>WEIU01011299.1:16161-47481 GCA_013389925.1 Aegithalos caudatus | reverse complement strand
AAGCCCTCTGACTAGTTTGTATTTCAGCCCAGAATACCTTTGATAATCTTTGCCAGTATCCAGTGTTGGTGGTGTTAAAATTCTACAACCGAGTGGAAAACTGTTAAGTGCTCAGGCTTCAGAGCATGCCTAATTAATTCTTTCCAGAGTTTTAGTCCTTTAAAAAGTGTTAAAAACATGGATTCAGTGTATCATTGAATATTGCATGGTTCTGTGGAAATAAATTGCATCAGTTTGATTCCTTTAGGAGTTCAGAGAGTTTTTGCTCTGTGCTTCCTCTGGAAGTTTACAGGAGTCTGTGGAAAGTTCAGGTTAAAATGGGCAAAAGTTGTTAATGAGGGGGAGTAGCTCAATGGCAAAGCAAGAGCCCAAAAATCACATCACAAATCTCTTTGCAAAGACATCAGTCAGCTGCATTTGAAAATCAGGCAAAATCTCCCCTGTGCTCACAACTCCAAAAGCATTTCCTCATGTGAACTTCAGTATTTTTATTTTGAGCAGAAAACTGCACTTGTGTTTATTTTATTTCATGACTGCTTAAGGAGATTATAATGACTTAATCCTGGAAAGGGCTGGCAGCGCTTGAGAAGCAGGTGAGGCAAATTTGAGCTTTTTTCTCTCCTCACATCAAGTCCTGGAGGGGATTCAGCCTCAGAAGAACCATTAAGGATCTTTCAACATCCAGGCTTATGTGCTTCTTCCAAGAGACGTGGAGACGGGAGAGATGAAAAAGGAGCATGTGACGGAGATGAACTGGAGATTATCATTTTAATGCAGAATTAAAGGGGCAAATGTCAACATGGGTATCTATTGCTCTCCCTTCCAGCACAGCTCAGACTGGGGGGTTGCTCTTTGTGAAAACAAAGGGGACATTGGTGGCTTTTCCAAGGTAAAGCTGGCAGTGCTGGGGTGGCAGTGCTCTTGTCTGGTTGCCTTTGCTGTCCTTGGTGTCCTCTTGTTCTGAGGTTTGGAGAGAAAAGAGTAAAAGAAGAGACCTGGGAGAGATTCACTCACCTACCTAAGGAAGCACCATGTGGGACACCTTTTGGAACAAGGCAGATCATAGAACCATGGAGTCATTTAGTTTGGAAAAGCCCTTTAAAATGGTGGAGCCCAACATTTCCCCCAGCACTGCCAAGGCCACCACTGACCCGTGTTCCCAAGTGCCACATTCCCAGAGCTTTTAAATCCCTCTGAGGATGGGGACTCCACCCCTGCCCTGAACAGCCTTTTCCAGGATTTCACCACCCAGGATCATCGGGCCAAGCTCCAATCCGATGAAGAAAGGTCTGCAGATCTCCAAAGGGACTCTGTGAAATCTCCAAAGGCAGCCCTGGAAACACATCTCTTTATCAAATTCCAAGAAATCCTCTGCTTTCTGCATGAGAGAGTGAAAATATGTTGATCTATCTACATAAAATGTAAATTTTTCTGTGAGCATGGATCAAACTACAGGAAATAACAACACAGACTGTGCTGATGGGGTCTTTGATCAATTCAAAGGTAAAACACCCAGTTGTGTGAAAAATCTGAGCTGGCTTCCCCCAGCTCCTTGCTAGAATATTTATGTTAAGGAGAGTCACAATTTTGGTTTAAAAGCTTAAGGGAAAACAAAGAAACAACAACAACAAAAAATTCCTCAGGGTCAATTAGGAATTAATAAAGTGCTCAGGATCCAGGTTTCCTTTCCATCCACTGAAGTCCTGGAGCTCCCCATGGAGAACTGTAATTTGACCTCTGTGGATAAGAGGATGCTGAAGGCAGGTCCCTGTTGGCACCAGGAGAGGCAAGGGAGGAAAAGAAGGGCTGTTTTCCTTGGGAGTTAAATTGTATTTGTGTCTGCCTTTGCAAGGAAAGTGGTGCTGGGTGGTTGATTCACCGTGTGGTCTCATTGCCCTGGAATTTTTTGGATCCTGAAGATAATGTTTGGGACTGTGACAAGGTATCATCCTGGAATCAGAGGATGTTTTTGTGTTGAAAGGGACCTTAAAGACGATCCAGTTCCAAACTCTGCCGTAGGCAAGGACACCTTCCACTGGACCAGGCTACTCCAATCCCTGTCCAACCTGTCTTTGAAAAGAAACACCTGTCAGGAGTGGGGTTTCAGTGCAGGGAACTCAGTTCCTATTCCTCAGCCTTGGAATCTGGAGGCTGTTTGACTGGGCACAAGGCATCCTGTGAAGAGCCAGGGCTGGGCACCAGCAATGTTCTGCCTCAGCCACGCAGAGTTTTTCTGCCAGTAGGACCCAGAATTCCTGAGGACATTTCCAAATGGCAAACAGCACTAACTTGGGATGTGCAATAGCACAAAAACAGCAGTGCCAAATACAGCTGGCTCAAAACACACCCAGAAATGTGGAAGAGTGCATTAATCCCTTTTTTAAAACAGAAATACACAAGTGCCCACTTTGCATTTTAATTTTATGTAATTGCAGTGAGAGCTACCAAAAAAAAAAAATAAAAAAAAATCCTCACTTCTGGTGTGAAAAATCCTTGTTTTTACCCAGCTCCTCTGAGCTTTCCCAAAACTCCTTTCAGTCGTGTCCAGATTTGAGATCACAAGAAGAGATGGCAACCAGTTGTCATTGTCACTTCAGACAGGTTTAGCCAGGATTGGGTGGTAGTTAACTGGCTGATTGGAATTGCACTAATTGATTATTTAGGTGATAGATAAGTTATACTTTGTATTTCATCAACCTTTTTATGTTCACTACAGAGAGCAGTATTGAAGCACCAGTGACTGTGAGATGGGTGTGTTATTGCTGTTAAAAATTATAGAAAAAGAGTGAATATGTTGAGATGAGGTGGGAAAGGGTAATTTGTGTAGGAATGGGATGAGGGGAAGTTTAGGGAGGGCTGGTCACAAGGAGCTACATGGAAATCCCTCACAGCTGCCGGGAGTGTTTCCAGTGGAATGGCAGGACAATGGGATGGACAGGGTGTGTTTATTCCTGCAGAATCCCAGCTCTGTGGCTGAGTTCTGACCCTGCATGATGGTAAATCTGCACCCTGTCCCAGCTCTCTTTCTCCCTGTGTCAGTGAAGGGATTGCTCTCGATCCTGGATCCTGTGGAATTCCTCACATGCTCACAGTCAGGTTAAATCAGGAGCAACTCTGCCCCTGGGATGGTGAGTGAGAGAGGTCTAATGTGTTATTTAGCAGCTACCACTGCACTATTTAAGAAAGACAATGCAGATGATAAAATAAATTATTATAATTTAAATTCTGTTGTGCTTGCAGAAGCACAACAGAAGATTGAGAACATTTGTCACTCTGTATGCCTCAATAAGAAGTGTAGTCAAAATTTTTCCCAACCCTCTCCAGGTTCCCCAACCAGTGTGCAGTTGCTTTGAGATACCCATATGTTCACAGGTAACTTTAAATATTGAATTGATTTGGATATTAATTTGGCAACACAAATTCCCACCAGACAGGGAAGTCAACATCATCACCACCCCCAACAGCCCCCCTCAGTTTAGAGCAGGCCATGACTAAGGGTAAGGTTAGAAAATCAAAACTTAATTTTTGACTGTAATTTAAATTTCTCCTCCCAGCCTCTTGGCATGTCACAGGAACATAGTTACTGCCCTACAGAAATTATAATTTTCCTAGTCTGGCGTCCCATTCCTGGCAGTGATCGACAGCAGATGCTCCAGCAGAAGCCAAAAACATTAGGAAGCAAATGGCAATGAAATTCCATGCAGGAATGTCCTTGCTCCCAGGAGACACTTCTCCCACAGCAGGCTGGCTGGGTGGGAGGGGTATGGATCCATATAATCCACTTTTCCATGGCAGGAGGGAGAGCATCATTTACAACTGCAGGACATTCCAGGTGTGTCCGTGTGTGCACCTGGTTGGATGCTCCTTGCCCAGCTCCATGTGGACCTGCCTGGTGCAAAGGTGTTGATTGCAACCCTTCCAAGAGGACCAGGATATTTAAGATCTCCCAGTATTTTAATGTATTTCTTGCATCCCTGGGGTTACTTTCTGTAAAAGCCACATCAAAGTTCTGCTCAGAGGAAGAAGGAGATGCAAATTCCAGAAGTGGGGACACACTGGGAGGTGTCACCACAGTGCCTGAGGACACCACGGGCCCCACACTGTGGGGAAGACCTTTGAGTCCACCCCTGCTCCTGTGTGCAGGGAGGGATGGGAATAACTCCCTGGTGTCCCAGGAATTCTGCACTCGTGACCCAGAGCCGTGTCCTGAGGGCTGCCAGCTCCGTTCCTCGGGCAGCAGCAGCCATGTGTCCCCTTGGATGTCTCCCTGCTCTGCCTCAATAGCTGTGTGTCACGATCCTTAATGCCACAGCTGCTTGCTTACGCCAGGTCATCTGCTTTTATTAGTGCTCCACCACCCCCTGAAACTCACACCAGCCCTGAGATCATTATCCACAGCCAAAAATAGCATTTCTCTGGCCCCTCTCTTCCAGAGACCGGGGAAGCTCGGGGGTTTTCCTCCTTTTCTGATTTCCAGTTGTGCTGGTTTTCCCCCCTGCTGCCCCATGAAGGCCGGAGCAGCCGCCCTGGCAGCCGGGATCCTCGGAGGCACCGGGGTGTTGCTCTTCCTCATCGCCTTTGGGACGGATTATTGGCTCCTGGCCACGGACACCTGTGGGATCTTCGGGCATGGGAACAGCACTCTGAGCACCGGGGGGGTGAGCTCTGAAATATTGTGCTTGGAAAGGACTTACCTGAATAATTTCCGACCTAAAATTTTGAAATCTGTGGTAGTATTTATGCTGGATGAAATTGACCTGTTAATGTAAAAGATCAGCCTGAGGTAAAACTTTAAATTATTTAAAGTCCAACCCTGCTTTTCCATAATATTGAGCATTTTGACTGTAATTTGTGTCTAGGAAACATTAAGGTGGCACCTCTGTAATCTGGCAGATACGAACTTTTGGGAATGAAAGACAAAAATGTTAGAGCTTTAGTTGTTAATAGCATTTCTCTCTAAAGACAAAAGATATCTCCTGATATTTTCCAGTGAAATATTTCTCCCTCTGTAGTTTCTTGATTTAAAACTAGTTCACGTTTAAAAGTGTGGGGCTTGGCAATCACTTCCATCTGAGGTGATACAGTTGCAGCACAGATATCAAACAAGAGTGAACATCAGACACAGGGCAGACGGGTTCCTTCCCTCCAGCCACTGGCCTGGATATCCTCAAAGTAAGATTTATATAGGATTTTACTTAGCAGGAAATGTAATTTTCAAGGGACAGGTTGATATTTTAGTGCTAGGGGTTGGTGTCACTCGTTTATAGATCCCTCAAGTTGGATTTTCGCTGCGCTTGCTGTTGTCTAGCTCTTCAATGAAATAACAACCAGATCAGTTCCTTGAGCCACCCACTCCCCTGAAATGTTTTTGTGCTGATCAATGTGTGGTTTCCATTAAGAAATGACAGGAAGATCCTTGTTGTGTGCAGACTTTTTTGTTACTTCAAAGTTCAATCCAATTAGGTTTGATTTTTTTCCTGGTGCCGTGAGTCACCCTGGGTAAGCATCATGATGCCAACAAGAAATATTTTTCTTTCATTTCAGAATCCCATAATCAAATGTAGGGCACTGTTTGCCTGAGTCATGGTTCCAAATGACATTCCCAACNAAAAAAAAAAAAAGAAAAATGCCTGGAGAAAGGAAGCAGAAGACAGGGTCTTTAGTTTTAGTTTCACTCATCTCAGTAAAGACTGAGGATGGCAGAGGCAGGGAAGTGCCACTTGTTTTTCGTGCACTTGGGAAGTGACAGTGTTAATTGTTTCACATTTTAGTTGTTTTCAAAAGTGGAGAGAGCAGAGATGGTGCATGACACAAATAAGCATCTCAAACATTTCAGAGACGCTCTTGGCCAAGTGTTGGGGAGCCTGACGCTGAGGCAATGACTTCAAAAGCACCAGGCAGAAATAGGAACTGCTCTTACTTTTCCCTCTGAGCTATTTTATTTCTATTTCAGACACTGTTTCTATTATTTCTATTTCCGTTACTGGTTGTGGATAACAGGCTCTGTTTGTACCTTCTCTGCCCTTTCTTAAACTGTCAAATCCTGTCCCTTACAGATAAGGATGGGCTGAGTATCTGGAAAACTCAGTGAAATGTGCTGTGGATGCACCAAGTCAGAGCTACCAGCTGAGGCAGTTTCAGGGCTGAATGTTCCCCTTGTCATAGTCAGGATTTTATCCTGAAAATTAAAGGAGAAGCAGAGCTCTGGGAGCTTCTATAACATGATGCATAAAAACCCTGAGGTGAGGGAAGCAGAAAATCTCAGGGGAGACCTTAGAGCCCCTCCATGTGCTGAAGGGGCTCTAGGAGAGCTGGAGAGGGACTTTGGACAAGGGAAGGAGGGACAGGACATGGGGAATAGCTTTCCACTGCTAGAAGGATACTGTGAAGAAATTCTTCCCTGTGAGGCCCTGGCACAGGGTGCCCACAGAAGCTGTGGCTGCCCTTGGATCCCTGGAAGTGTCCAAGGCCAGGTTAGACAGGGCTTGCAGTAACCTGGGACAGTGGAAGGTGTCCCTGTCCATGATAGGAAGTGGCACTGGATGGGCTTTAAGGTCCCTTCCCACTCCAGCCTATTAACCTGTGACAGGATAAGCACCTCTAGCACCTCCCTGTTCCTCCCTGTTGAGTCCCACCTTCTTTCTCTAGTTCACAGGGCAGATTCCTCTATGGACATTCCCTATCCATCATAAAACCTAATTTTGTCACAGTCTTCTTTGCCAAACTGTGTTTGAGGAAGATAAAATTGGTTTTGAGATAATTTTAATAAATCCTTTGGTAAATCTTCCATGACTAAACTTTGCAATATTGTCCCTGGAAAGACCAAAGCCTTGTGCTTGCAGGTCTGGTTTGGGGGTTGGAAGAAGGTGTTTGAGGAGTAGAACACACTCAGAAGGCCCAGCTCCCTGAAATTTCCATCCACCTCTGGCCAGCAGGGATTTAAGGGCAGGAGAGAAGGCAGAAAATGGTTTGTGCAGGTCTGCAGGACAATTTGTTATCAGAGCATTTTGTAAGTGTGACACGGCAGAAAGCCAAGGACAGCAGTTCCACTGTGTTCCCCAGTCCCTCTAAAACTGACTCAAAATAACAAATTAAAACCCCATAAAAATGAAATCAAGATCTGTCTAAGCAAAGCATACACTCTTTGTATCATGATCTTCCCTGTTTCAGCCTGGACTTTTATTCCTCTCCAGGATGAAACTCCAACAGAGGTTGGGGAGGAGATCACCACTTTCCACCACGAGGGATTTTTCTGGCGGTGCTGGTTTTTTGGTGAGGGCCACCCTGAGAGCATCTGGACCTTCTGGTACAGTGAGTACAATGTCACCACTCCCTATCCACAGCATTCTCTCACAGCTTAATGGGAGACAAAGACAGGAAATGCTCCTAGGGGTGCAGAAACAGATTTTATTTCATTTCTGTCATTCTCATCTTCTGTCAAAAGCAAACTTGGCTCACTCTTTTTGTGCCCTTTCTGTGCTCATTTTTTGACTTGGATTTTGCTCTGAGGGCTCTTCACAGAAATGTTGCAATACTTGAGGCCATTTCATTTATCACCTACAAAGTTATGTGAAGTGGTGGCTTCCACCAGCAAGGAGAACCCTCCCTTCCTCCCCCTGCCTCCCAATACCTCTTGATGCTTGTGTTCAGCAAAGTTCTGTAAATGTGAGCCCATGCCTGTCCTGGCACCACTCTTCTGTCCCTGTTTTCTGCCTTCCAGGTGCTCAGCATTCCCAGCTCCCACTGAGTTCAGCTCTGGGAAGGCTGGAGCTGTGTGTTTGTGGTGCCCCTGGGTGCTCAGGATTAGTAGTGCACCATGGAAAGCCATTTCATTTTAACATCTTGTCTTTTTTACTTTTTAAGAACATTCAAATTACACTTGAGAATAGACAGAGAGGATGAAAAATCCTTTATTTTTTTTTTTTTTGGAGAACACATTCAACTCTTCAAAAACAAATTGAAGGAAAGGGTGAACCCTGCTCTGTGACACTGGTTGGTTCATACAGTGAAGGGTTAGCCCAGTGAACCAGGTGCTCCCACAAGGAATAGGAAAGGAGTGAGACCAGGACACATCTGGCACCTGCTGGGGGCCACAACTCTACAGTAGGATTTAGGGTAAAACCACCCAGATTTTAAATGAGTTCTGCAAAGTCTTTAAACACCACAAAAACCTTGGCCCTGTGCCCACTGAGGCCATGATGGAAGATGCTCCTGTGGTTGTGGAGGAGCACAAGCACCTCAGAGGGCACTTCCCTGAAAATAATGCAGGTTCCCACACTAAATTTACTCTGCAGTGATTAAAATTTCAAATGACTTTGTTATCCCCCAGCCCCTGACCTGTTTCCTGTAAAATCTTGCAGGAATACTTCCCGCCACCATTCAGCTGAACAATGGGAGTTTTTTCACACTGGAAATTTGTGATAAAAAAAGGACAGGCTTGAGACGGGGAGTTTGCTACTGAATCGCATTATATGGAAGTACATAATATAATTTTACCTGAAGTAAAATGAGTCACTCTGATAACTGGCAAATTTTTTGCTACTTCTTTATGTATTTATTATAATAGGATTGATCATGGCAAATTAATTTACTGCTCTTGTGGATGTAATAATTAATTCAATAGGTATTCCATAGTCAATTTAGCATGAACTAATGTCCACCTATTATAAAGTGCTCCTTTGAGCTGGGGAACATATTCAAATAAGTGGCCAACCATTAATTAATTCATTTAACATTCATTCTATTACTGTTAATCATGATAAGCCTCAGTGGTATTAATATTGATGGGGCACTTCCATTCTAATTTGTGCTTTTCCTTCTCACCAGCTGGAGGTCTTGGAAGTATCTTGTTCTGGTACCCAAACATTTTGACCCTTCCAGGTGGTCAGGCACACCTCTGGAGGAAAACAGCAATGAGAATATTGACACTGACTTCAGTTGTTCCATCTTTTGTGATTTTTGTCCACCTCAGACTCAGGTTATGAAGATGAGAAGATGTGCAAGAAGCAGTCTCACATCCTCTGATGTCTCCCCTCTTTCACAATTCTTATTCCTACTTTTATTTTTCTCTCTAACCAAGATTTATTATATTTTTTCCTCCCCTTCTGATTTCACTGAGGGTTTTTCAGGTTTTGCACAACAGCACATCACTATCTCAGTACTGTAACTGATTCTGTGGAAAATAAAAGCAAATGGGATTTAATTCTTCTTTTTTCTTCATCTCTTCCAGCCAGCCAAGCACACCCCAAGTTCTGCATGCATGGCTACCTCTTCCCCATGCCCATTGCTGTGGGACCTTTCCCCCATCCCTCCTATGACACAACTGCAGGTGAGTTTCTTTCCTTCTTCCCCAGCAGCTCCTTTTCCAAGGGATCAGTCAGAGATCTGGGATGTGTGTCAGTGCTGTGGTTCTGTTGTAAGTTCACACAGCCAAGCATGGCCAAGACCTTTGGAAAGCTCCTTCACAAACCAGTCCTGCTTGGTTTGCTGCCCCAGGCACACACTGAGAGCTTCTCCCAGGTGTTTTCTCCTCCTGCCTGGCCATGCTGGGATGGGATGGGCTGGGCTCCCTCCCACGGGGTGCTCAGCACCTATTCCTGTGAGCAAGGAAGGAGGATAAATCCATTCTTTCCCATCTCCTCACTCATTGGGAAGAGCTGGAGCAAGATGACGCAAACCCAGCCTGAGTGCTGACTCTGTCCCTGGTTTCCTGGTGTTCAGCACCTGCTCAGGTGTTGATTTATTGCAAGACAAAATAAACAAGCACTGGAAAATAGGTTAAAGACCAAATTGTTAGAAAAGCCATGTAAGTGACTGGCTTATTTTTAAAGCACTGAACACCACGCAGTTGGAGAGCTCCCTTTCAACTGGGTCCCTTTTTATTTATGTTTCTCTATATTTTCCATGTTCTTTAATGAATCAGATGCTGTTAGGAATTTTAATTTGCTAAATTGGTGGCAGCAGTTAGAATTAATTCAATGATCTTTTTTGAAATGAATTGATTTCTTTAAATAGTGTGCATCAGTCTGCCTTGCCTCCGGGGATGCAGGGCAGACGTTCTGCACAAACAAACATCTTGACCTTTTCCTTAGCCTTTAGTAGTACCTNGAGAAATTAATTTTAAAAAAATTATTGTCAGTAGAAGCGTGTGAGGGAGGGCATCTCGTTTCTTTGGCTGTGCTGTGCAGAATTCCTGCCCCGGGGAACGCTCCGTGGTGTCAAATGGATACGAGCGACCCGTGGAGGGAGGAGGAAGAGCTGGTGCAGGATGCGCAGCAAACCCGCGGGATAAGCAGTGGGATTGCTCCTTCTTGGGAGAGACGGGAACAGCGTCCAGGTTCTGAATGATCCTGCCGATGAACACACACACTATTTTTTCCCGTCCCAAATAAAGGGCGCTGGAGGCATCTGTCCCTGCCTGTCAGCCCCGGCTGTGGAACCCTCCCAGCTCCGTCCCAGATGTGCCCCCTGGGACACTCCCGGGACCACCTCGGTATCCTCAGAGGTCTTTTCCCACCTTAATGGTTTTGTGAAGGTGCTGGGGAAGGGGGGCCGCACCCCTGCCGGCTCTGCCTGTCCCCTGTCACCTCTGGGGATGTGGGGGTGGCTCAGCTCCCACATTTTGGGCAGGGGGAGCGCCGGGTTCCTCCCCCACCCCAATCCTCTGCAAAGCCCTCGGGGGGAGCAGCCAGCTCTGTCCTTAACATCCTTTTCTTTCCACCCAGTCCTTCCTCATTTGCAAAGGCTGGCAGAACAGGAGGCTGTCCAAGGAGAGGGGTCCTCCAGCTATTACCTGCTCCAGAGATAATTCTGCCTTATCTGCATCCTCTTAGGCTCCCTGAGAGAAATGGGTGACGGGAGGTTAAACATGAAAATGAATTCTGTGGTTTTGGAGAGTTCAAGATACTTATCTCTCCCTAAGTGGCTCTCCTGACAAAATGGTTTCAAATGAGGAAAACTCATCTTCTCTGTATCATTTTTCTTTCAAGTGTGAATAATTCCAGCACTACCCACTGGCTCCTGCTCAGTTTAAACCGCACTGGAACTTCTGGAAAACAACTGGCAGGGCAAGATGTGGTGGTCCAAGGGATTGGATAAATCAGGGGATGGGGAGCAGGGTATCAGAGGGTCTCTGCTGGAAGACCACTACCTTTGGATAAGGTTTATGGCAGTGTCTGCAAGACACTTGGCTACTGGGAGACTTAAATTAGTCCATCCCATGCTTTTCCATCTGGTGGGATGATGGACCACTCTTGCTCAGCTCTGCCTGGGGTGGCTGTATGAAGTCACTGCCAAACCCCCAAATTCCTTGGATGGAGATGCAGCTGCTCTCCTGCCCCATTCATTTTCCTGGAGTCAAACAAGGCCATTAATGGGGGAACTCATGAGCTCCTGTTTTCCCTGCAGTCCTGCCAGCAAACACGGCTTTTATTTTAAACCAGGAGCCTGGCACCTTCCTGAAGTGTTAATTAAAGTGGAACAAAGCTATGGTCTGAATCCACCTCTCCAAATTTTGCTATTTTCTTTCCTTTCTTGCCAAGCTTTTCCAACCTCCCCTGGCACAGCTAAGAGCGGTGTCCTTTCTTCCCACCCCTTTTTTTGGTGTGCTTCCCTGGCAAACCTTCCCAACCCTTTGGCCTCATTCCAATCCCATTCTGTAGGGCATGACATTCCCCCTGAACCCGTGGCTGTTCCAGGTGCCCTGGCAAAGCCTTGGCTGCCTGACACAGCAGCATTGTCAGAGGTTGTTTTTACAGTTGCTAAAGCAGGAGTTAAACATGGCATCATTAAGAAGAAGATTTCTGAGGCTGAAGAAAGCCTCTCTTCCCCTCCTTTCACTGACTTTGCTCCTGTTGCAGTGTACAGAGGATTTTGGACGGCGTTCATCCTGCTGGCCGTGGCTGCTGGGCTCGTGGGGGGGCTCCTGCTGGTGTGTGGGGTTCCCTTCTCCAGCCCCCGCTCCTACAAAATTGGGGGAGGATTCCTGCTGCTCTCAGGTGAGGGGATATGGCTGGGGCAGGGTGGATTTGGAGTGGGGGCTGGTGGGGGTGGGAGCAGCAAATGATTCCCCACTGGAATTATACCCCTGGGAGCTCTGAGCAACCTGGTCCAGTGGAAGGTGTCCCTGTCCATGGTCTTTATGGTCTTTAAGACCCCTTCCAAGACAAACCATCCTGTGATTCCATGATTCTGTGCTCAGCCAGGCTTTAACAAGACAGTCCCCAGTCCTAGCAAGGCTGAGATTTTTGAAAATCACTTTGTTTTTACTCTTCCTCTGTGCAAGCCTTTTATTTCAGTAAAACCTGAAGGTGTGTTAAGCCTGGGCAGCATCAGCCCTGCTCAGTTCCCCAAAGTCAGGCTTTGCATTTGGGCTGCTCCTGCCTCTTCTGTTAGCTTTGACAGAGCTGGAAACCCACAGAGTGATGAAAGGCAAACCCCATGATCCAAAATGGGAGGGCTGGCTTAAGGAGACCTGAAAGGATTAAATGATGGCACTGCAGGAAAATGAATTAAAAATAGGCATTTATTCATTTTTGCCACTGCTGTTACCAATGATTCCACTGAATTATCACTTGGGCTTTTTCCTTTTCTGTATTTGAGAGGAATAGCCAGCTTCAATAGTAGAAATACTTGATTTCTACTCAGAAAAAAGCTCTTTTATGACTCAAGCAGTCACAGGCTGGAGCTCAGTTGAGCTGCGCCAAGCGAAGAACTTTGTAATGAAATCAGACCTTTCTCTGAAAAACCACAGCTTAATTGCAGATCCTTCTCCAGCTCCTGCTTCTTCATCATATCTGGCATAAATCCCATCAGACACTCTCTTTGCTCTGAGTTTATGGTTCAAGTGAGCCCAAATTTGCGGGCTTGAAAACATGAATGAAAATATTTAACAAGAATGGTCCTGACATTGACCCAGCTGCCACATCTACACAAGTTTTAAATTCCCCCAAGGATGGTTATTCTACCCCTGCCCTGGGCAGCCTGGGGCAGAGGTGGACATTGCTTTCCATAGAGAAATTCCTGCTGATGTCCAGCCTGAACCCATCCTGATGCAGCTTGAGGCCATTCTCTCTCCTCCTGTCCCTGTTCCCTGGGAGCAGATCCCGATCCCCCCTGGCTGTCCCCTCCTGTCAGGAGTTGTGCAGAGCCACAAGGTCCCCCCGAGCCTCCTTTTCTCCAGGCTGAGCCCCTTTCCCAGCNACCCCTGGGCTCATGTCCAGCTGCTGGCACTGGCACCTCCAGGGCCTTTTCCACAAGCAGATTCCCAGCCATGCTGCCCCAAGCCTGTAGTTTTCCATGGGGTTGTTGTGATCCCATAATGGATAATAATCCAAGGGCTGTACCAGGGCAGGAAGCTTTCTCTTCCCATCTGTATTCCAGACTCCCAGGGGGCAGCAGATGTCCCTGAGGAGTGTGTCCAGCCTGCCCATTGTGCAGAAATATCACAGAAAAGGATGCCGAGTAATACTCAACTGTCTTCCTTTTTTTTTTTTTTTTTTTTTTTTTTATTTCTTTTTTGAGGGGGGGAAGAANTATTTGACTACTCCTTGATTAAAAGGCTGGGGCTTCGAATGTGACACTTTTTAGAAGAGCTGATTATGCATCACATAAACCTCTTGGCATTAGACAAAGATGCTGCTGTTAAAATTGAAATTTGTATTAATGCAGCTTCAATCTGAACAGCAATCCTTGTTATTAACAGTCATTCAGGGGAACGAGTTCAGCTGGAAGACACTTCCTACTACATTTTCCATTCAAATGATAGCAGAAGGATTCAATGTGTTTTTCAGTGAAGTTTCCTTAAGTGTTTCAACTGATCCTTTTATTCAGGAGGGGGCTTATCCTGATCTCAGACCTCTGGATCCTGCTTGGCCCTGGCTTCTGGAGGGATTTGGGTTGCATCCCTCAGTGGTTATTTTCTCATTATCCCTTCTAAAAATATTTTGCATAATTGCACTAAGCAGTAGGAACAATGGATTTAACACAGCCTCAAGTCCCCAGCCATCCCTTTCCTTCGGATAGTGGGATGTGCAGGGATGATGCAGGAGAAAGAGCCTCTTGTCTTCTAATCATGGCCTGCAGGTCAGTGTTAATTAACCTCCCTTGCAGAAAGGATCTCTCCTTGAGGAAGTGTGAAAAAGCTGGCAATCTGCAGAGTGGGAATGTGGTCTGGCATTTGGAATGGGAGATGGAGCACTAGGACTGCGGGATATCCCGGCCTCGCAGGGAATTCTTCACCAGCAGCTTTGTTCTGCCCACCAGCTCCCGACTTTTGGGGAGAAGTTGTGGTTATTCATTGCAAAATGGTGTCACATTTTCCACCAAAAGGTTCTGAAGACATTACTGATGCAAATGCATTCCCAGATATTCATGGATGATCAGCCTGGCATGGTCCTGAGGAGGGTTGTGTGTCCTGGGGAATCCAGCACCGAAGGGTGAGGATTGTTATAGCTCAACTGAATCCCTTTGGATGATTTTCCCTCTGAGATTTACTGAACCTTGCAGAGGCCAAATCTGACTGTGCCAGCTCTCATAACCAATGGACTACTCTGGGAGGTTTCTGAGAGCCCTTCCAAAACACTGGAGCCATTTCTCTGGATTTCCTCCACTGGGTGACTCTGGAAAGAGCCAGAACCCATCTGACATTTGCTGGTGCTACTTTTGCACATCCACAGCCCCAGCTGAGCAGTTTTCCCTGCCAGCCTTCTCCCAAAAGCCTCTGGAATATGTGAGCCAGTGTGCTGCTTTCCTCCTGGTATTTGCCATCTCAGAATGAGGCTCAGCATTCCCAAGTGGTGGCAGATCCTGCCTGGTGCCTGATTGTCCCTTTGCTTCAGTAGTCAGAGGTTGGTTAATTGTCACTGTAATATCACTGAGAGGGCTGGGTGAGCTCTGTGCTGCAGCTTCTGGAAGCTCTTTGAGTTGCTGAGACAATTTTGCTCGTGGCCCTTCATTTTTCCTACTTTGTGCTCCTCCATTTTCCTTTGGGCATTTTAGAGACCAAATTTACAAGTACAGCACTGGCACGGTTTGCCCACAGAGGCTATGGATGCCCCATCCCTGGAAGTGTTCCAGGCCAGGTTGGATGGGTCTTGGAGCAACCTGGGATGATGGATCACATCCCTGCATGTAGTGGGACCAACCTGTTATTCAGCACGACCCAACACCATGGAAAAAAAGGCAGATTTCCCAGTCCTGTGAGTTAAAGTACTGGATTTTTTTTGCTCAGATTCTGCTTCCCAAACGGAGCAGTTCCACTTTGGCAGTCTCAGGCTCCCCATGTGCAGTGAAGGCTGACATGGAAGGGCAGCTGAAGGTCACCCCTCCATTTCATCCTTATTAACATCCTTAAGAGGCAACGAGTGAGAGAGGAGAATGAGTCAAAGTTCATTATTCTCCTAATTAGCAGATTACACAAAAGTTCACTAGCTTCCCCAGAATAAGAGTTAAAGATTGAGTTCACTCACCTGTCCCCACAATTAGCAGCTAAAAAGGTGTCACAAGGAAATAAACTGAGAGGAAAGGAAAGGCTCTTCTTCAATTTGCCCACATGGAAGACACAGCTCCACTGGGAGAGGGGGATGGAGCTCCAGGCTCCTGGATCTGCAGCACACAAAGGATACAGATTTAATACCCCACTGCAATTTTCTGGCAATTAGCCCCTCCCCAAAAGATGCCATTGACCTCATCATCCTGGAGATGGAGTTTCACAGTTAATTTTTCCCAGTACCATCCTAATGAACAGAGGCAAAGAGGGAGAAGGAGGCAAGGAAAGGGATCACTTTCCAGCGGAGAAAGCACAGGGATGCTGAGAGGAGCTGAGAGGCCTTACCCAAATCCAGTACACACCCTGTGTCTTGGGTGTGTGTGCCAATGCCAGTGTCACATTCAGGACAGAAAACTACATTTTTTTCAGTTTTTCATTTTGCTGCCTAAAGCAGGAAGGAATCTGTGTCTCTACATCCAAAGCTGGCAGGAAAGAAAGATGATTTTCTGCTGTATCCAGCACCAGAAAGCAGGGGGTAGAGTGAAACCTGTTCAACAGATTAAAAATCCCAAATACAACAGCATTTTAAAACAAAATTGCTGAACACTTTGGTAATATGGGAATGAAACATCCTGATTTTCTCATGATGCAGAGGCTGCTGATGGCTGTAAGTGTGACAGATTTTAGACAGGTTCAGGTACACTTGTGTCTGAGCAAGTTTCTGTGAGCTGCCCTTCCTGAGTTCCCATTATCCTTTGGCTGCACCTGCCCTTCTGATTTTTCTCTACCCACTGAGGCCATGGTGTAAATCCCAGGGATTCTTCATCAGTCAGCTGTAATTATTCTGGGGAAGAAGGCTGCTTGCTTTACATGTTCTTGTCATTTGCCCAGAGTGTGAAAACATTCTTAATTTAGATGCCATGGCCATGCCATCACCTCCAGTACCTGTTTAATAATAAATCCTTCCACGCCAAGAACTGGAGCTTCTCCTGAGGCCAGAGGAGGGACCAATTCCCATTCCTATCTCCTGAAGAGTTTGGGGATGGTGCCACCCACACATGGGACTTCCCACACCCTCCTCAGAAAGGATTAGCAGGTTTTGATCTGATTACTTAAAAAAAAAAATGAGACTTGGGCCATCTAAATTGTCCTGGGAGAAATCAACACCAAATTCCTGGTTATTTAAAGTAAAATTCCAAAGTACTTTTCCATACCCACGTTCTCTGTCCCACCGGGGCTGCGCTTTCATTTGCGTCTCTTATGGTAGGTATTATAAGTTAATGAAATAGAAATTGATCTTTAAAGGAGCACTTTTCAAGGTTCAGTTGCTATCTAATTAATTTAATTTTAAATTACATCAGTAATAAAGACTTAATTGCCTTCTTATCAATACATTGTATTTTGTAAAGGACATGCAACTATTTGAACACGCCATCGCTTTCTTATAGTAGAATAATTGGTATTTTAAGCATACAACTATCATAGTAAGTGTAAAATATTTATTTGTGCACTAAATTTCAAGTGGTATCAAAACCTCAATGAACATGCAAATGTTCCAGCAGCTGCTGTTTAACTCCTCGCCTGCCTCTCCAGGAAAAACAAGGACTCTTCCACATCAGGGAGAATGGCTGGAATATCAGTGTGGGGTGATGTAAAGAATATTTGTATGGCTACACCATTTTTTAATTGATAAGATTGTATCATTTTCGGGCATGGGAGGCAGTTTAATAAATGTGACATCTTAGGGTGGGGAGCTGCATCTTCTGCATCATTCCTAGTGAGAACTTTGAAGCCTCTTACCTTCGTGTGAGTCTTATTTTTGTCTCTGAGATGTTTTTATAACCATTATAAGCAGAATCACAATAAAACATGGATGTCTTTCCTCTGAATGAAGACTCAGTAACCTCCCTAAGCAGATAAATCAATGTCAAGCTTTACCCCTTTCCTTTCCTTAGCACAAGAGCTGGATTTTGGAGTGTATAAGCTTCCAGGAAGAATAATTAAATACACCACAACTACCTTTGATTTAAAAATGGCAAGGGGAGAAATTAAATCCTGCAGAAGCCACAACACATCCACAGAACTGTGTGGTAACTTGTCAACTAAATTAATTTCGAGCGATTCACTTCAGCCATAAAAATAATATAAGCTGTGATGTATTTCTTTCATATATGGGGATGTGTGTATTTCTATATGTTATACAGCACCATTTAAAAATAGCAGCTTCTACCTGTGAAGTAACAAGATCAGATAATTCTGAACTGCTTTCAGACCTGTCATCACACCATCACTATTTATCTTTAAAAGATGTTGAGTTTAAGATGTACCATAGAAATATATTTTTTTAATGATGCACAGTAAATGAGATTTGGGCCACTCTAATTTTTGTCATCTGCTTCCAGCTTCATGGCATAAGCTGCTTATTATTGTTATTGTTCTGGTATTTAGTAGCCCATCTAAGATTAATATCTCATGGCTGTGTGCTTTTCCCACCCTATAATGTGTTGCCCCTGCAGGCTCTGGAGGTGGCAGTGCCAGAATTTTGCCATCATCAGGATTTATCATGACATCTTTGCATTCCTGGTGGGGATTGGCTTGCAAGGGTAGATACAAAAAAGGAAGAAGTGAAGTTTTGGTGCATCCTCATTAATATCTGAGGAATTAAAAGCGAAGAAGGCAAAACATCCCTCCATAGAGAGAGGAAGGCAGGTCCCTGCTGGGAACAGCCCTGCTCCAGTGGTTTCTCCATGGCCTTATCCTGCTGAGGCAGAGCCTTCAGAAGCACTGGTGGTCAAAGCACAAGGTATCAGAGAGCAGGAGCTGATCACTGTGGTGTGGGGCTCTCCCATGGAGAGTGGCCTCAGCTTCCACAGGAACCTGCAGAGCAATTCCAGGAGCAGCAATTCCACAACACAAACCTTTGATGCAGAGCATGGGTGAGAAGCTGCTGAGATCTTTCCTCACCTTTGTCCCTGTATTTCCTGCACAGGTAATAACTCAGTTTTGACTCTCTCCCCAGGAGGTTTGTTTCTCCTGCTCGTGTTTCTCTTTGTGATGTGGAAGGAGTTTGCAGCTGACTTCCAGAAGTACATCCTCCTGGAGAGGAGTGAGGAGTGCCTGGATGATGTCCCAGTGCACGTCTACTACGGATGGTCCTTCATGTTCGCCGCCGCCGGAGTGCCCCTGGTGTTACTCTCTGGACTCCTCTTCTTCCTGGTGGGAAGAGACATTTTGGATTCCCTGCAGTAAGATAAATGTGGAGAAGGCTTTGAGAAAGTTTGCAATGCTCCTTGTAAAGAAACATGCCCAGGTTTTGAGGACTTGATTGTTTTTGTAGCTCTAATTGTCAGGATAGGTTACGCTCACTCTCATGGGGAGGCAGGGATGGAGCGCTGGACATTCACAGAATCCCAGGATAGTTTGGGTTGGAAGGGACCTTAAAATACACCCTGTTCCACCCCCCTGCCATGGGCAGGGACACCTTCCCCTATCCCAGGTTGATCCAAGCCCAATCCAGCCTGGCCTTGGGCACTTCCAGGGATCCAGGGGCAGGTGCAGCTTCTCTGGACACCATGGTCCAGGACTTCACCATGCTCAGCCAGGAATTCCTTCCCAATATCCCATCTCACCCATTGCCCCTTATCCTGTCACTCCATGCCTTGTCCCAAGTCCCTCTCTAGCTCTCCTGGAACTCCTTTAGGCCCTGGAAATGTCTCTGAGCTCTCCCTGGAGCTTTCTCTTCTCCAGGTGAGCTCTCCCAGCCTGGCTCTGGAACAGAGGTGTCTGACCAGTCCCCTTCCCAAACCAGCCCCAGCTGACCATCCAGCTCCATCCTTTTTCTACTTTGGGGATATTTCAGCACATTGGTGCAGTTGCACCAGTTTTTTCTGCAGCCCAAGGGAAAGCAGCTCTCTGTCAGCAGAGTTCCACATCCATATTCAGCAGAGCTGGAGTTTTACAGCATTCCCAGCATCCTGGTTTCTTGTAAAAGGAAATCGAATCTGGCTGCGATGGTGCAAGCAATAATGTGTATTTCTTAAAAGCAATTAAAGATGATTTTTTTTTTAGCTGGCTCTAATTGACGTCAAAGGACAACCATTTTAATGGGATGTCGGGAAACATGAGAAACTTTTTTCTTCCTTAAAAGCCCTGATTCTGAAGATACAAATGTACCTGGACCTAACCTAACTTTCAATAAGGGAATAAAAAAATTTCTGTGGCTTAAAACATATCATGAATTAATTAGTATTTCTTTACAGCAATGCTTTACTCTGAGTATAATATTTTCCCTGGATGCAGTTTTGTGGGGATTCCCAACCCAAAAACTTAAAGGTGATCCCAGCTGAGGGAAAAGGAGGGGGGACAATAGCATGATATTTTGATATCACCTTGGGTTGTGCCTGTGCCCCATCAGTTCTTCAAGTGGTGAATTCTCATTATAAATTTGTTTTGAGTACTTTTTTCATTATTCTGAATTAAATATTTTTCCCTGGACACAGTTTGGGGAAGTTTCTCAACCCAAAATCTGAATGATGGTGGGAGTTGGAGGAACGGGAGTGAGGACAATAACATTGGTATTTCTTTTGGCTTTGTTTTTGTTGGCCCTGTCAGGCAGCTCAGCTGGGACCTTCTTTCTATGGACACCTCTCAAGAGTCAGATTCAAAAAGACAAATTGTATAACATTTAAATACATTTAAATTCTCGCAGTGACTCAGGTGATTGGCTAAAGTGGCAGTGACCCTACGAAGAGCAATCATCTCCCAATTCCCCACCAAACTATCCGGCTACTGGGGGTGAAATAATTTGTCCTGAATATGCAGAGGTTTGTAAAGACACTTGAGAAATGACAAAGGTTTGATCTTGTCGTGTTTTTTTGGGCTGGAGCGTGGTGCTTTGAAGTAGTTTGTTGGGTCCTTGCTTGCCGAGCTCATTTGCATAGATTTTAAATCAAACTTCTCAAAACGCGCCGCTCTCGTGGATGTCAGAGTTTGTGCTCAGCTCACATCTCCCGAGCTTTATGTCACACTATTGACTCAGTGCAGTTAATTAATAATGGAATGTAAATCTCTGCTAGGAAGCGCTGAAGATTGTTGGCAGTGTAAAAATGTTTGTTAATGCTCTTCCTAAAATATTATTCAAGTCTGGCGTTTCTTTCCTTTCGGAGCAAGTTCTAATTATTCTTTTACAAGATTCATGGCATACACAGAGTGAGAAATTGTAATTCCCCCATGTAAAGATTAGTTCTTTCATATGAATAACAGGCTTGGGCTGCAGTTCTTAAGCAGTAGCCACACTTTTTTCCTTTAATGGAAATTTTGTTTGAATAGAACTGGGATGTGCAGGTAAAACTCACAGCTTTTTTCCCATTGAATGGATGTTTCATGACATTCCTAAATACATAGAGATTTTAGTGTTTTATTTGTCCATTCTAAATTGTTTTTTTTCCCTGATTCTCCTTGGGTTATGCCTGTTCCCCATCAGTTCTTCAAGGGATAATTTCTCACTATAAACTCCCTTTGAATAATTTTTGTCATTTAATTATCTATTCAGTGTGGAGATGAACACTTATGGTCACAAAGAATAAAAGTATATAATCCAGGAGCAGAAGAGGTCAAGATTTACAGTCACTTGCCTTTCACTGATCCCATAAAACAATCCAAGCATGCAGAAATGATGATCCCATAAGAGACACCAGGGCAGAAGAATGAGAATGCAGCAAGAAATCCATCAGACTTATTGATATCTGTGAAGCTGAGGATCCCTGAAGTTGTGAATATAGAAGTGAGTTTTATATTATAGAATGAAATATTTATTAACTTTCTCCATCTGTTCTTTAAAAAATTTAGTTTAATGTCATCAAGGCATTTATGGAATACATTTAGCTTAATCATGCATTCATGCCTTAGGGAGTAAAGCATCCCTGGAGACTTGATCTTTCTGGATCAGCTCTAGAACAAGCAATAGTTTAAAATTCCATCATTCTTTGGAAAGAAACCACATGGCTTTGAATCATTCTTGAGCAGAGGGTGTTTTATTTGAAATATCTGTTATTGAGCACATGCAGTTGTTGTGTGGTAATGAGCTTTTGAGTAACCTCGTCAAATCCCTGGATCTCTCACAGGTTTGGAAAATCTCTCAATATTAGATACATATCTAATAGTCACAGCAATAGGAAAGAATGAGATTGTAGAGTTGCATAATTAAAGCAATTGACTCCTTCATTAAAATTCCATGTTTATTGCCAGCACAAGGCCAAACACATCATTTTGGTGGATTAAAGAGTCCAATTCCTTTGCTCTCAAGTTTCTCGTGGCAAGTATAACTCAAGCAGACAAAATTTGCTGTGAGAGTCATCATTTTTGTAGGAGAAATTTCAGAAAAAGGAACTCATGGGCTCAGTGGTAGAGTTGGAAATTGCAGAAACCACGGTTGCTTTCATCTGTTGAATGTGAAGTTTGATGAAAGGATATTATAGAGTAGTGACAAGGACCTAATTCTGATCCAAGTTTTGTCATTATAAATCATGAGTAATTCCGAAGGCTGCAGCAGACCCTTATCACTGCTAAACATCTGTAAGTCAGATCAGAACCGGGACTAATAAATACATTCAAAATGCATAATTAAAACAGTGATTTCACATCACTCTGATGAATTTTAGTCAAGGATTTCTTCAAGGATGCTTTTCTCACATTAGCATTTGATGTTAGTAAGCAATGAATAATTCCATTTTTTCTTTCCAACATCTGGGACACTTCCTGCTTTATTTGCTACTTACTGAGCACTCTGCAGGAAATATTAATGAACCCTGGGTGTTGAAACACGGGCCCTGTGGATCGTGCTCAGGAGGCAGCCTTACGTAGGAGAGGTGTCTTGAGATTAAGAGCTTGATTTTGGTGAAAGATATTGGGAGATCTGCCAAACCTGGGGGAGACGTGGGGATTTGGGGAGGTTACCCAAAATTCCCTGTAGCAACTTCTTTCATGCCATGGAGCTCTTCCCTGAGCTCTTCCCTCATACCTAAGAGATAACAATTAATAATAAAAGTCTTTCCCCTTGGCCATATCAGCCCTGTCTGCAGTGATTCTGAAGGCCAACACCCAAGGATTCCCTGAGGTTGGGAAGGTGCTGATGCTTGGGTCCATCTCACCCAAGGAGGGATGGCCCAGGGGACCAGCACACCCTGAGAGCATCCCTATCCTGCCCAGCTGCTTCCTCACATCTCCAGAGGCCTGGAGGTTTTTCTCTTTCTTCGGAAATGATGAAGTTCTGTGTCTGGAGAGCTCTGCTGGCCCTTCAGAGCAGCCTGTGGAGTAAACCTGAGCTGAGCACCAGGAGAGCTTCCAAAGGAGGAATTAAATGTCCTTCTGTATTAGTGTGAAGTGACTTTGACAGTTCAGCATCTGACCAGGGGAGTGAAAACACCCTCTGCCACAGAAAACAGGTAAATTGGAACTTGCCTAACTTCATTCCAGCTGGGTGTGGAACAGTCCCTCTGGGATTTATTACAAACCTTTCCACTTTTTCTTTTTTTGTTCAGAAAAAATCATCTTATCTGTCCAGGTCATGTTTTGACCTTGGTCAGACACATTCCTTGGTGTCTCCCTTAACAAAAAGTGAGTGTGCAGAACCAAGATCCCCACTGGAGCTGTTCCCCTAAGGTTCCTGCATGATCCAGGCATTGCTGGCAATCCCTTGTCCCCGCAGTGCCCCCAAAACCCAACGGGAAAAGGGAAGTGCTGGGACATTCCCTCCCTGTGGAAGGTGCCCACAGCCCCTTTCCTGCAGCAGCCCCCATCCTGCTGGCTCTGCACCTCCTGAAGTGCCCCTGACAGTGCTGGGGAAAGGCTGGGGGAAGAGGGCACAGATGTGGTGCAGCAAATGAAGGCACAAACCAAATTAAAATAAATGGGGAGAGGGGAGCAGGCTCCACGCTCGGAGCACGGGGCTGTGCATTAGGGCAGGATTAAGCCATATCAGGCAGAGCCCCCTTTACAAGAGTGCACAGCACCTCAATCCCAGAATCAATAAGCTGTACATGCTGCAGCACAAAGAGCTCTTATCTGCAGTACCACTTTGAATTTAGTGAATTTATTTAATCCTTGATGCCTGCAGAGCATCAGTCCTGTCTTCTGGGTTAATTTATTTATTCCGGTGATGTATTTTTAGTCTTTCAAGTCCTTGACATTTGAGAAGCAGATTTCCCCCCACCTCGTTTCCTAAAAAAAATCTGAATTGGAAAAAAAAATTCTTTACAGAAATGTATTATTTTCCTAATTCATTCCCCACTTTTCCTTTTGGGAGCCAAGAAAAACACAGTATCAATACTAATAACCATAAACCTAATGGACTGGAAGAGGGTCCTTTTACCCCTGCTTGGCAGAGCCTGTTTCTAAACCAGTGCTGGACATTCACTGATCTTCTCTCTTCCTTCTAATCTTTGTCTTTTTTCTGCAAGTATTCTCTCCTCTTTAAATTAAAAAAAAAAAAAAAAAAAAAAAAAAAAAAAAAATCTAACATTTCTGAGATATAGCCAAGATTCTGTGC
The DNA here is from genome assembly GCA_013389925.1 of Aegithalos caudatus. Taxonomy (NCBI): domain Eukaryota; kingdom Metazoa; phylum Chordata; class Aves; order Passeriformes; family Aegithalidae; genus Aegithalos; species Aegithalos caudatus. The sequence continues at coordinate 23,449 of WEIU01011299.1, read as the reverse complement.
TGCATTTAGTTCAGGAATTGTCAGGAGGGCAGGTGATGCTCTTAACTCCTGGAACTTGATATTTCCAGGTGGATCAGATGAACCCTTGGCTCATCCCAAAAGAATCAATAGGTTAAAGTGTGGGACTACTGTTAGGAAGTGAAAAATAGTCCTGCAGGTACTAAACATTTTGTTATGGAAAAGTAGATTGAAGCTTTATAAACTTCGGCGTCTGCAAAGACCTAGCCTTGGCTGAGTCAAGGATGGCTCCAGGAAATCTGGATAAATTAAAAATAAAGTAGCATGAAGGGCAATTGTTTGAAAACCAGAGGGTTTATTCTATATTCCTTCTCTATTTTTTTTCCTATCCGTTACCCAATATTTTCTTATGTTTACATTAAGTGAAGAAACAAACACTGAGAAAAAGGAGTCTCTCCTAGAACAGAGACTCTGCAAAAATGTATTACATGTTCTCAAAAATAACTCTGTAAAGTCACAGAACATAATTGCTTTTCCATTTCAGATGTAAGAATTTTTTTTTTTTTTTTTGTATTTTCTTCTATTTAAATACCAGTCCATGGGAGAAGTTGTTAGGCAAACCATTAGTGCTCAAATAACATTGGCTGAACTGGCTGAGTTATGACTTTAATATTAATTAAACCTCACTGGTTACAAGCTGGAATAATTGCACTGCATGGCAAATAAATGTTACTTGCTCTGAAACAGGCATCAACTTCTGGACATCCCTGCCCCCCAAAAAAGAAGGGAAATGTAAAAATTTAAACAAATCAGCCTCAAAATTGGTCATGCTGGGTGTTGAGGTGGAGATTTTGCATCAGCCCCCCCTGAAATGCAGGCAGAGGTTTTGCTTTTCAAATCACAAGCAAGATCATTATATGAGTGGAATAATTAGCTCCAAAATCCAGCCATTCATCAAATTTATTCCAAAGCTTTTGCATCCAATCCCCAGAATAAGCTCAGGGGGTTGTAGCAGCTGCCCTGTGGGGATGGGCATCCTCAGCCCCTTGTTGCTGTTGTTCCCAGTTTTTTTTTAGTGGCATTATTTCCTCTAAAGGGAATCCTATTTCTGGGAGAGTGAATGAATTCTAAGGGCACTAAAATATATATTTTGGTCCCTCTGAAGGTCAGATAATTTCATCTGCATCTTCATGATGCTGGTGATGAAGGCTGGAAGCATCTTAAGAGATGCTCTCAAGGTGGTTTTTGCTTCAATTTTGCTCTGCAAGTCAAGATCCCATCCCTGTTTTACCACCTCCCTTGTGAAACCCCCGTTATCCAAACCCAAATACACACACTTCACACATTAAATATCTGTAAAATAACTGGTGTTCTCTGAGGAGAGGCTCTTCCTGTGCCACAAACACTTCAAAGGCTTCAAAGCAGAGGTGCCTGCAGCGAGGGCTGAAGCTAAGAGCACAAGTGCCCATTTCAGCTGACACCAGAGGTTTCAGGCTCTTAGGGCATAAAGCATTTTTCACTCTGTTTAAATTAATTTAATTGGAAAAAAAAATTGAAGGAGAAATAACTCAAGACATTTTTGAATGTGGGTTTTTTTTGTGTGTGTGGGTGTGATTTTTTTTTTAAAGTGGAAAATGCTGTTTTGAGATTAAACCTGCCTTTAAGTATATATATTTTAAATGAAAATATCTTCAATGTTTAAGGAGGGGCTGCAGAGACCTTCTGTTTTGCAGCCTTCTTAGAGGGGTGTTTTTGTTTCCTCTTGCTTTGCTGTTGCTCAAAGGATGTTCCAGCTCCAGGGCGAGCAGCAGCTCCAGGCTTTCCTTCTGCTGCCCCTTCTCAGAGTTAATGCATTGGTTCTGCAGGCAAAAAAAGAGACGTTTTTAGTATTCCAGAAGCCAAAACGCTGTCTGCTGGATGGAGGGATTTGCTGTACATTCCTGGCAGCAGATGCAAATCCAGTTTTATACTGGGAATGCAGGACCCTGTGCCCGGCACCTCCTGCACTCCTGCCCAGGGAAGGGTGACAGAGAGGACATTCTGCTTTTTTTTTTTTTTTTNNNTTTGTTTTTTTTTTTTTTTTTTTTTTCCAAATGGAAATGCTGAAAGAGTAGAAATACCTTGGTTTTGATAGTCATGGCATGAGAATCTTCTTAAATTTTTGAATTTATTTAGCACATCTGGAGGTAGCCCCTACAACCTCAAGCTTCAGCAAAGAGCACACCAGGTTTGGGAGCATTTTCTGGAGCTTGCTATTGTTTTCAGATTGTTGCAAGTGGGATCTGGATGCTCTGCAGTGGGACAAAGATCTCCTTGGGATACATGGCTGCTTGAGGAGCTCAGGCAGGGCAGAGGATTCCCTGGACTAGCCAAAAGTAGCTCTTAAAAGATGGAGGTGGTCTATGCCATCTCATTAATTTAAAATAAATATGTATCTTGTATCTATATTACATCTATATGCATATATATATAATAAAAATGTATTGATTTAAATAAAAATAGAGTCACTAATACAATAAGGAGAATAATTAAGATGTTGTGGGAGTGAGTGTGTGAGCGTGAGCACCTCTGTGACCCAGTCCAAGGCTGCATTCCATGATATCCAGCACAGGGAAACAGGGATTTCAGCCCAGCTTTCCTGCTTTCCCCCATCTGCCCAGCACCACATTCCCTGTGATTCCCTGTGCCCTCCTCTTCGGCCCAGCCCTTGGTTAGGGAAAATCACTGGAGCGTCACGGCCGCATCGATTTAATTGATTGAGAGCGCTGGGCTCTGCCCAGAACCTCAGCTCCACTCCCAGGCAATGCTAATCAGAGCAAAAGATAACAGCAGAAGGAATGAAAAGATTTCTTCCCTAGGACTCCAAAGTGCCTTTGGAAAAGAGGAAATCATGACAATGTGTTTTCTCTCTGTTGCCTTGGGTTTGCCAGGGGGTGCCCAGCGCAGCCTCCGAGGTCCCTCTGGATCAGCTTGGCTGCAAGGAAGCTGCTGGAGCTCCAGGACCAGCCAGGCTGCCACGGGTTTGGGATTTTATCCATCAAATTTTATTATTTTTATCCAGCTCTGCTGTGGAAAATCACAGCTGGGTCTCCAGCCAAGGCAGTGACTGAAATTTGCAGCAAAGACATAAAACCTCATGGTTTAGGGGACTTTGTTCTTTACTTTAACAAAACTTGAGCATTTCCCAGCGTGTGATGATGACATTATCCATTACAAATGGATATCCAGGATAAATGGACCCATAAAATTAGGGGAAAGCAGGGCTGCTGCAGCAAACTTTGATAACACTGAGAATAATTCACACTCTTGCAGCAGCTCCTCAGCCCAGAGCCACTGACCTCCCCAAAGGGTCTCTGTTTCCATCCCATTAACCAGTGAGGCAGAGATGGGTTTGGTCTTCTAAAATCCAATCAGAATAAAGAAACTCCTTTTGCTCTCTCCTTGCTGAGGTGTCCTGAGGTGTATTCCAAGTTTGGGCCAGAAATAAATCATTATCTTGGAGCTGCCTAGTGCTGCTTCATCTTGGCTCGAGCCAAGAGGACATGGACTCAGTTCCACCTTCTGTAATTGCTGGTTTTGGGTGAGGAAATACACGAAGAATTTTCAGAGAATACAGATTTCCATACTGTCATGGAATCATTTAGGTTGGGAAAACCCTCTAAGTGACCAGCCATTCCCCAGCACTGCCAATTCCACCACTACCTCATGTCACCAAAAGCCACATCCACATGGATTTTGAACCCCTCCTGGGATGGAGACTCCAGCATTACTCCAGGCTTTTCCAAAGCTTCTCCTGACATCTTTTAGACACAACCAAAGCAGAGCTGAAGAGGGTCAGGGGTGGTTTGGCCATCACTTCTCCATGGGCATGGAAGGGGTGTGGAGCTGCCCTTAGGATGGGGAGTTTGGGAGCAGCCTGAGTGGAAACAGATCCTGTGCCTTTCTTTGCCTGAATGTGCTTCTGCCCTAAATGAAATGCAGGAGTAAAACTCAGAAGCTGAATCACTCTCACTTAATTTAGCAGTGAAATCACAGGCAAGGCACTACAGTACCTGCTGAAGGGTGCAGTGATTTCTAATTATGGATTATGCAGCTAATCAGCACCAATCAACATTTTATGATCTTGACTTAATATTTAATATAATGTTAATTATAATTGCTTTTGCCACAAACTGTGTCAAATCCTAGGCGTGATTTCCCCTCCCGGCTTTCCTCGCGGGGCTGGGTGGGCTCTGGGATGGGGGCTGAGCATTCCTTCCCAAAATCCCACCCAGCAGCACAGACCCACCTCCCTGCTTGCCTTCCTGCTCCCTCTGCCTTGAGTTGTGATGCTAATTAAGTGCTGGTGAGTCTCAGCGTTATTAGAATGGAGTTTTTATCTCACACAAGTACCTTCCAGCTACAAACAGGGGAAGTTCATTTAATTAAAAATAACTTTAGTGTAAGTTAATGTGAACACTGTTCAATTACTCTGAAATAGGTTTAATTTCTTTTTCCTTTTCTTCTTTCAAAGTCTACCAAGAGGCTGCAGAGAAAAAAAAAAACCCTGCAAAAAACTTGAACTAATATCAGATAATCCAGATGATGCATTCAGGCCATTTCTGTGTATTTAGACAGTGGCCAAAATGTCATTACAAACAGGAGCAGAAATGTGTAACAATGGCAAAGTCACATTCACAGCACCATCCCTGTGATTGTTTATTGAGCATCCTAAGGGTTTCTGTCCTTAAGTGCCTTTGTGTCTTTTCAAAGTGCTTTTGCCAGCTCTCACCCGATGTCTGTGCATGACAACTCCAAAGTCCTCAGCTCTGCTGTGCACAAACCACCTGGGACCACCTTCACAGGGCTGGTGGCTTTTTATCTAATTTAGACTTTATTTTTAAAAAGAAACCTAAAAAAAGAAAAGAAAAAAAAAAAAAAAAAAGGAAATCCAGAAAGTTTAAGGACATAATTACCACTCAGGCAATTTTTTAATATCCTAAATGCTCTGTGTGAATATCAGCAGGATGCCCTCACATCTCATTTAATTCACCTGCATATTCCCAAAATCCATTTCCAGCTGGGCCTGGGATCTGGTTCCCCACCTCATCTTGTCCTGGGGTCTCCCCTGAGCATGAGCTGGGATTTCCTCTTGCAATTAATAATTTATCAACCTCTGCTTAAACCCAGGCATGTTTGATGCCTTTTTTGGCTTTCACAGCATTCAGTGGAGCTACAGCCCAGTGTCAGCAGCTGGGGCTGCTGGTTTTGCCTCTCCAGCACTACCAGGGGCTGCACAGGGAAAGGAAGGAGTTCTGGGAATTAAAAGGAATGGGAACATGAGCACATGAGCTATTTTGGGGCTGCAGCCCCCAAAAATCAGCTGCTGGGATGTTTCATCCAACCCCCAGGGCTGGCACATCCTGGTGGGGCTCAGCACTGACCAAGAAGCTCTTGGAAGCTTTTGTTGAATCTTTATGGCATAAAAAGCCCCTGGAAGAAAATCTGTCTTTAAAAAAATCAAATAGAATAAGGAAAAAAAAGTAACCCCAGGCTGGATCCTGCAGGCACAGACACTCCTCAGGCACCAGCTGCAGCCCAATGGTTCTGGTGGATGGAATTCTTCCTCTCCATCCCTCCCAAAGCCTTTCACACAGGTTTGACCTCCTTGATTTGGGAAAACAAAGCTCCAGATAGGAGAGAAAGTCCTTAGAGTTAATAACAAAACCCATTGACTTTCAAATGCAATCTTGTTGGGTTTTTTTTAATACAAATCTTTTGTGTTGCATCTTGTTTCCTTTCTCTCAGCACCCATTAACTTCAGGGAATATTACCATAAAGGAAATTAATTCCACCCTCACAAATACATGGAAACTCCTCCCATCAGGGTACTTTAACATCACTTAGGTGCCGATGGGAAGTGATTATCCCACCATTACAGCTCTGGTGCCAGTGCAGCAGGTGAAGTCCTTCCATGCATTAAAGATCCTATAACCTCTTGTTACATGTGAAGTTACAAGGGATGTCCAATTCCCAGGAAAGGTTAGTTAAAACCCGTAATTCTGGTATGAGCTGAATGAGGGGGAGGTCAGGCAGGAATTTCTCCCATGCACAGCCCCTTACTCTTTACTTAAATAAGAATTAAATTCTCAGAAGGACTCAGAAGCCCAGCCCAAATTCTCCTTTGGCAAAGGGACATTTATCAAAACCCAATCCTTATCCTTAAACCCTGTTTAAAATATCCTTAAAAAGCCCTGTTCAAGACCTGTAGCCCAGCCTGGTGATCTGGGACAGGTCAAAGGGATGGCATGTTTGTGATTCTGTGGGTAATAATTCCTGGGACTGATACAAGGAGAGGAGATTTTTCCTCCCTTGAGGCATATAACCTAAAAGTACCCAAATCCAGCCTTCCCTGCTCATTGAGGGGGGTTGGACTGCATGACCTCCAAAAGGTCCCTTCCAGCTCAAACTATTCCACAATTCTACATTCCCAGAAGGAAATTTTAAAGGCAGATGGAGTGGTTGTCCCACCACCCACCTTCCAGCCCCATCAAGAGAGGCCCTGCACAGAGAGAGATGGAGGAAGGACTCTGAGCAGCTCTAAGGGGTTCATCTATCTGCTGGAATTAGGCAATTAGCAGAGAGTGCTAACGAACCTCAGAGACAAACAGCTGAGTGTCCCTTCTAACACCTCCTCCCTCCAATAGCTGCTCTGAGGAAGGTGGGCTCTGAGACCAGCACCATGTGGGAGCTGTTTCTCTAGGAAGGATCACATTTTTTATTTATTTCTGAAGCATGAGAAATGAATGGGAAGGTTAAAACCAACTCAGAAATATCTCCACACGCAGCACCTCTTGCGTGTATTTAATAGAAAATAGAGGCATTGGATGAGACCACCAAGCTCCAAGCTCAGTTTTCCCAGTTTTCCTGTGTGCTGGTGGTGAGGGAATGTGCAGTGCCTGTGATAAAGGTGGCGGTGGGGTAGAACCATCACTGCTACCTAAAAGCAAATGAAACTGGCATAAATAATTGTGCTGTAGAAAGCCTTTCTGTTGCACCTTGCCTATCACTGACAATTTACATATCTTAGGAAAACCTTTGTCAGCTTCTGTCATTTCTGCACTATTATGTGCCTTTCTGGATAATTACCAGTTAATGTGAAAAAGCAGATGGAAAAAACCTTGAAATTTCTGATAGAGAATCCTCAAACCTCTCCCCTTATCTGTGCACAGCAGCTTCCTGATTTCAAAAGAAGTTTGAAAACCTTTGTTAAAAATGTCCCTGATTCCCAGTTTGAATGAACCAAATGACATTCAGCTAAAATTATTCAGCTTTTTCCACAATTAAATTC
>WEIU01011299.1:0-16115 GCA_013389925.1 Aegithalos caudatus | reverse complement strand
TTTTTTTTTTTTTTTTTTTAAATGCAACCCCTGCATTCCATGAGAGCTCAGCATTGTGCAAGCACACATTTCTCCTATCCCTCTAATGAAGAGGCAGTGTAGCAGTACACAGGGGAAATAATTTCATTTTAAAAAAAAGTATTTCCACATGCAGGGGAATTGTCCTCATGTTGTCTCAGTTGGTTTTACCCTTGTTCTTCTGCAAGACTTAAAATTAAGCTGCCCATGAGGAAGGCAGAAAAGTTAATCACAGAATCCGAGAGTGGTCTGAGTGGGAAAGAACTAAAATATCATCTCATTCCAGTCCCTGCCATGGGCAGGGACACCTTCCCCTAGACCAGGTTGCTCCAAGCATGATTTGCTCCTGTGCTGGATGGGGTAAAGCCAAAATAACCTCTAAAGCCAAGGAGCAGCTGAGCCTGCTGTGCTGCCCAGCTCTGAACTCCACAGGGAAGTTATTTCTCTAAGCTTTCAATAAAAAAAAAAAGAGAGAAACTTTCTGAACACAGATGACAGGGATTTATGGGGGAATTTTCTGTACAAAATGCTTATAACAGGTTTAATTTTGCTCTGCAAAGCCAAGCCTCATTCAAGGTCCATATGTAACATCCCCCTGCAAATGTGCTCTGCAATCACAGAATCATCATTTAAGTTCGATAAGACCCTTAAAATCCTCAATTCTACTCAGCAGGATTTTTCCAAGCACTGAAGGCTTCAAACCCTTTGGGCAAATGCACCTTCACTGAGCCATCCCTGCCCTGGAACTCAAACCCAGCTGGAGGATGAGGAGGAGGCTTGGGAATGGGCAGAGGAGAGCAAGGAGAAGCCAATCTGGCACTACAAGGGCACTGGGCAGGGAGAGAGGAGTGGGACAATCATAAGGACAGCCTTGTTCCTCCTGGGAAGCGGGATCTCAGGGCTTCTGGACAACCAACCAATATGGTTAAGCAGAAGCCATTTATTGTTTACATTAAGATACATTTATACATTTAAAACTCCTGTTCATGTGATCACCCATTACTTGATTGGTGCCTCTGTCTTGTCCATGTGTCCAGCATGCACTTTTTAGGAAATGTGGTTGGTTACATCCCAGTGCTTCATGGCCCTCCTTTATCTGGTTCTTGCACTCTTGGCTTCTGTTTCTCAGCCTCCTCTTTCTTATTTTGGTGCTGTTTATGTCTCAGTTACCTTGACAGATTCCTGAGGGTTCTGACGAGAATGACTAAAGACAGTTTGGCTGCAGCACACTGTGGCCTAAGCTGTTCAAACATTGCTACACTGGGACCCCTTCTCTCCCAGGAGAGCCAGGAACACCCAGAGCAGCTCCCTGCAGCACAGGCAGGTTTGCAGTCACACCAATCCCACTGCAGAGGGGTCCCTCCTTTGCTTTAATGAATAGAAAAACACCCAAATACCTTCATGCAAACTCCATTTCCCTTCATCTCCTTAAACAAAACCAACAAAATCTCGCTCTGTATTGGGAGATCTGTTCTGAAAACAGAGATTCACCAGCAAACACCTTGTGGTTCCTCACTGGAGTCTGAGATCTGCTCAATAGAAGCTGCGAGTGTCCATGTTACAAATAAAAGGATTCCTTTAGATCCAGAGGGAATGAAAGCAAGGTGGTGCTGGTGAGGCTCACTGTGATGGGAGCTGAAGGACCTTGGTATCAGGATGTTGTATCAGAGCTCCACACACCGAAGGTGATTTGCCTCATGGTTGCCCCTCTGGTTTGTGCTAATGATGCTTCTCTTCCTTGCTGGCATTTAACATCCCCATCCCCAGAGAATGACATTTCAGAGCCTGATTAAAATCATTGTCTTTCATGGCAGAGAAAGTTTGTTCTTCAAAGTAAAGAAGATTTAAAAAAAAAATGCTGTTGCAAACAGTGCTGAAAACCAGATGAATAAAAACAACCAAAAAGGGTTTAATTCCATTATTTTCAATTAGCTCTTTAATTTGATTTAAGTCATTTGCACTTGTTGCTTGTTTTACATCTCTTATTGTCCAGCATTTTATTTCGCACATCTAACAGTATTAAATCAAACTGTTTTCTAGTCTTTGCCTTCTTTTGATGCCTCTTGAAAGTCAAAGGCAGAATTAAAAAAAACACAGATATTAAAAACGAACTTTCATCTCTCTGCAGGTTATTTGTAATCAGACCTTTCTCATCAAGGGCTCGTTTAATATGTGTTTGGGATCTGGGAATTATTAAAAATGCCAATCCATCGTGTGAAAAATATTGCCCAGTCTTCAGTGTTTTGAAATTTCAGCATCATGTGTGAATTCATCAGTAGCAGTGGAGACTTGGTGCTCCTGGTTGTAGATACTCACATGTAGTAATGCCTCAGTAAGTCTACACAGGATCCTACTTCATGTTGCAAACTCCTGTTTATTGACCCTTGGTTCTGAGTGGCTGGTTGTTTCAATAATGAATTATAAAACAATGTATTATTAAAGGAGCAGTGTTGCTTCCCCGTTGCAAATTAACAAGTCTCAATATGTATTTTGGAGAAGCCCATCATAGTCTGACAGCTGAGTTGCTTTCTCATCTCACCTTGCTGGCAACCAGCAAATTCTGCCCAGGAAAAGCTTGGTAAATATCCAGGTCAGAATCTCAGCAGCTTCTTAAAAGAATAAATAGTTATATCTAATGCCAGTTACCACTTAGACCGTTAATTTCCTTCAGATCCTCTTTTTCCATGAATTTTTTGTCCATCTTTCCCCAAATATCCTACTTATTTTTCTTTTATTATCTCATGTCTACACGAAAATACACATTTTGTAGGTTGTAGAAAGTTCCTTCTAAAGAAGTGAATGTAGAAGAGTTAAGCCAAGCTGAGAATTTCCTGAATGAAAGTTTATGAAATTCAATTACAAAAGTCCTTTTTCCAGAAACCCTTTCTTAACTTTTCTGTCCATTCCATTACACCAAGAGAAAGTCTCAGCAGCCAAATCAGGTCACATGCTAATTGTCCTACACCACATTCAAAGGCATTTCCATTATTTTTAACACTGATTTTGAAAACATCAAGTAATCTGGATGGGGAGTACTGATGGAAGAGCTGCACCTGCAGAAGCTGTTCAGATTTTACTAAAATGCCCACAAAAAAAATTTAAATACTTCAAGTTTTCACCACGTTGCCACATCCATAGTAGAGGGTAGAATAAGGAAAGCTGGTTATAAACTGCCCCTGGACAAGCTTAGCAGATTGCTAGGTGGAAAATGTCAATTCCTATTCCTTGGCAATAAGAAAGTTTCCAGTAGGGTGTTAAAATTTTCCAGGTTTAAAAATTGGACGATGGAGTCAATTCTCTGCCACAAGATGGAGGCTCATCCCTGCTGGGCTCAAAGGCAGGGTGGGGCTGGAGGAGGTCAGGCATGAACTCTCTCTTTGATGGAGACATCCAAAAATTGGAGGTTAAGCTCCCTGGGAGCAGGCAGAGGAGGTGCTTTTCTCCTGGTGTGTGTCTCTCAGGAGGAGCTGTCCCACGTGGTGGGTGGACATTCCCTAACAAAGGAGAAGCCTTTCAAAGCACAGCCATCGTTATCTCAAAGGCAGCATTCCCTCTTTGATCTCCCGATGAATCAAGCTGGCTTTGTGCTCTTCAGCTCCTCCTTAAATAGCACCTTTCTCCAAATAGGAAAAGCCTGAACAGATGTAAGGTTTGGGTGTTTTAAGAACCTCTTTTCCTTTCTGAGAGCAAAATTGGGTGTTTCACATGGTGGGAAGGAGCCCTCACGTGCCCACCTCCAGACCTTGTAATTCTCCCAGATCCTGCAACTGAATTTTTGCAGGTGTTTTTTTCCACAATGGGAGGAACAGAACTCATCAGAGGATGGGGAGACTTTGTGTGCTGTCAAAGTGGGTTTCCCAAAGTTAATTCCACCATGACCATCACACTGGCATCACCTTCTTCCAAGACATCCTGTCCTTCTGTTTCATTACTGCTCCATCCATAAAAGGGCCCTGAATAAAAGCATGGCCCGTTGTTTGATGAAGCAGGAATCCATACATCCTGTAATTTTCCTTCCTTCATCCGCTTTCCCTGAGTTTCTCTGTCATATTCAGTAAAGTCTCTTTTATTGAACATCTGTTTGGTGCATAGCAAGCTTATCCCAACTCTGCAGGAAAGCACCTTTACTCAAAAATAAATTAAAACAATGTATGTGCCTCTGGCCAATAGATCATTGGATGGGAGTCATGAATGTACATTTGTGGATATTTGATGGGAAGTTTATCATTTAAATGATGAAAATACAGTACTTCAACATATGGATCATTCTGAGTTACTCTCTTTCCTTTCCAGTTGAAGAATCATTGTGCATTTAGAGGAAAAAGACAAAATTAAGAATTTAAACTGGTCTGCTTGTAAAAGCTATTGCCAAAGAGTGGAATTTCAAAAGCAAGTGCAGGGGTGGAGTCTGACTCTGACATATACGTGGTTTAGTTTTAGGTGGTGCAAACAAAGAGCAAAACATAATAAATTAGCAAAGAGGGAATTCAAAATTGAATATTAATATTAAAATTGAATATTATTGAATTCAAAATTGAATATTAATATTAAAATAGAAATTAAAGTGTATAAAACCCCTCTGCAAGGATGGTAGTGAACAAGTAAAGCTGGGAACTCAACATTTTTGTTTTCTCTACTGTTTTATCCTGATTATCAAGATGGATGCAGCGTGGTGGTCTGCAGTAGACCTTTCCTACAGCTCTGAAATTATTTTTTCCCCTTTTCATACAATATCTATGATAATTTCCATAATAAGAAATGTTTTCTGCCCTGGAGAGTTGTGCTAGCAGGGGAGTCCTTCCCCTGCTCTCAAAACCATATCCTACATCCTGAGGCAATTGAGCAGCAGAAAACCCTTAACACAATTATCAGGAAATAAAATCAAGAATGCTGAACTCCGAAAGGAGCCTTGGAGTAATCAAGGCATTCAAGATGATGCTGCAGCATGATTTCCAGTTATTAAGACACCTTTTGGTATCTGACAGTGTGAAAAAGATCTCCACATCTGGCCAGTTTGTGCCACTGTGCGTCGTGACCTTGATGCGCCAAACCCATATTACAAAAAAGGGTTTTAAAGCAGACACAACTAAAGTTCCCCAGAGACTACAATATTTTTTTTGTCTGAATTTTCTGCTGTCTACACTGTGCAGACATTGAATCCAGACTGAAACTGTTCAATAAAATGTATTTACTTTTCAGAATTAGTTTGCCAACATTTCTCACAAAAAAACTTAGAGGTTTCTGAACTGCATTTTGCAGCTACTTTTAAACCAGAAATTATCACCTTGTGTTCCATTAGTGAACTTAATCCATCTAAGAAGCAAGAATATGTGTAGTGAAGTGTAAATATATACTTATATATAAAAATGTAAGTTCAATTGCTGCCATGGAAAGAGAGGTCACAGTACAACAGGCTCAGGAAATCACACAGGAATGGATTTGCTAATGACAAAAACCAAGATCAGAAATAGAAGTGAAAAATAGACTATATTGCATTTCACTATTTAACGTGCAAAAATATCTAAAAGACAAGTATGTCAAGTAAAATTTTTGCTATTTCCATACACCTGCTTCAGCCCAGTTCCTCCTCTCCATGGATTGTCCACCCCAGCAGGTCGGGGTGCCCATGGCTGTGGGAAGATGAGCTGGGAAGGCCCAGCACTTCCATCCAGGTTGAGATTTCAGTGACTCTCATTGGTTTTTTTGCAGTAAAACATGACTTTTTTACTACCAAAGCGGTACAACCCCAGGACACATTTCATTAATATTTCACTGCAGATTTGTGCTTGGCCCTGGGACCATGGAAAGCTGCCTCTCTGGCAGGGCTTTTCCATGGGGTTTGTTGTCAGAGGCACAGAAAAGCTACAAGTCTTTTAAAGGAGACCTTGCCTGAGAGTCTGTAATCACTTGCCAGAGCAATCCACCTGTGAGGGGCAGACACTTAACAATCTNAAGGCCCAGCACTTCCATCCAGGTTGAGATTTCAGTGACTCTCATTGGTTTTTTTGCAGTAAAACATGACTTTTTTACTACCAAAGCGGTACAACCCCAGGACACATTTCATTAATATTTCACTGCAAATTTGTGCTTGGCCCTGGGACCATGGAAAGCTGCCTCTCTGGCAGGGCTTTTCCATGGGGTTTGTTGTCAGAGGCACAGAAAAGCTACAAGTCTTTTAAAGGAGACCTTGCCTGAGAGTCTGTAATCACTTGCCAGAGCAATCCACCTGTGAGGGGCAGACACTTAACAATCTATTATGTCCTAATTAAGTTTGGCTGTGTTTACGCTGCGTGATGATGATGCATAAAGATTAATTTACCTTTCCAGCCCTGCTGCCAGAACATAGTGCCACAGAACCCCATTAAAAATGGAAATAGCAGTCAAGTCTCCAATTATTTTATATCACCTTAAGTCTACCAGAATTCATCACTATTACTTTAATTTATTGGTTTATCATCTATTGAGGTAGTAGCAGTTATCACAAGTCATTCTATAGATGTTTTAAATATGGTGGTATAATTTCCTGTGGAGAAACAACCCTACAGAACACCCTATTTACAGTTTGTCAATTTAAGGAGGCCAAAGAAAGCCATTTAAATGCTTTTGAGTAAAAAATCTTACAGAGCCATAACTAAAATTGGGTTCCCCTGACTGTCATTGGAGTTTAGATTTAAACAAGCCTGAGCTCTTCAGTGACCCTGACGAAATTAAGTGCAATCAGGATGAAGGCAGAACTACGATTATACAGGTTGAGCTTTACACTTTGATTTTCTTGAAATATTGATTAGGGATGTGAACATGAATTAAAGATCTTGGCTCTGTTTCAGCAGAAGACTGAAGTTTGCAATGAGATCTTGAGCACATTCATTTTTCTCCTTACTTTGACAGGTTCTGGAGTTTGCAAGACATGCATTGGGTCACCTGTTCACCCAGGAGTTGAGGCCAGAAAAGGTGAATGGTCACATCATGCTGCCAGGGGCTCCTGATGGAAGAAGTGCTGTTCCAGAGGAATCCTTCAGCTTGGAGCACAAAAAGTTCATCTTGCTGCAATGACACAGCTGGGAAGATGTTATTTGTGTTTGAGCTTTCTGAATAGTGAAAGAAACTTGTCATGTCTGAGGCTGTCCCTTCCTCCCATGGGGTGTGAAGCTCCTTTTGTTTGTGGTCTGGGATATCTCCCCAAGGTCTGTCAGGGCTTAGCTTGAAAACCCTGGAAGACAAGGAAGGATGGAGGTTGAGGACCTATTTCACCATCCCAACAGGAGCAGGATTTTCTCCCTTCTATCCAGTTGCCTAAAGTTGCCTGAAGCACCTTCAAAATTCCTTGAGATAAAGAGGCACTGCCAAGTCCACTGCCACAGTCCTGTCACCCAAGTGATAGTGATGAACATTCCCAGGAGTCATGGTCACCAAAGCTGTGCCAAACCCTCAGAGGGATGAAATCAAGGACAAGAATCCTTGGGAAAAAAGAGCATAATTACCTCATAAATCTTATTTCTCGGTGGTTATTCCCTTCCACTCTCATCCTCCACATGACAGCACTTGTGCTTCCTCTTCCTGTGACTTCCTACACATCATTCATGGGTTGCCTTACTTACTTTTATCGAGTTTCCCCCTTTTTTTAGCCCAGCGATGCCAGCAGGAGATTTCAGAGCAGGTCAGGTTATTTAACAAGCAAACATCCTAACAAACAGCCCGTGTTTCCACACATCCTTGCTGGTTTATGGGGTCATGTGCAGCAGTACATGGCCAATAAACCTTTTGACCATTTGTCACAGGTTTTATGAGCCGGTGCTTGGCCAGCTCAGATGCACCTTCCCAGGGCCTGTGGCTCTGGAGAGACACAGGCATCATTTATCCCAACATGGGCAGCACCCAGCACCTCACCATGAGCTGGAAACTATGGAAGGCACCTCTTTTTACCCATTCCTTGCTTTTTTTCCCCAAATAAGGCAAAGTCCTAGCTGCCCATTGAGTGTGAGAGGGCACCCAGAGCTTGGGGGCCAGAGGATGGAAAACCTGCCTGATCCCAAACTCCTGTAGCACCACTGGGTAAATATTGGTGGGATCATCCCAGCCCATATCTGTTTGCACCCTCCTACAAGGGGTTGGCTCATGGTGCCACATCCCTGCCCAGTGATTACAACTGGGACCTGTCACTACATAATGAGTGGGGCAAGGAAGGAAGTATGAAATACTATCCATGCTATGCACAGTGGGAAATAAATCCAAGGTGAAATAGTAAATCTCCAGGGAGTTACAGAAATCCAGATAGACACCCTGGTGGAGCTGCATTTATTGTGAAGCGCTGCAAGGTTTCTCTCTTATCTCTAATTTTATAGATCTGTGCAGCAGTCCTTGGATAGGGCACATATTTGAAAATACTATAAATTTCACCTCCTATTTATTTCAGATTCATTGGCACTCTCTGTCTTTACTATCTCCTGGTATTTTATGCCTCAGTACTTGGAGAAAAAAATGCTTTGTTTGCACTAGATGTAATATGAAAACTCTCTCTGACATTTAAACTTTAGTATCAGTTTGCCTACAGTGTTAATATCACTGAAACTGCTTATATGGATTAAATTGCCTACAGTATATAATGCCAAAATATGAACACAGCACATTTACTGATTTAAGTCCTTGAAAGAATTATTACCATTAAAATATTTAAGGTCACCTTTACAAATGCAATAAATCAGGAGGATGTCAAACAGAGAGTGGTTAAAGCTCCCGGTCTGGAGTAGCCCAGTGGGAAAATGCTGGTTGATTCATTATGTGCAGACAGGGGCTTGGGTTTTGTCACACCTTTTTGGGGGACAGCCTTGGAGCTCACACCTTTTTGGGGTATAACCTGGGGGCTCACACTCCTTTGGGTGTGGAGGACCAAGGGGACACAGCTGCTGTCACCCAAATTCTGCCGCTGTTCCACCAATTCCCAGCCTGGTTCCACCAGCTCCGAAGGTCTCACAGGAGGAAAGAGCAGCAAAACCTCATTTCTGTCATTAAAGCCAGACACAGCAGCTCGTGTGCCCTCGGGAGGCAGAACTGATGAGTAAGAAGATGCCATTTTCATGCAGTCACTTTTCTGCACACAACAGCCTATTCATGCTACGGGTCCAGTTCTGCAAAAACCCTTATTGAGGTCAACACAATTTACTGATAATTGAAGTCAGGGGAAAGTTTTGCTTCAGTGGGAACTGGCAAATCAAGCCTATCAGACAATTCTAAAAAAAGAAAAAAATCATCCTTCATTACGCTTTCATCTTAAATATTAGGATTCAGCAAATTTCCCCAGAACAACCACTGTGTAAAACTTTAATCTTTTGAGAATGGATTGGGACTGTAATTGCAAAACCCAACATCCTCCTCCTGTACTGCATTCCCTCTCTCCAAATGTCAGCATTTACTAGCAAGTTATAAATGGGGGATAAATTTGCATGTGGTTATTACTCATACTTTCATTTGTTTCCAGGTGACTGTTTTTAATGCTTAGCACAAACCCTTTATCTACAGTGGCCCCTCATAATTTACAGCATGAGGAGACAGACTAATGTTCATCACCATAGCCTGGGAAAAGTGAAGGAGGATGGATAAAATCCTACTAAAGTGGGATGGTATTCCAAAGAGTCTTTCAGAGAAAGAAGAGATTTTTGTGCTGGTGATTGGAAGACACTTGATTTAGTAAAATGTTTGTAAATGAAGGTAAACTGGTGCTTCCTCCCAAAGTTGGGGCTTTTTAAAAGCACATAATTTGTATTCTGCATCTTCAAAGGGGCTGATTTGGGGAGCACTGAGACCATCCTGTTCCCACTCCCTCTTCCCAGAAACTCTGACTGCACCCAGGGCAACCAAGCAACAACACTCGTGCCTTTCTTTCCAGTTTTCTCACAGAAAGAGCCTGAATTTCCTTAAAAAAACACAATTAACCCTAAAGAAACGCTGCTGTCACGGGCCAAGAACGAGCAGCTCCCAAGCCTGAGCAGATGCTTTGCCGCAGGAGGAGAAACGGAGCCTGACCCTGGACTTTGGACTGCTCTATCCGTGAGATTTAACAGTTGGATAACACATTTGATAATTGAGCGTGTTAATATTTTGCAAGGGAGACTGACAAGCAGATTGTTGTCAAATCAAGGCTCCGTCAGGCTGCGGATATTGAAGTTGGCAGAGCCCAGTAATTTATGGCTTTCTCCTTCAGCTTCTCATAATTTACTTCCCAGCCACTGAAGGGAAACCTACAGCCAAAGAAAATTGATGGACTCATCATGCAGACATGACACCCCTGAAACCTCAAATTGCTATTTTATATACATGGTTCAAAGAGGAATGATCAATGGGAACAGGAAACTCCTCATTTACGGGGATCCTGGAGAAGCTGCACGGGATCTTTCTGTTTTCCCATTTTTTTGGGACTTGCTGGTATATTCTAAATTATTTCCATTTAGTGTTTTCCTGTACCTGTGACCTAATAATAGTGAAACCAGTCACTCTAAGCTATTAGTTTATATTGGTACAGGATCTTAGGCCCAAGTGGGTGATATTTTCCTGAAAACAAGACCCAAAGTTGCTCCTGCTGACTGTGTGATCTCAACAAATGGAACAACCCAGATGCTCATGTTCAAGCTCAGCTTTGATGTTTGTCACTAAAGTCATGCCTTGACAAAGTTTTTGGGAGTTTCTCATTGCACATCATGACCCCTGAATGGTCTCCATCAGCCATTTATTCATGGAATTAATTTCCTTTCTAGTGCCATAATACACACCTGCAATCATGGGAACACAAAGTTTAAAACTTCCTCCATTCCTTCCAGAGAAAATAGAAAATCAAGAATTGTTTGGATAAACAAAACCACAGAGGTTTCCAGATATAAAATAGGATTTTATATCTGGAAACCTCTGTGGTTTTGTTTATCCAAACAATTCTTGATTTTCTGGGACATAACAACAGTCACTGAAAACAGGACAGGGCTGGGGGCTGATGTTTCCCAACTGACTAAAGTCAATTTTTGAAGGCATTATGTCCACAGTTTTTTAGAATCTATGTGCCCATATTCATTATTGTTGTCTGCAGATTTATCTGAGTAGAAACCTACCTCAGGCTCCAAAATGTAACTTGGTGTCATTGGGAAGGAATTGAGGCTGGTGCAAAGGCAGCCAAGCTCTTCCCAAAGCCTCTGTCAGCTGCTTGGAGAGAGGCTCAGGCAGCACTGCCACAGGGAAGGGTGGGGGAACTCGCTGAAACTCCAGAAACACACATCCAGTACCTAGAGAAAAGTACCACTGAGTGTATTTTCCTAGGAAAGGAAGCCCAGGGAGGGGCAGAGAAATTTTCTTCAGCAGGGAAATAAAGAGAATGGAATAAAGGCTTGGCTTTGCTTGCTGAGACAAGGAGCTTGTACACCCATAAATGTGAATGGATGTGAGTAAACCTATGGATTCAGGAGGGCTGCAGCACATCCCAGTAACCTCAGGCTCAGGTACCTGGCTGAAATGAGTTTTATTGTGTATTTAGGTTTGTTTATGTTGCTTGGGGCCTGTGTCAAGGTATTTGTATTTGTGCTCTTTCAAAACTTGTTGGAATGCGGTCTTTTACAAGTTTGACATATTTTAGCAGTTCTGTCAACTCATTGGATCTGTGATAAAATTATCACTCTTTTCTTGGGCCTTTTCATCCCTAGTAAAGGTGCTGCAGGATAAAAAGCACAGCTCATTCCACAGAAGAGAAAAAACATTCTTATGGTCCAAACACATAAGGCAGCAGAAAAAATAAAGCAAAAGCCACTTTTCTGAAAATGCAGAATCCCTCCCAGTCTGACCTCACAGCTTTGTACTCACTATATGTTGTAAAAACAAAAGGAGTATTTTGGAAATAACACAAACACAACTGGAAATAACAAATATTTAACTCCTATTTCACCAGGCAGATTTCATTTTACTACACTGGTCCACATCAACAGCCAAACTGAATCTGGCCAGCACAAACCTATAACAATGTGCATTTGAAACATAATTTTAACCATCATAGAATGGCTCTGCACAACTCCCCAAATCACACCATGTTAATAAACACTACCCTTTATTTTTGCAGTGTTTCAAATGGAATGAAATATTCTTCTTTGTTTTTGTTTTTTTTTTTNTTTTTTTTTTTTTTTTTTTTTTTTTTTTTTTTTTTTTTTGAGAGTGATCAACTGAGGTGAACCTGCTTGAAAAACATGGTAAGCTTCAAATCAAATAACACAGTTCTAAGAAATCCATTAACATTTCACACCTAAACCTCAGTCTTATGCTTCACCCCATAATGCACATTGTTGTAAATTTTTGTCTTATTTACCCCCTGCTAATAGCTGGGCTCAATTCCAAGAAACTTAAGACAATTGTGGAGAGATGCAGATCTAGCATTCTTCAAGTTGACAGCCAATAGTTCTGAGCATTTAATTCCCAAGATGGAAGAATCTCCAAATCCTGCTTTTGTAATTCACTTGGGAAAACACATCAGAGCCAAACTGTGTCTGTGCAGCCTGAGTAAAAATGTTTTTGTTTGATCCAAGTTGTATCTTTCTTGGCAGATTTGCAGGGATTGATCCTGTCTGACTGGGATATTTTAATAGGAAGCTGAGCACTAAAAATAGTAATGAATTATCATTGTATTGTAACCATCAGCATCTGTCCTCAGCACAGCTGAGGCAAAGGTTCATCCCTTTAACCTCGTTAAAGTTTAAGCAGCTCTGCCAAATTCCACCAGACTTGGCATTTGTGACATGACTGATGGCTTCTCTAAACTTGGAGTCAAAAGCTTCCAGTGGGAAATGCTCCATCTTTATGTATTTGCCCCTGAGCAGGGGCACAGGGACAAATAAATAAGTAAGTAAGTAAGTAAATAAATAAATAAATAACTGACATTATTCCGTTTGCTCAGGCTGGAAATTTAAGCAGCTAAACACAACTCTGAAAGATGCACAGTGTTTCTGCCTGGATTTGATAAGGGGTTTGCACTTAAAGCAGAAAACATGAAGGGTTAAGGACCTCCCTCCTCCCTTTAATGAGATAACACCAATGAACAGCCCCAAAACATTTGCTCAGATCCTCAGGGCCATGGAGCAAAAAAACACATCCTGGGGTTGAGCTTCAGCCAGTGGGGTTAGGTGGGTTTGCCTGAACCTCACACAGTCCTTCTGCTCATCTTGCTTCTCTCCTCATCTGTCTAGTCCTCATGTAGCTCTTGATCCACCTATTCTGGTTCCATGTGATTTAAATGGATTTATTCATCTTTCTTCTCCAGGCTGATTAGATTTATGAGTACCTAAATGTTGTGGAAAATACCACCACACTATGTGTGAAAACACCACCACACTACCTCCTTTTCATTCTTTAGCCTGTTTTTAAGCAATACCCACTTTACATGCACTTGCAAATCTCTCTGTGTTTATGCCTCCAGGCTATGCTGAAGTCCCAGATTTTTTTTCCCCTCTGTGATATGACTAAAACATGCCCTTCTCTGTGCATCCATAAGCAAACCATCAGCATTTTGTGTCTCCACAGGACCCCTCTGGACCCCCAGATGCCACCCAGGCCCATCTGCTGCTCACAGCCAGAGCAGGTTGCTGAGGATATGAGGAGCTGAACTTTTGTTCTTCATCCAGTTCAGTGTTGGGATGCCAATAGTTTCGAGAAACCTATTTTCTCCATTCATCCAATTAACTCTACACACATAGGAAGAGTGACTGGATTCTTCTTCAAATCCAGCTGTGAAATTTTCCCTCCTTGGCATGGCCACAGAATGGTTTGATGTGGGTCAAATTTATGGTGTGTAGGCAATTAATATTTCACTTGGTATTTTCTCATACAACGCTAATTACATCCCAGTCTTTTATCCTGGATTGGAGTTTGCTGTCATGAAGCACAGATCCATCCCAGGCCACAGCTAAAGCATCCATGAGTGGCCACACAGAAGAATAATTAATCACCCCATTTTGCAAGTGAGTCATTAACTGCTGACACAGGTTTTCGTCCAAATCCTGGGATTCTGGGACACTCCATATCAGCAGCTGGAGACTTTGACTGGCATTTTCCTTATTTCAGTATCATGAGCTGTATTAATTTTGTGTGGTTTTCTCCTTGTACAATTCATTATCTAGAGAGATTGGAAAGGGTTTTTTCCAGTGTTTATGCAGGTCCACCCTTGTCTAGAACATCTGTGCAGTGCTGCTCTCATGTCTGACAACACAAACTCCAGCTACCTATCCTATCCTCCTGTAAAAATAAACTATTTGGAAAATTTACCTGAATTAGGTAAAGATTCTCCAATGAAATATTCAGGAACCTACAAAATGCTTTGCTTTTACTGGAAACATGTTTTGCTTTGCCTTATAATGAAATCAAACCTTTGGTGTGGGGGAGAAGAAAATCAGGATAAATCCTTTCTAGAGCAGAATATGCCCCATCGTGTTTATCCATAAGAAACTTGCCCTTTGCAGGAGATCTTGTCTTCAACAGCTCCTGACTCCTGCTGACTGCACAGCTTGGAAAAGGGTGTACAAAAAATTAATATATCATTGAAAAACCGCCAGCTGGATGCCTTGCCCACCTCTGGGAATCCCTTCCTTTGATGAAAAATAAATATTTACAGTTAAATAAAACCTCGAATGATTTTGGAATAATTCTTTCAAACAGCACTGCTACTGTACAGCGTGAAGGGACTCAAAACCCCCCAGTTGGCTCATTTTTTAACTTCAAAGTTTGATGGATACACTCTAAATCCAAGATAAAGTACATTTAGGCCAAAAGGTTTGAAAGGTAATCTCTGATCTTAGTGTGGTTCTCCATCATCAGTTCATAAAAATGCTTGGCAAGGTGTTCAGGATCTGTGGGTCTGTTCCTTTCCAGGTAACTTTATGGAGCTGATCCAGTTCTCTGTAAAATCCCCAGGGAGTTGGGCACCGCCTTTACTGCAAATTTTGAGAGAGAAAGCTTCAACCAGTGCAAATCAGCAGTGCTCTGTTAAAGTCAGCATTTGTAGTCTGTTCATGGCTATTTGGGATTTATCAAATAAACCCTTCATTTCCTTGAGAAATGCCAGGGCTTCAGAACTAAAAGAAAATAAACCTGATTTCTGCTGAAAAAATTCCAGCATTTGCCAAATTAATTTCTCAAATCCAGTATTGCAAGGTGCAAAGACATTTAAGTATCATCAATTATGCCTTGACTTATGTTATACCATGGAAAATATCATGGAAAATAATATTATATATTAATATCCAATTGATATTAATGTCTAAATTTAACAAAATACACTGTTGAAAGAGTGGTTAAATTTGCCCTTCAGCTCTAGATATGATGGCACAAAAATCAAGATTAGCTTCTCTATAAACATCTCATTTAAGATCTTAAACCCCTCAATAAACCTGGCAATAATGAATAATTTTTGGTGTCTTTCAGTAGCTCATGAGACAAAGGGCCAGTGCAACATGTCCCAACCTCCCTGTGCTGAGTGAACAGTCAGGATGTCCCTTGGCATTGGTGACAAACTGTGTGAAAGATTTTCTGCCACCACAGTGAGATGACTCAAGGAATCAGGTGCCCCATAAGAACTGCAATATCCACTATTTGCCCCACCAAATCAGCTGTATCAGGAGTGTATTTTTATGGATCTTGCTGACCACAGCATGTATGTGGCAGTTGGGCACCCGTTACCATCAAAAATCCTTTGATTCTACCAGGTCTTGTTTAAAATTAAGACAGTTTTTCTCTTTCAGAACATAACTGGTAAAATTGGAAATATTTCTTGCTGTAGTAGCCAGGCTGCCCCTCCTTATCTCATGGTAGTGCATTCTCCTGGCAGAATCATCATTAAATAAAGCTGGAAGATGAACCATGAGGAAAAGGTTCAAATTCCAGTTCCTGGAGATTTAGAGGACTTACCAATTTCTTACTCTTGGCTTAAGTGATGGAGATTTTATAGAGGTGGCTCCTGAACAGCATTTATGGATCTCTGGACGGTCATCAGACTCACAGCTTGGTGGGTGTATGGATTGTGAATTAATTGACAGTTTGAAGAATTTGTAGAGCTCCAGCCCAAGAAGAGAACCAGGCTGTGGGAA
>WEIU01011298.1:47342-60314 GCA_013389925.1 Aegithalos caudatus | reverse complement strand
AGGGCAGGTGACATTCCCTGTGTCCCTGTCACAGGCCAAGTGTGTCTGGAAGCACCCCCCTGGTGACGAGATTTACCGCAAGGGCTCCATCTCCGTGTTCGAGGTGGATGGCAAAAAGAACAAGGTGAGGGCAGGGGGCCTGGAGCCCCTGCTTCCATGCCTGAGGTGGTGTGGTTTCCTGGAATTCTTTTTCCTTATGTAAATAGAATGNAGAGGGGGGAAAAATTGAGATAAAGAAGTGTTATTAAAATTGTGACACACGGCTCTGGGAGTACGTTAAAGATAGAAGGAGCCAGGACGTCAGGAAAGAAATAATGAAATGCAAAAATCACCCAGACTGACAATTGGGAGCCTATGTAGCAGCTTAGCCTGTTGGTCCAAGGCTATTTGTCATAATCAGCAGCACTTTTCTCATTAGCAAAAAGCCATTACCAGTGGACTTTATCAGCAGCTGTGAGTTATCAAGGGGCACACAGCAATCCTAGCGTGTAGTCGTGGGGTTCAGCCGGGGTCCGGCCGCTTTAATAAGCCGCCAACTCTTTCCCCAAGTTCCCAGTCAGGTGTCACTGCCATTCCTGGTGAGGCAGCCGAGTGCGGTCTATTAACCACCTCACTCCAGCACCTTCCCACTCCCCAGCACAGGGGCAAAGCCTCTGCCCCTCCTCCTTCCCTTCCCTTCCCTTCCCTTCCCTTCCCTTCCCTTCCCTTCCCTTCCCATTTTTCATTACAATTTTTATTTTGTTCCCAGATCTACTGCCAGAACCTGTGTCTGCTGGCAAAGCTTTTCCTGGACCACAAAACCCTTTACTACGACGTGGAACCTTTCCTCTTCTATGTCATGACAGAGGCTGACAACACTGGCTGCCACCTGATCGGGTATTTCTCCAAGGTCAGTGGGAATCTCTCATCACCCACCCCCTAAAATGGGATTTAAGCTCCCTGCACTCCCAGGATTTGCTGTTTTTTGGGAGCAGGTGAAGGTCCAGGGTTGTGCTGTTGGCTGAGGCTTTGCAGGTGTTGTGCTGCTCCATCTTTTCTTATTCCCAGCAAAAAAAAAAAAAATAAACCCTAAATCAGCTCCAGGGAATTGTTGTGTCCAGGAAGCAGAGTGGTGTCTTTGTTAGGGAGAAAAATTGGGAGGGAATGTGGAGAAAAATAAATGAAAATAAATACTGGGGATATCATGTAGTCACCCCAGGACATTCATTATGATTTTTATTTTAAATAAAACAGTTAAATCAATAAAACCCCTGAGTTCTGCCCCTCCTCTCCACTCTTTTTTTCCCAGGAGAAGAATTCCTTCCTCAACTACAACGTGTCCTGCATCCTGACCATGCCCCAGTACATGAGACAAGGCTATGGCAAAATGCTCATTGACTTCAGTGAGTGTGGGGAGGGAAATTCCAGGGGGAAAAAATCCCTCCAGTTCCACCAGGAAATCTCACCTGGTGCTGCTGCTTGAGCAGCTTTCACCCTGCCTCGTTTCTGAGTAGTTTAAATAGATTTTTTAAATTTTTTTTTATATTTTTAGGCTATTTGCTGTCTAAAGTAGAAGAAAAGGTTGGCTCCCCAGAACGTCCCCTGTCTGACCTGGGGCTGATCAGCTACAGGAGCTACTGGAAGGAAGTTCTGCTGAGGTACCTGCACAACTTCCAGGGCAAGGAGATCTCCATCAAAGGTGAGGGGACATTCCTGGGGACACCCCCTGTGCCCCTCAGCCCTGCCTCACCCACCCAGGGGCACTTCCTGGGCTTTTTGCTGTGGTTGGGAATGGCAAAGGATGGGCCCTTGGAAGCATTCTGACAGGATTTAATTGGCTGCTTTGGGGAAAAAAAAAAAAAAAAAANGCTGCGTTGGGAAAAAAAAAAAAAAAAAAAAAAAAAAACCAACACCAAAAAACCACAATTTTAAAAAGATTCTGCAAAAAACTTCACCCAGCTGTGTGTTAGAATGTTAATTTTAACAAGAAAAACCCCTCCAGCAGCCAAGGTTGAGAATGTCTGGCCTTCTTTTAATGGAATTTCTCCCTTGGTGGCACCTGGGAGTGTCCTGGGGGTGTGAGGTACCCCTGGAAAAGCAGGATTGCATCTTCCAGGGGATTTGTCACGGATCCCAAACCCCTGCACATTGCTCCACATTTCTGAGGGGATCACAGCAAACCAGTGCTGGGACCCTGAGGGCTCTGGGGCTTGCAGAGATCAGCCAGGAGATCCCAGGGGATCAGCCAGGAGATCCCTGTGGATCAGCCAGGAGATCCCTGTGGATCAGCCAGGAGATCCAGGGGGGTTTTGGGGCTCTTTTGGGAGTGTTTTGGGGCTATTTTGGGGCTGTTTTGGGGCTGTTTTGGGGCTCTGAGCCAGGCTTGGTTGCAGAGATCAGCCAGGAGATCCCTGTGGATCAGCCAGGAGATCCAGGGGGGTTTTGGGGCTCTTTTGGGAGTGTTTTGGGGCTGTTTTGGGGCTGTTTTGGGGCTGTTTTGGGGCTCTGAGCCAGGCTTGGTTGCAGAGATCAGCCAGGAGGGTTTGGGGGCTGTTTTGGGGCTGTTTTGGGGCTGTTTTGGGGCTCTGAGCCAGGCTTGGTTGCAGAGATCAGCCAGGAGGGTTTGGGGGCTGTTTTGGGGCTGTTTTGGGGCTGTTTTGGGGCTCTGAGCCAGGCTTGGTTGCAGAGATCAGCCAGGAGGGTTTGGGGGCTGTTTTGGGGCTGTTTTGGGGCTGTTTTGGGGCTCTGAGCCAGGCTTGGTTGCAGAGATCAGCCAGGAGGGTTTGGGGGCTGTTTTGGGGCTGTTTTGGGGCTGTTTTGGGGCTCTGAGCCAGGCTTGGTTGCAGAGATCAGCCAGGAGGGTTTGGGGGCTGTTTTGGGGCTGTTTTGGGGCTGTTTTGGGGCTCTGAGCCAGGCTTGGTTGCAGAGATCAGCCAGGAGGGTTTGGGGGCTGTTTTGGGGCTGTTTTGGGGCTGTTTTGGGGCTCTGAGCCAGGCTTGGTTGCAGAGATCAGCCAGGAGGGTTTGGGGGCTGTTTTGGGGCTGTTTTGGGGCTGTTTTGGGGCTCTGAGCCAGGCTTGGTTGCAGAGATCAGCCAGGAGGGTTTGGGGGCTGTTTTGGGGGTGTTTTGGGGCTGTTTTGGGGGTGTTTTGGGGCTCTGAGCCAGGCTTGGTTGCAGAGATCAGCCAGGAGACCGCTGTGAACCCCGTGGACATCGTCAGCACCCTGCAGGCCCTGCAGATGCTCAAGTACTGGAAGGGCAAACACCTGGTGCTCAAGAGACAGGTGAGCCTGGGGGGTCCTGCTGGGGCTTCCTGGGCTTCCCCAGCCTCATTTCCATGGAAAACAGGAGCTGGGAGTCCTTCCTGGCCCTGCAGGACACCCCAAAATCCCAGCCTGGGAGCTCTGGCAGCCTCCAGCCCTGTCCAGTGCCCAGCACCGTGTGCACGGGGAGCTTTTCCCTCAAATCCAAATGGTTGATGAATCCCTGGATGTGCCAAACCTGTTCCCTTCCCTGGGACTCCTCTGGAGCTCTGCTGAAGAGCTTCTAGAAAACTCCATGGAGGAGTTATTGTGCTGTTGTTTTCCTGACTCTTTTCCTGACCCTTCTCTGTTATTTTGCTGTCACTTCCCTGTCATTTCCCCATTCCTTTGAGGCATTAATGCCTGAGCCACCCTCCCCTCTGTGCTGCTGCTGTCCCAGGGCTGATTCCCCTCCAGGATTCCCCCTTCCCTTCCCTGCCAGGACCTGGGCTGATTCCCTTCCAGGATCCCCCCTTCCCTTCCCTGCCAGGACCTGGGCTGATTCCCTTCCAGGATCCCCCCTAACCTTCCCTGCCAGGACCTGGGCTGATTCCCCTCCAGGATCCCCCCTAACCTTCCCTTTCCCTTTCCCTCCCCTTCCAGGACCTGATTGACGAGTGGATCGCCAAGGAAGCCAAGAGATCCAACAGCAACAAGACCATGGATCCCAGCTGCCTCAAGTGGACCCCTCCCAAGGGCACCTGAGGTGTCCCCCCGGTGTCCCCCCGGTGTCCCCGGCCAGGGGCGGTGCTGGGGCTGCTGCAGGGTCCCCAGGGAGGGTCCCCCACCCCCGGGCTGGCCCCGTGTCCCCACGGTTCTCAGGAACTCGCATGTTTCGGCCTCAGTGAGGCCGCGAGGACTGGAAGTGTCTGGGAGCCCCAGGGAGCTGAGGAGCTCTTCTGTCCCTGCCATCCCTGTCCCTGTCCCTGCCATCCCTGTCCCATCCCTGTCCCTGTCATCCCTGCCATCCCTGTCATCCCTGTCCCTGCCATCCCTGCCATCCCTGTCATCCCTGTCATCCCTGTCCCATCCCTGTCCCTGTCATCCCTGCCATCCCTGCCATCCCTGTCCCTGTCCCTGCCATCCCTGTCCCTGCCATCCCTGTCCCTGTCCCTGTCCCTGCCATCCCTGTCCCTCCTGCAGCTCCCCTGAGCCCCCTTGGACAATCTGGAATTGCTTCTCCGGCCCAGCCCTGGCTCCCCCCGGCGCTGCAGCCTCGGCTCCCGTCCCTTCCCTGCCTCAGGTAGCTTTAGTGGGATCATCTCCCCCCAATCCCAGCAGTTTTATCCCCTAGGATCCAGCAGATCTTCACTTAGTTCCTGTTGTACAGCCAGAATTGCACCTCCTGCACCCCAGGGAGCGCCTGGGTGTTGTTGTCACCCCCTCCTGGAGCCACCACAGCTGGAAGCACCTCTGGATTAGAATCCCTGTATTTTTTCCTGGTGTGTATCTCGTGGAATTGCTGAGTTCCTTGTACATAAACAACCTGCTGAGTGTATTCCCATGGAGATGTTTGTTTGTTTGTTTGTTTTCCCAGAGCAGCCTTCCTGGAATTGCAGGTCCCTTTTTATTGGAGTTTTTTGGGTTTTTTTTTTCCCCTTCCAGGCTGAAGGATTCCCTGATCCCAGTGCTGATTCCCTGATCCCAGGGCTGGGTTCCCTGATCCCAGGGCTGAATTCCCTGATCCCAGGGCTGAATTCCCTGATCCCAGGGCTGATTCCCTGATCCCAGTGCTGATTCCCTGATCCCAGTGCTGATTCCCTGATCCCAGGGCTGATTTCAGTGATCCCAGGGCTGATTCCCTGATCCCAGGGCTGATCCCTGATCCCAGGGCTGATTTCAGTGATCCCAGGGCTGGATTCCCTGATCCCAGGGCTGATCCCTGATCCCAGTGATTCCTCACAGAGCAGGCTGTGAATGAAGCACTCCTGGGAAGGTGGGAGCTGTCCCAATCCCATGGAGAGAGCTGGAACGGCCTCTCCATGCTGCTCCCAGCCTGGGGAAGTGCAGCTCTGTTCCTATTTCTATTTCTGGGATCATTCCCTGTAATTATCCCAGCCTTTCCTGCCCTCCCCAGCCCGGCCCACGCGGCCCCAAAACCACCAGAGGTGCAGGAAAAAACCCAAAAAAAACCCGGGAGCCAGGAGAGGGAAAAGAAAACATCCCCAGGAAACCACGGATCCCAGCGGCTCCTGCGGCTTTCCTGAGGGACAGCTCGGCCCCCTGAGCTGCCCAACTGGACCTGGCACCGCCCTGCACTGTCCAGGGAGCTGGAATATCCCTGGAATTTGGGGCTGCTTTGGAATCTTGGGTCGGGGAATGGTTTGGGATGCAGGGATCTCAAATCAAATCCCAGCCATTCCCAGCTCCCCACGACCCCAGGGTGCCCCGAGCCCCGTCCTTGGGCACTTCCAGGGATGGAGCATCCACATTTTCTCTGGAAAACCCATTCCAGCCCCTCATCACCGCCTGCTCTTCCCAGTTCTCCCAGTTTGGGCACTCCTGGGCCTTCCTTTGCTGAGCTGAGCAGGGAACTGGGAGCTGGGAACTGGGAGCTTCTCCCACCTCTGGAGACCCAGCCTGACCCCGGAGCAGGATCCCAGGAACAGGATCCCAGCAAAACGGGGATTTGGGGCAATTCCAGAGAATTCCTCGTGAGCCAGACTCCAAGGGGAGGTGTCAGTGAGGGAAAAGCCGAGGTTTTCCAGCGGGACCTGGATTGCTGGGAAGGGCAGCAGAGGGTGCTGCTTCCCAGGGCAAGGGCAGGGAATCCCGGCAGCTCGGGGCGGGTTTTGCCTGCGAGTTTATCCCGGATTTCTGGGCAAAAAGAGGGGGATATTGGGGAGGTGGGAAGGGCACGGGGAGAGGGGAAATTCCTGATCTGTCCTGGGGTGTTGGAAGCATTCCCAGCTCTGCAAGGAATCAGGGAATTGTCAGGGAATCACCAGGGAATCCCAGGCTGGACCGGGCTGGAAGGAGCTCGGAGCCCCCTCCGTTATCCCGGGCTGATCCCTGCGCATCCCGGCCAGCCCAGCACATTCCATGGGCTGTGTGCTCCTCGCTGCCCTTCCCTGAGGAATCCCGGCCATCCCACCCTGCTCCTGCTCCCAGGGAATTCCTCCTGGGCTGGGGTTGGGATCGGGCTGGGAATGGGAATGGTGAGGATAATGCACCCATAGCTGGGGTTTAGCCAAAGTCAGGGATTCTTTTCCCAATTTTTTTTTGTGTCTCCTGCTCTGCCAGTAACAAGGTTCCCAAAAGAAACCGGGACAGGTGATCCCAAGTGGGATCCCCACACCCCAGACCCAAAACCCATTCCATGGTTTCGGGATCATCTGGGAAAGGTTCCTCGGCACGGGCCCCCCGAGCTGGTTTGGGCAGAGCCGGGGTGGGCACGGGATCCTCCGGGGAGCTGTGCCCGCCGATCCGGCTGGAGCAGGAGCAGGAGCAGGAAGTTTTCCCGGTGATTCACAGGGAGCTGCTGCTCCCAGTGAGTCACTGAAGAGGGGGAGGCATGGAGGGAGGATCCAGGGATGGAAGGATGGATGCTCATCCCGAACTGATAACAGAAATTGTTGTTCTGGCTCCTGGGCTCCATCCCAGTGGGAGAAGAAAGAAATGGGTATTTGCAAAAAAAAAAGGGGCCTCAGAATGAGTTTTTTCCACCAAAAAAGTACATCCTGGGCCAGGCCAGGACACCCCAGGACACCCCAGGATGATCCAGGACAGCCCAGGATGCTCCAGGATGCTGCAGGACACCCCGGGACACCCCAGGACATTCCAGGGGTCTTTCCGTACCCGGGGCTCTCACAACGCTCCCTCCTTTTCCTGACACCCCCAGGAATTCCCCGCAGCACCCCAGGGATTTGGGGGCTCAGGGCATGGAGCATCTTTCCCCAGGTGTCCCTCCCTGCCCGTTCCTCAGGAGCAGAGCCTGGAGCTGCCCCGCCGGCCTCCAGCCCGCTCCCTCCCCTCTGTAATTACGGGATATTTTTGGGTTTCCCTTCCTCTCCCTGTTCCGGGCCCGCAACCCCCGCAGGATGAGCCGGGGAAGGTGCCGGGCTCAGGAAGCAGCAAATCCCGGCTTCCAAAGGGCCGGGAGGGGCTCAGGAAGCAGCAAATCCCGGCTTCCAAAGGGCCGGGAGGCGCTGGGCAGGGCTGGCAGCGATCCCAGGGCTCCCAGTGCTCCCAGCGATCCCACCTCGGTCTGTCCCGCTGGGCTCACATTCCCTGATTGTCCCTAAGAAAACGGGATTTGATGCTGGAGGTGCTGCTGGGGGCTGTCCCCGTCCGCAGAGCTGTCCCGGGATTGGGATTTCTCCCGGTTTAAAGCTGCTTTTGGGATTTCCCCCGGTTTAAAGCTGCTCTTTCCTGAAATCCTTTCTTCGCGCCCCTTTTAATTTTAGTTTTGCATTCACAGCGTTGGAGTTTTTCCACGGAATTTGGGGTTTGCTGTCACCTATAGGAGCTGCCTTAGGGATAACACCCGTTCCCTCGGGAGCAGCTCTGGGACCTCGGATGCGGGGCTGGAAAAGCAGCACGGAGGCTCCGGGATGTGGAGCTGCCTTTGCATTCCCGCAGGGATCCCGATCCCGGCTGTCCCATCCCCCTGTTGGCTCCGGGAGCTGCCTCTGGAGCAGAATTCTCAGCTCAGCTGTTTCCAGTTACGGCCCCGGAGCATGAGAGGGGCTCGGGTTTAAATTTAGCCGGGCAGGAAAAGCCTTTAATCCTCCTGCTGCTCATCCCGGCTCCGAACCCGGCCACCGGGAAACCGCAATTCCCGCTGGATGGGCTGCGGGGACAGGGGCAGAGGGAATTCCCGGGATCCGCAGGGATCCGCTTTGGATCTGTTGGGATCCCGCTGCGGTTTCCCAGAACCTCGGGAAGAGCCGAGCGCTGGGAGCGGAGCTGGGGTCGCTGCCGCCCCCTCCCCAAATTCACCCCGTGCCCAGCGGGGGAGGAGCAGGGGACACTTTCGGCTTTCCCGGGAATTGTGAAATCCCTCGGGACGGGAATGCCTCGGGCTCCACGGCAGCGTCAGGCTGTGCAAAACCGGACTCGGTGATCCCAAATCCCGGGATTTGGGGCGGGGAGGGAGCGGTGGCACCTCCTCCCCCTCTGCCACCCAGGATCCCGCGGCAGCATTCCAAGGAATCCGGGGCTGGCTCCGCTCCCGGTGCCCGTTCCCGTCTGCAGGTAGGAGCAGGCTCGGGAGAGCGGAGCTTGGAACGAGCCCAGGGCCCTTCCGCGCATCCCAAATCCCGGGGATGCTTCACCCCCCTGCAGCCGGGGAAGCTCCGGGAAGCCACAGCTCAGCCCCCGAGGGATCGGAATTGGATCCTTCTCCTCACCACCCGCACGAATTGGGAATTCTGTGGAATTCTGAGGGATGAGAGCGGGACGCTGCAGAGGGAGGGGTGATCCCCGAGAATCCAGGATGGAGCCCGGGCTGCGGGAACTGCGCGAACAAAGCACAAAAAGGGGAGAATGGATTTGCCCGGGGCGCTGCAGGAAGCCCGGGAGGGAGCCAGGAAATCCCATCCAGCCCCATCCCGGCATCTGGAGCATCCCTGGTTAGGGAACGGCCCCGGGGGCAGAGCCTGACCCGGATTTGCCCCTTTTGGCTCCCCCGTGAGGAGATTCCAGCCCGGAGCGGTCCCTGGCTCCCCGGGAGGCTCCGAATTCCCTCTGGAGCCCATCCCGGTGTCACCGCGGGGCCGATCCAAGCCCATTCCCAAACCGCGGCCGCGCTCTTTTCCAGCCGTCCTGGCCGCCCTTCAAAGCCGGGCGGCGGAGAAACATCTCCAGGCTCATTCCCATTCCCTTCTCCCAGCCGGGCCGGGCTCCTGGAGCCTTCCCTGCCCGAGAGGAGCCCGGGCTCGGCTCCTTGTGGGATTTTGGCCCGTGCCAGGCTCCGGCTCCGCTTTCATCCCGCCCCTGCTCGCCTTTGATTCCCGGCGCTTGGGAGGAGGCCGGGGCAGGGAATTTTCAGCCCGGGCCCCTCCCGCCGGCTCCGTGCGGTGCAGACGGAACGGGGGCATCAAAGCCCGGCGCCTTTTTTTAGCTGGAATGCGGCGGGCCGGGAGCCTCGGCCAATTCCAGCGGCGGTTCCCGTCCCGAAACTCGATCCCACATCCCCGGAGGCGGCCCCGGCGCTGACAGGTGACACCGGAGCCGCTCCGGGCACGCCGCTCCTCGGGAACAAGTCTGACTTTGCTTTTCCGGCAGGATTTGGAGGCTGGGATGAGCTCGGCTTGGAAAGGACTCACCTGGATGGGGTTAACCCTTTCCAGAGCTTCGCTTGGGAGGGATGCGCGGTCTCTCTGCGGGCTTTGGGAGCAGCAATTCCCGTGCAATTCCCACCGCCCGCATCTCCCTGCTTTCCACGCTCCTCAGTGGCACCGGCAGGAGGCAGCTCCAGGAGGGATTTTCCTCGCTGGAAGCAGGAAAATCGCTCCAGCCTTTCCCACAGCAGCGGGAGGCTCCCGGAATCACCTCCCGGAAAAGTTCCTGACCCATTTTGACCTCGGGGAGGGGGCGAGAAATCCCAATAAATCCCACTGGGCTGGGAGAAGTGCTCGGGACACGCCCGGGATCCTCTCTGGGATCACATCCAGGCTCGGGGGGATTTTTCCCAGCCTCGGGGATCCCTCAGGGAGCGAGGATGGGATTCCCAAAAGCCCGGAGCGGCTTTGGTGTCTCCATTCCCGGCGGGGGAGCCTGGGAACTGCCGGGAAAATTCCGATAAGGACTTTGCTCCGAGGGATTTCATGGAATGACTGAGCAGGGAACAGCCCAGGATGGGGAGGACGGGAATTCGGGGAATTCTCTGCCCTGGAGCAGAGACCTCGGCAATCCTGGGAGCAATCCTGGAGTTTGGGATGCTCCGGGATATCCTCAGGGCGTTTTTCTTGGATTGCTGGGGTCAAACCATTCCTCTGGGATGTTCCTTCAGGAATTCAGGGAAGCTCCCCCTCCTCCCCACATTCCCGAGCGCGTTTGGGTCTGGGAGCTCCTGAGACAGGAGAAAATCGCTCCGGTGGGATCATCCCAGAATTTCCCTAAGGCAGGAGGAGCTCTGGGCACCCTAGAGCCCACATAAAATCCTGGAATGTTCAAAGCAGGGAATGAGCCCTGGGATGGGAACAGGTCCCAAAGAAGGCTCCAGGATGCTCCAGCCCCACAAGGCAGATTCTCCTTCCAGAGGAGAACCTGAGGCCTGGAGCAGCATTCCAGGGCCAGGGAATGTCCCAGGGGCTCTTTCCCTGCCTCAAACCCCAATCCCAGCCCAGGGCTCTGCAAACAAAGGAGAGCTTTGAACTCCTCCTCATCCCGGGGGGTGCAGGCAGGGCAGGAAACTCCATCCCAACCCTGCCCCCAGCCAGGGAATGCCCTGGGATCCCGTGGGATCAGGCCTGGGGTGCAGGAATTTGGGATGAGAGGATCCTTTCCTCCCCCGGTGGGGCTGAGGAGCAGGACAAGGATTAATCCTGGCTGCAAAGCCGGGCCTGGATCCTGCCCCATCCCAGCTCCTTCTCTCCACACTCCAGCATTTCCCAGGCCTCCATCCCCGGGATTCTCCGTGGGATTCACAGCAAGGGCAGGAGAGGGGGGAGAACGAGACCACAGAATTTTGGGAAGAGAGGATGGAGCCCATCAGGAATTCCAGCCCCTCCTGCCAAGCCCTGGCAGGGATTTCCCATCCTGGCATCCAGGGATAGGGAAGAGCCCAGCAGTGCCACCAGGGTGAGGTGACACAGCCAGGGACAGCACAGGTGGCAGCGGCAGGGCCGGGATTTGCTCTCCCGATATTTTTTCCCTGCTCTGGGGCTGCTTTTCCCAGCCTGGCAGGCGGGGAAGGGGATTTGGGTGCGGAGCAGAGCCCGGCGTCAGCTCAGGGATCCCGCGGTGCCGCTTCCCGAGCCAGGACCCGCCCCGTGCCAGGGCTGGGAGGGAGATCCTTGGGGAAGAGACGCTCCCAGACTCCGGTTGGAGATGAGATCAGGGCTCCGGGGATGAGATAAGGGCTCCGGGGATGAGATAAGGGCTCCGGGAGGTGCCGGCGCAGTCTGGAGCGGTGTTTTCCTCCCCGCTGGAGAATGGGAGCGCTCCATAGGTGGCCTGGCTGGGAGCGGGATGGTGCCTGAGCAAACAATTCCATGGGGAGAGGAGCCGGGGCCAATTCCCTGCCGGCTGCGGGTTGAACCCTCATTAACAGCCGGCGCTAATTGCGCTCCCTGCACGGGCCGGGCCGTGCCCGCCTCCCCAGCGCCGAGCTGGCAGGAAAAGCTCCGGGCTCGGATCCCTGCGCAGATCCGGATTCCCGATAAGGAGGTGATTTATCCCCTCTGCTTCCTTCCTCGTGGGCATGGAGACATCCCGGAGGAGGCC
Source organism: Aegithalos caudatus (assembly GCA_013389925.1). Taxonomy (NCBI): domain Eukaryota; kingdom Metazoa; phylum Chordata; class Aves; order Passeriformes; family Aegithalidae; genus Aegithalos; species Aegithalos caudatus. Next base: position 48,642 of record WEIU01011298.1, on the reverse strand, counting down.
TCGGCTTCCCGGGACGTTCCTGGATGAGCTCATCCCAGTTCCAGGAGCTGGGCTGGGAGCTGACCCTGCCTGGGGCTCGGATCTGGACCTGCATGGATTCAGGATCCCATCCATGCTGGGATTCCAGGATTTGTGCTGCTGGGGTCCCGGGAATGAGGTCACCCTGAGCTCATGGAAAAGCTCCCTCCGGGATTTTATCCAGCTCTGGATTTGCTGCCCCCCGGACCAGGGGGGATCCGGGAATTTGGGAATCCTGCAGCTCCCTGGCTCTTCCCACACCGTGGAACTCCCGGAGCCGGGAAATCAGGGCAGGCTCGGCTCTTTGGGAATTCAGCTCCAGGCAACAACACTTGGAATACTTCCCGTGACCTTCCCAGAGTCCCCTGGACTGGGAATAAAAACATTCCCTGGGTGGAGAGGGCTCCCCAATCCCTGCGTGTATCCCGGGGACACTCGGGAGGGGAGGTGACACTGAGGAAAAGGCGTGACACTTGGGAACAGAGGGGACATTTGGGAACAGAGGGGACACTCGGGAGCACAGGTGACACTGAGGAACACAGGTGACACTCGGGAGCACAGGTGACACAGAGGAACAGGGGTGACACTGAGGAGCACAGGTGACACTGAGGAGCACAGGTGACACTGGGGAGCACAGGTGACACTGGGGAGCACAGGTGACACTCGGTAGCAGAGGTGACACTCAGGAGCACAGGTGACACTGAGGAGCAGAGGTGACACTGAGGAGCACAGGGGACACTCGGGAGCGGGGGTGACAGCCCAGGTCCCCCTGCTCCCCTCCCCTTTCCCCGCCCGCTCCTGCGGCCCCTCCCCACTCTCCCAGGGCTCTCCCATCCCATCTCCTCCCCAGTGAGGAGCGGCCCGGCCCGGGGCATTCCCACATTCCCACATTCCCACTTCAAGGGCACCTCTGGAATGCGGCGGGGCTGGAACGGGCCGGGCCCTCCCAGGAGCTGCAGGAGAGACCCCAGGACTGGGACTGGGGGGCACCGGAGCCTGTCCCGGTCATTCCAGGCCTGGAGTTTCTGCGATTCCTGGGCAGCTCAGCAGAGCAATTCCAGAATTTCCAGCATTTCCAGCAATTCCAGCAATTCCAGCGCCTCCCATTCCCCTCCTGCTCCCGCACCGCTGCGGGGCTGGCTCGGGCTCGGGTGACACCGGGGCTGGGTGACACCGGGATGGGTGACACCGGGCTGGGTGCCACCGGATGGGTGACACCGGGAATGGGTGACACCGGGCTGGGTGACACCGGGGCTGGGTGACATTGGGGATGGGTGATACC
>WEIU01011298.1:30172-45724 GCA_013389925.1 Aegithalos caudatus | reverse complement strand
GATCTGTGGGACCTGCGGGATCTGATCTGTGGGACCTGCAGGATCTGATCTGTGGGACCTGCAGGATCTGATCTGTGGGACCTGCAGGATCTGATCTGTGGGACCTGCAGGGATCTCTGGGATCTCATTCCCTGTCCCTGGGGGGCTCTGGGAGAGGCAGGGCGGGATCCGGGGGCTCTGCAGGGTCGGGCTCAGCCCCTGGAGCCCTGGGCCGGCTCCGGGGAAGCCAAACCCAAATCCCTGGAGCTCGTCCAGGCCGCTCCGGGGTTTTTGGGTTTGGATCCCCCCCCAGGAATTATTTCAGGCAGCGCCGCCCTCGCTCCCGGCGTGGGCAGCAGCGCGGTTTGGGAGCTGCTCCGGCCCTGCTGGGGCTGTTTTTAACTCCTGGGCCCTAAATCCAGAGGATTCATCCCAGCCTGCGGCCTCTGGATGGGCTGAGCCCGGGCACGGCCACCACGTGTCCCCTGTGCCACATCCCAGAGGGTGGCACTGCCCTGTCCCCTGTGCCACATCCCTGCCCTGTCCCTGTGCCACATCCCAGAGGGTGGCACTGTCCTGTCCCCTGTGTCACATCCCTGCCCTGTCCCCGGTGTCACACCCCTGCGGGTGGCACTGCTGTGTCCCCGGTGTCACACCCCTGCGGGTGGCACTGTCGGGCTCCCAGTGAAGGGACGCGTCCCGGGATTGCGACATCGCAGCTGCAGAAATGCGGGTCAGGAACTGCGGACGTGGGCAGGGACAGGGACAGGGACACAGGGACAGGGACAGGGACACAGGGACAGGGACACAGGGACAGGGACAGGGACAGGGACAGAGGGACAGGGACAGGGACAGGGACACAGGGACAGGGACAGGGACACAGGGACAGGGACAGGGACACAGGGACAGGGACAGGGACACAGGGACAGGGACAGGGACAGGGGCAGGGGCAGGGACACAGGGACACAAATCCTCAGCACCCAGCGCTGCCCCAGCTCCCCATCCCCAGAGGGCAATAAGGCCTGGGTGGGCATTAATGAATGGAATTAATTAACGAGTGTTTAATTAATATCTGATTGGTCCTGCGGGGTCACAGAGCCCCGGATAAACCTCGGGGGTTCCTTCACATCCCAGAGCTGTTCCCTACAAAAACCTCGGAATTATCCTCATTTATTCATTGTCCCCGTCCCTCCCGTCTCCCTCTGGGATTCCAAACCCCTTCCAGACGGGAAATCTCCCTTAATCCCTCCCAAACCCCAAACCCTGCCGGGCAAACATTTAATGACAGCGACCGAACGATGCTCGGGATGCTCGGCGCGTTCTCAGCCCTCTCACACGCCGGCTAATTAATTAATTGCGATTTTACCCGCGGGATAATGAAAGGATGCCCCGGCAGAGAGGGAAGAGGCGCTGGAAGCTGGGCAGGGATTTCGGAGGGATCTCCATAAATCCCGGCGGGGAAAGCGGAGCCGCGGGCAGTGGGAGGTCCCAGGACATTCCCGAATATTTGGGAATCCCAGTTGGATCCGGGCGGGGCTCCTGCCCCTCTCCCCTCTCCCTCCCCTCGGGGAGGCTCCATTAAAATCGCCGGGTTTGATTTATTTTTATTTCCAGTTCTTTGATTCGCTGGGGAAGTTCTTGGATCCGGGCAGGAACAAATCCCTTCATTCCCCTCTGGATCAGCAGAGCCCAAGCTCTGCCCTGAGCAGAGAATCCCGGATCCCTTTATCCCATCCCGCATCCCTTTATCCCATCCCGGATCCCTTTATCCCATCCCGGATCCCTTTATCCCATCCCGGATCCCTTTATCCCATCCCGGATCCCTTTATCCCATCCTAGATCCCTTTATCCCATCCCAGATCCCTTTATCCCATCCCGGATCCCTTTATCCCAGCCTAGATCCCTTTATCCCAGCCCAGATCCCCCTCTCCCTGATCCCTTTTATCTTTTATCCTCCAATCTTTTTCTCTCTCCTTTCCCTGCAAGGTTTTCCCTCCTTAACATTTTTTAATCCCCATTTCCCCGGATTTTTGGGTGGGAAACCCTCATGTCTGTGAGTGCCACATTCCTTTTCCTGACGGAGCAGGAATGGGAGGGGAAGCCCGGGAATCCCTGGGACATTTAAACTGATTTAAACCGATTTAAACCGATTTAAACCGATTGAAACCGATTGAAACGGATTGAAACTTATTTAAACCGATTTAAACCGAGCCGGGCTCAGCGGATGGAAGGAGCCCCGGCCCGGAGTTGTTGTTCCTGCGCAGGATTTGGATGCGGATAAGGAATTTATGCAGATTTTCCTCATCCCAGGCGTTTCCCCTCATTCCAGAGCCCCGGAAAATCCATTCCTGGTCCGGAACGGGGAAAGCGGAGCAAGGCCAGGGCAGAGCCGGGAGGATGGGGGATGGAATGAGGATGGGGATGGAGCAAGGATTTCCCTGCCCTCCTCCTCCTCCTCGGCCCGGCTCTGATCCCAGCCCCTCCCTGCCGCGAGCCCAGGATAATTATTATTTATTAATTATTTATTATTTATGATTTGTGCCGCCCCCGCCGCCGTGAATCCCGCGGAAATCCCGGAGAATTCCCGAGGCACCGGGAGGGCGGCGGCAGCCCCGGGACGTGGCAGCGGCTCCCGGGATCGGCTCCAGCTCCCGCAGGCACCGCCCGCGGCTCCGGGACCTTGGTGACCCCGGCAAAGGCCACCAGCGATGTCCCTGTCCCTGTCCCTGTGTCCCTGTCCCTGTCCTTGTCCCTGTCCCCGTCCCTGTCCCTGTCCCTGTGNTGTCCCTGTCCCTGTGTCCCTGTCCCTGTCCCTGTGTCCCTGTCCCTGTCCCTGTCCCTGTCCCTGTGTCCCTGTCCCTGTCCCTGTCCTTGTGTCCCTGTCCCTGTCCCTGTCCCTTAGTGCCACCACCTTTGTGGCACTGCCTCGGTGCCACCTGCCCATGCCCAGGACCGGATCCTTCCCAGGGGATCAGAGCCAGGACAGCTCCCAGCCCTTGGTCCCCTCTGTCCCCTCCTGCTCCCAGGGCCATTCCAGACCCATTTTTTCCCGGCCATTCCCATCCTGGAAGGAGCCAAAGGGAAAAACCCCGGGGATATTTCCCATCCCTCAGACACCCCTGGATCCACCCGGGATCTCCTCCAGGAGCAGAAATTCCCAACTCCCGTGACTGGAGCCAGCCTGGGGGGGCAGGGTCCGTGCCAGGTGACACCTGTGTCACCTCCCTGGGATTGGGGACACGCCAGGAGCCTCCCTGGGCTCTGAGACATCCCGAGCTCTGCAGAGCTCATGGAAACTCCAGGCCAGGCCAGGGAGGTTTTCCAGGAGCGCTGCCGGGTTTGGGGCCAAGCCTTGGATTCTGGAGCCAGCCCTGGGCTTTTCCAGCTTTTCCAGCTCTTTGAGGAGGGAGCTCTGTGTCAGCTCCACTTCCAGCCTGATGTCCTTGGATTTCCATGGGGATGGACACCTGGACTTGCTCAGACCTTCCCCCGCTCTGGGGGACACGTGGGGGAACTCCCAGAATCCCAAAGGGAACAGAATCCCAAAGGGAAGAGAATAAACCAAAGGGAACAGAGTCCCAAAGGGAACAGAGTCCCAAAGGGATCAGAATCCCAAGGGGAGCAGAATCCCAAAGGGAAGAGAATCCCAACAGGATCAGAATCCCAACAGGAGCAGCACCCAGTCCTCCTGATCCCCTTTGCAGTGCCCAACATGGAGCATTTCCCAGTGGAAAAAGGAACCTCAGGAATTTTGGGATGCTCTGAGCAGCCTCCAGGCCTCCCTGGCTCCTTGAGGATGCTGATGATTCCAGAGGGGCTGGGGAGCAGGGATTGAGGGAAGTCTGAGTCACCCCCGGGGCACGAGCCGGGATCCCAGCACGTGCAGCTCCATCCTCGTGGGACACGAGGTGTTTTCCTTCCTGGATCTGTTCTGTTCCCAGCTGGGAGTTACACCCCGGGATCCCCCTGGGTCCCTTCCAGCTGGGATATCCTGATCCTGTGGAAAGCCTAAAGACTCCGAGGATCCCCCCAGCTCCTTGACAATGCCAGAAATTCCCCTTTTTTTTGTGTTTGTCCATCCCAGGGCCTGGACCCAAGGCTCCCCCGGGTGTTTGTGTCCCTGGGAATGCTCCTCGTGGTGGAGCTGAGGCTCCATCCTGGAAATCTGGGTGGCGGCCTCACTTCCCGGGACGTGCAGGTTCCTGCTGCATCCCAGGAGGGGGCAGGGAGGCAGAATTTACCTGCAGGAACCTCTCGGCTCTGCCTGGATGGAGGATCCGGCTGGAGCCAAGGATTCTGCAAGCTGGGCAAAGCTCCCGGGCCGGGAAAGCTTCCTTGAAACTCCTGGAGCAGCAGGCGGTGCCTCCCTTGGCTCGGGCCGTGGCCAGAATGTCCGGAGGCTGTTCCAGGGCAGGACTGGAGCCTCCCGTGTTTTCTGATGAAATCCTCCCATCCCAAACCTGCCAAACAATCAAAGGCATCGCGCCTGTCCCAGGGCTACACACTCAGCGCTGCCTCCTCCTCCTCCTCCTCCTCCACCTCCTCCCGGCTCCCTTTGGCTCCCCAGGACCGCCGCGATCCCAGCGGATCCAGGGTTTTTTTTTTTTCCCACCCCTCTCCCAAATCCCGGCCCGCTCAGCCCCGGCTGGGATGGATTCCCTGGCGCCAGGGCCCGGGGATGATTCTCCCCCACCGTGGGGATGAGGCTCCTCTCCCTTCCCAGGCTCAGGAATGTCGGGATTTGGGGCTTTTTTCTTTTTATTTTTAAAAAGTTTTGGCTTCTCCTTGAGGATTTCCATGTTCTCCTCATGGGTGTGGGAACATGAGGGAATTTCTTCCCAGTCCGTGGAATTCCAGCCCGATTTTTCTCCAGTCCGTGGAATTCCAGCTCAATTCCGCCCCATTTTGTGGAATTCCAGTCCAATTCCTCCTCACTCTGTGGAATTCCAGCCTAATTCTCCCCCAGTCCATGAAATTCCAGCCCAGTTTTTCTCCAGTCCATGGAATTCCAGCTCGATTCCTCCCCATTTTGTGGAATTCCAGCCCAATTTCTCCCCCAGTTCATGGAATTCCAGCCCAATTCCTCCCCAGTCCCATTCCCCAGAAGTTCTAAATCAGTGGAAAACTTGGAATTGTGCCCCAAAAGGAGCCAGAGGGACACCCTGGGTGTCACCGGGAGGGTGACAAGGATTCCTCATCCCTGTCCCCGGCGGGGCCTCCNCCCCGCGGGCGGTGCTGGCACTGTCGCAATGCGGGGGACACGTGGCAGGACCGGCTCCGTGGGGCCGCGCTGATGTCACGGCCACGCGGGGCTGGCACCTCACGCCACGGCTCGTCCTGCTGACACAGCTCCGTGGGTCCTCCTGGCGTGGGGCATCCGGGATTTCGCCGGGGTTTTCCACAGGAATCTGAGTATGGAAGTCGCTTGTGAAGGAGAGGCACAATTTANAAAAAAAATTAATTAAAAAGACAAAAAAAAGCTCTCAGGGCCACGAAGGAGGAGGGGGAATATCCCGGGAGAGCTGGGCTGGAATTCCGGCCCCCTCGGCATCAAAGGCTGCCCCGAAACTTTACCTGGCCGGGGCCGCCCCCCGCTCCCGCTGAGGTGACCCGGGTGACCTCCGGGAGTGTCCCGGGATAATTGGGGTGGGGACCAGGTGGGGACAACAAAGGGACCGGGAGGGACCGGCGAGCTCGGGCTTTAGGAGCTGAATTCCCAGGAAATTGGCGAATTCTCCATCAAAACCTGAACCAAAAAAAAAAAACAAAAAAACCCAAAGCCACCCCCCAGAGGGAGAACAGAGGGTGGCGGGGGGGACACCCAAGGGTGGCTTTGGATGGGGGAAAAAATTCCCTTTGTCACCCTCCAGATGTCCCCAAACACCAAAAACCAGGATTTAGGAAAGACTCAGGACCCAATCCCGGTTTTTTTTTGGCGGGGACAGGGACGGGGCAGCGCTGTCCCCGTGCCACCAGCGCCACCCCCGCCNGGCAGGACCGGCTCCGTGGGGCCGCGCTGATGTCACGGCCACGCGGGGCTGGCACCTCACGCCACGGCTCGTCCTGCTGACACAGCTCCGTGGGTCCTCCTGGCGTGGGGCATCCGGGATTTCGCCGGGGTTTTCCACAGGAATCTGAGTATGGAAGTCGCTTGTGAAGGAGAGGCACAATTTATCCTCTTTGGAGCAGAATATCCTGATTTTTCCCAGGGTTTCCCAGAGGAATATGAGTTCAAAGGCCGTTTGTGAAATGGGAATAGGATTTGTCCTCCTTGTGCAGAATATCCTGATTTTTCCCAGGGTGTTCCAGAGGAATCCGGGTTCAGAGGTCATTTGAGAAATGGGAATAGGATTTGTCCTCCTTGTGTAGAATATCCTGGTTTTCTCCAGGGTTTTCCAGAGGAATCCGGGTTCAGAGGTTGGTTGTGAAACGGGAATAGGTTTTGTCCTCTTTGGAGTAGAATATCCTGGTTTTCTCCAGGGTTTTCCAGAGGAATCCGGGTTCAGAGGTCATTTGAGAAATGGAAATAGGATTTGTCCTCCTTGGAGCAGAATATCCTGATTTTCCCCAACATTTTCCAGAGAAATCTGAGGTCAAAGGCCACTTGTAAAGCAGAAGCACAATTCACCCCCCTGGGATGGAATATCCTGATTTCCCCCCGTTTTTTCCACAGAAATCCTTGTTTGCAGGTGCCCAAAGCCGGGATATTCCCCGAGCCCTGCAGAACAGGGAAGGATTTGATTTTCCCGGGGCTCTGCCCTGACCTGGCCCCGTTGGGAAGCGATTTTTGGATCTGGGATTACGATCCCTTGTCCCACGTTCCGGGGCAATTATCGGCCGATAATTACGGTGTTGGATAATTCCAGAGTTTATTTAACATCAGCGCTGGGGAAGGGAGGGAGAGAGGCTGGGATAAGGGCTCGGGAATGCCGGGGTCATTCCCAGATAAAGAATTCGGGTTTAGCCAGCCCAGAGCAGGAAAAGGCTTGGGAATGTTGGGGGAATTCCTGCTTTTCTTTCTTGATTCACGTCCTGATGGAGATGTTGGTGTCTCAGGGGGGGTTTGTTGACTGGGGAATTTACGGGGATTTTACTGGGGATTTATTGGGAATTTATTGAGAATTTATTGGGAATTTACTGGGATTTTACTGGGATTTTACTGGGAATTTATTGGGAATTTACTGGGAATTTAATAGGAATTTACAGGGAATTTAATGGGAATTTACAAGGAATTTGCTGGGAATTTATTGAGAATTTACTGGGAATTTCCTGGGGATTTATTGGGAATTTATTGAGAATTTATTGAGAATTTACTGGGAATTTACTGGGATTTTACTGTGAATTTATTGGGAATTTACAGGAAATTTACAGGGAATTTATTGTGACTTTATTAAAAATACATTGTGAATTTACTGGGAACTCATTGGGAATTTATTGGGAATTTATTGGGAATTTTCTGGCCCTGCTGCAGCCCTGACCTCTTTTCTCCCGGGAATTCCACGGGGTTAAATTCCCCTCCCGGTGCTCCCGAGGGGAATTGGGTCAGGACCGGGATCGGTGTCACCAGGGAGGCTCCGGTGACCCCGGGAATGTCCCCGGGGCTGATGGGGGCGGGCAGCAAAGGGTTAAAAATGCCCGATTTTTTTTTCCCCCAACCCCCTCGGGAATTTTGGGAATTCCTTTCAATCCCTGCGCGAATTTGGGTGGAATTCCTGGGATTTTGTCTCTCCCTGTGGGAATTGTTGGAATCTCCCTTTTTTCTCTTCATTCCCTCATTTTGGGAGGGGGATGAGAAAGAATTTGGGGGTTTTGGGGTTTTTTTCCTCGCACCCAATCACGAAAATTCCCATTTTTTTTTTAATGTAAAATCCAGAAACACAATGGAATTCACCCATTTTTCCTATTAAATCGAAGCTGGATATTTTATTCCTGATAAAGCCTCCTTGCTGCTCCTGCTCTTCCATCCCCGTCCCTTTAAGGAAAAATCCAAAACGGATTTAAAAACCTCAATTTGAGAGATTAAACCTGGGTTTGGGTTGATTAAATCCAGGGTTAGGTCGGATTTAAGTAGGAAATTACAAACCCCAAAATAAATTTTTAAAAAATCAATGATTTTTAAAAATTTAATTTTATTTTTCCAGGGTTTTTTTTTTCCCCCCCCAGAAGTTGGGAAGCCGCTGAACATTCCAGGTGTCCTTACCCAGGTGAAATCCAAACCAGATTTAAAAAAAAAAAAACAAAAAACAACTCAATTTGAGAGATTAAACCTGGGTTTGGGTCGATTAAATCGATGATTAGGTCGGGTTTAAGCACAAATTACATCCGCAAAATAAAAAAATTAAATAACAATCAACGATTTTATATTTTAAATTTTATTTTTCCAGGTGAGCCCCGGCCTGTGCTGCTCCCGCTCTCCACACAGGGTCTCCCTCGCCCTGGACAAGGCAACCTCTAATTAATCCTAATTAAGATCCCATTCCCGGCCCTGCTGGGAAGGGAGCTGTGAATTCCAGGATGGAATTCAGGATTTTCTGAAAATCTCTGGATTTTTCTCCCTTCTGCCAACCTGAGCCTGCTCCCTTTTTTTTTTTTTTTTTTTTTTTTTTTTTTTTTTATTTTTTTTAATGGGATCGAGGGGAATTTCTCCTCCTTCCCTGGAATGGGAATGATCTGAACCTGGAAAAAAATTATCTGAACCTGGAAAAAATGATCTGAACCTGGAAAAACTCCTGGGAAGCAGGCAAAGGAAGGATAAAATCAGGAATTCCAGGGATGGGATGTGGAGGATCCCAACCCAAGGATGCTCCTCGGAGTTTTCCCATCCATCCCAGGGATCCCTGCTTGGGATAACCCCAGGACCCTCCCTCCTTCCTGGAGATGTCCCAGAGGTCCCTTCCCACCCAAACCATCCCAGGATTTTATTTCTCTCCCGTTGATTTTCCCCACGAGCCAGGAAAAAATTCCCTGTTCTCACCTCCCAGCCTGCTCCAGGAAAAAACCTCGTGGGAAATCCCAGAAGAGAGAGGAACAGCCACCCCAAAAAATCCCAGGAAACTCCTCCAGGAGCAGGGAGGGAGATGCGGGAAGCTGGGATGCAGGGCACAGGCACCTGCCGGGGTTGGTTTTGCTGCTGTACCCGGAATTTACAGCTGAGTTTTTGTGAGGATGGAGCAGGGAAAGGCTGGAATTCCATTTGGGTCAGGATTTTGTCGTTTGGTCACGCTCCAAATTCTCTGCTGCCCTTTTTTTGTGCCAGAACGGTTTTGGTGGGGTTTTTTTCTGTTGTCATTTGTTGTTTGTTTGGTTTTGTTTTTATTTTTTTCCCTGGGTTTGGTTTTTGTTTGTTTGGGTTTATTGTTTGTGGGGGTTTTTTGGGGAGGTGTTTTTTGTTGTTTGGTTTGTTGGGGGTTTTTTTTTGTGATAACAGAGCCAGAACTGGCTTTATTTTCATTTGGTACAAACCGAGTGTTTCGGCGGGATGTGCCTGACCCTGGATCCCGGGAGGAGCCTGTCCCTGTCCCTGTTCCCTTTCCCAGTCCCTCTCCCAGTCCCAGTCCCTTTTCCAGTCCCTGTTCCCTTTCCCAGTCCCTCTCCCAGTCCCAGTCCCTTTTCCAGTCCCTGTTCCCTTTCCCAGTCCCTCTCCCAGTCCCAGTCCCTTTTCCAGTCCCTGTTCCCTTTCCCAGTCCCTCTCCCAGTCCCAGTCCCTTTTCCAGTCCCTGTTCCCTTTCCCAGTCCCTCTCCCAGTCCCAGTCCCTTTTCCAGTCCCTGTTCCCTCTCTCAGTCCCAGTCCCAGTCCCTTTCCCAGTCCCTGTTCCCTCTCCCAGTCCCTTTCCCAATTCCCAATCCCTTTTCCAGTCCCTTTCCCAATTCCCAGTCCCTGTTCCCTTTCCCAGTCCCTGTCCCAGTCCCGGTCCCAATTCCCAGTCCCTGTTCCCTTTCCCAGTCCCTCTCCCAGTCCCAGTCCCTTTTCCAGTCCCTGTTCCCTCTCTCAGTCCCAGTCCCAGTCCCTTTCCCAGTCCCTGTTCCCATTCCCAGTCCCATTCCCAGTCCCAGTCCCTGTTCCTTCTCCCAGTCCCTGTTCCCTTTCCCATTCCCAGTCCCTGTTCCCTCTCCCAGTCCCTTTCCCAATTCCCAGTCCCATTCCCAGTCCCAGTCCCGGGCTGCCGGGGCCGGGCAGGGATCCAGGAGCTGACGTGGAAGGGGAGAGGGCAGAGGAGAAACCTCGGGCTGAGCCAGCGGGGACTCACCGGGCTGGAATTGCAGCTCCCGTGTCCCCCCCGTGCCCGTGGCATTCCCACATTCCTTATCTGCCACCCGGGAATCGCTGCTTGGGCTTTGCTTTGTTTTGTTTTGTTGTTTGTTTTTTTGTTTTTTTTTTTTTGTTTTTTTTTTTTTTTTTNTTTTTTTTTTTTTTTTTTTTAAATTCCATGCTGGACTTTGAAGGTGGAATCCCGGGAGACGCGGGGTCCAGACGGGCGGCAGCTCCTGCGCTCTGGCTTTGTGGGGACCAGATTTTCAGGAGATGGGAGCTGGTTTTTCCAGGTGGGAGCGGGTTCTCCAGAGAGCTCCGGGCCCTCCCAGGGCGTTTTTCCAGGAGCTGCAGCAGAGCTGAAAGGCCTGGAATGGTCTGGGGGAGATCCCCGAGGTCACGGGGGATGGAAAATCCACGGGATGGGAGCCCAGGCTCCCCCAGGCAGGGATTTCGGGAGGTGGTTTGGGATCCCCGTGCAGGGCGCTGTGATTAACGGCTGATTAATGAGATTAATTTGTACCTAATTAAGCCAACATTGATTGGATTTGGTCCTTGGGCAGAGGCAGCCTCGGCTCCCCCGGGGTTACGCTGCCGTGGTTTCTGTGGGATGGATCCGGGATGGGATCCAGGTCCTGATGCTCCAGAGCCCGACCCCAGGGAGTCCCTCCCCAAATCCTCTGGGATTTTGTTTGATGAACTCAATGTGAGTTTCTGATTTCCAGATTTTCCAGTTTCCCCATTTCCAGATTTTCAGATTTCCCCACTTCCCCATTTCCAGATTTCCAGATTTCCCCTGCTCAACTCAGACAGGACTTGGATGAAGCCAAATCCCCATCCCTACCCTCTCTTTCTGTTTTTTCCCAAGGGTTCTGGACCCAACACCCTCTTCCCAATCCTTGGAATGGAAACAATCCTGTGAGGAGGAGGAGGAGGAGGAGGAGGAGGGGAGGATGTTGTGGATCCCAGCCCGGGACCTGCTCCCCACAGCCCCCACCCAGGCCGGGCCCTCTCCCAGAGGCCTCCCGGTGACTCCGTGCCCAGGAATGCCGCGGATCCATCGGGAATTGCATCAGGAACTCGTTGTGCACAGGATGGGGCGGTGGTGACAGGGACACCTGGGCAGGGACACTGTGACAATGACAATGGTGGCAGGGACACCTGGGCAGGGACACTGTGACAGTGACAATGGTGGCAGGGACACCTGGGCAGGGACACTGTGACAGTGACACCCATGGCAGGGACACCTGGGCAATGACAATGGTGGCAGTGACACTGTGACAGGGGCCCCTGGGCACTGACACGGTGACAGTGACAATGGTGGCAGGGACACCTGGGCAGGGACGCTGACAGTGACACTGTGACAGTGACAATGGTGACAGGGACACCTGGCAGTGACACCCATGGCAGGGACACCTGGGCAATGACAATGGTGGCAGTGACACTGTGACAGTGGCACCTGGGCACTGACACGGTGACAATGACAATGGTGGCAGGGACACCTGGGCAGTGACACTGACAGTGACAATGGTGGCAGGGACACCTGGGCAGGGACACTGACAGTGACACCCATGGCAGGGACACCTGGGCACTGACACTGTGACAATGACAATGGTGGCAGGGACACCTGGGCAGTGACACTGACAGTGACACTGTGACAGTGACAATGGTGGCAGGGACACCTGGGCAGGGACACTGACAGTGACAATGGTGGCAGGGACACGTGGGCAGGGACACTGACAGTGACACTGTGACAGTGACAATGGTGGCAGTGCCACCTTTCCAGTGTCACCCAGCCCTGTGCAATGTCCCTCCTGCTGGGGGACAAGGAGGGCCCCACATCCCCTGGCAGCCCCCACTGAGATTTGGGGTCTGGGATTTGGGATTTGGGGTCTGGAATTTGGGATTTGGGATTTGGGATCCATTCCCGCTCCTCCCGCCGGGGTTGAGATGAGCCCTGTGCAGTCTCCAGGGAATTTGGGATTTTTCCAGCCCTGCTGAGCTCATCCCCACAGCCCTGGGCTCTCCCAGCTCCCAGCTTGTCCCGGTTTTCCTCAAGAAGCTGCTCCTGCTCCTCATTCCTGGGCTCTGCCCTGACCTCGATCCCAATCCTGATCCCTGTTTTTTTTTTTTCCAGGGATCTTTCCCAGCTGCACAGGAGGGATTTGTGCCTCTCCAGCAGCTCCAAACCCCCCTTTCCCCACATCCCTCCCTCCCTCCCGGGATGCCCAGGGATGCTCCAGGGTGAATTTGGGGAGCCCGAAACATCTGAGCCTGGAGCAGCCTCAATTCCCAAATTCCCAAATTCCCAAATTCCCAGGCACATCAAAGCCTGGGGGCTGATAAGGAACCTGCTCCATTCCCACCTGAATCCAGGGATGTCCCATTTATCCAAACCTCCTCCTGCACCTCTGTGGGCCTCTCCCCACCATGAGCAGGACAATTCCCGTTTATCTGGGAACATTTCCAGCCTTTCCTTGTCCCTGTGGATCCCCCCCAAGGCCTCCTCCGCCCCTTCCTCCATCGAGGGGGCTTCAAAATCCCCTTTGTGTCCCAGGGGAGATCCCTGGCAGGGATTCTGAAGGAATTCTGAGGGAATTCTGAGGGAATTCTGCTCTGTTTCTGCTGGAAACGCCCATCCCAGGATTTCACGGTTATCCCAGGGGTGGATAATGCCCCCAGGAGTTTCTCCCTGGAATTCTCCCGACCTGGGCTGCACAATTCGTCTCCAGGTGGGAAAAGCATTCCTCAGGAATTGCCAAAAACCTCTGGAAAAGCAGCAGGATCCGGGCAGCTCTGGAGCTGCCCTCGAGAACCTCCCGATGCCAAAAATAAAATTTAAAAAATGGGAGAAGGAACGGCTGCGAGGCTGAAAAGAAAATATTTTTCAAACCCGTCTGACTTTCGGGGAAGAAACCATTCCAGAAAGGAAAAATTTATGGAACAGAAGGAACCAGCCCTGAGCTTGGGCCAGACTTTGCTGGAATAAATCCAATAAAATCCTGTGCCAGCCCCGGGTTTGTGCCGGGCCCTGGGACAGGGATTTGCCCTTTGCTGTTTATCCAGCTTTGGATTTTTGGGAAACGCCAACACTTTTTTTTTTTGGAGTGGGGGGGAGGTCGTTGTTTTTGTTTTCTTTCCGAAAGAGTCAGAAATTTCCAAATGCTGAAACTCTTCCCAAAAGGAAGCAGCTGGGATTGCTCAACTGCCCGCTGCTGCCCCCGCCCTCCCGATGAGTTAGGAGGGTGTGACATCCCGGGATCGCTGATCCCAGCGCTCCCGAGCCGCTTCCAGAGCTCGGGAACGTCCCATTCCCTGCCTCCAGAGCCATTCCCAGCAAATCCAGGTGCCCCTGGCCCCGCGGGGTTTATCCACGCGGGATTTGTCCTTGTGGGGTTTGTCCATGTGGGGTTTATCCACCCAGGATTTATCCACGTGGGTTTATCCATTCAGGATTTATCCATGTGGGGTTTATCCACATGGGATTTATCCACCCAGGATTTATCCACGTGGGTTTATCCATCCGGGATTTATCCATGTGGGATTTATCCATTCAGGATTTATCCATGTGGGGTTTATCCACATGGGATTTATCCATCCAGGATTTATCCATGTGGATTTATCCATGCAGGATTTATCCATGTGGGATTTATTCATGTGGGGTTTGTCCATGTGGGATTTATCCCTGTGGGGTTTATCCATGTGCATTTATCCACATGGGGTTTATCCACTCAGGATTTCTCCACGTGGGGTTTATCCATGTGGGACTTATTTATATCCATGTGGGGTTTATCCACATGGGATTTATCCATCCAGGATTTATCCATGTGGATTTATCCATGCAGGATTTATCCATTTGGATTTATCCATGTGCATTTATCCACGTGGGATTTATCCACGCAGGATTTCTCCACGTGGGGTTTATCCATATGGAATTTATTTATCCACACGGAATTTATCCATGGGAGATTTTTTTATCCATGTGAGATTTATTTATCCATGTGGGATTTATCCATTTGGATTTATCCCTGTGGGATTTACCCACGTGGTTTTCTCCCTGTGGGCCCCGTGGGAAGCATCCCTGTGGAATGAGATGAATTTAAAATCCCTCCCAATCCCAGCAATCCCACGATTTATCCCAGAGTCAATAAAGCTGAATCCAGCTCCCGCTGCCTCCCACCCCCAGGATTTCCTGGAAAAGTCCCAGGAGGGGACCAGGAGATCCCCAGGAATTCCCTGCTCCACTCGGGATCCTGGAAAATGCAGCAATTAGGGAAGAGCTGGGGAGGTTTGGCCTGGGAAAGGGGGAAATGGGATGGGGCAGGATGAGCTGTTCCAAAGGGTGCAGTCGGATTGATTTCACTTTCTTCTCTGGAAAAAGTGTCCAGGGATTTGGGGAAGGAGGAGGAAGAGGAGGTGGAGAGTTCTCCAAGGAGAATCAATCCATGGGTTGGGACCAATGGAAGCACCTGGAGCAGCCCCAGTTCCCGGGGGGGAACACACACTTGGGGATCCATAAAACAACTTCCAGATCCATAAAACACCTTCTGGATCCATTAAAAACCTTCCAGATTCATTAAACAACTTCCAGATTCATAAAACACTTTCCAGATCCATAAAACACTTTCCAGATCCATGGAAAGCCATGAAAAGCCCTCAGATCTGGACCCAGCAGCCGGGCACTGCTGCCTGTCCCTTCTCCCTCTCCCCCTGGCCATGGAACAGCCAGAATTCCAGAGGAAAATGTGGGGGTTTTTTTGGGGGGAAACACCAGTTTAGGACATTTTTATGATGGGATATCTCCAGTGGCAGCATCCCAGGCCAGGCTGGAATTATCCCTGCCCACGGAAGAGCTTCAGCATCCCCTCATCCCGAGCCATTCCCTGTTTTCTGCAGCCCAGGGAAGCCCTTCCCCCGTGTTTTCCCTCTCCAGCACAACAAGGCGAGCAGAGCCGTGCCGTGCCGGGCCAGCCCGCAATTAGCGCGGCATCCCGGGGATGCCATCCCGGCCGCGTCCCTCGGCGTTTCCAGGTAACGCATCCCAAGCAAAGTCAAAGCCGGGAGTCGGGCCGGGCTGTGCCGAGCNGGGGCGCTCGGGCAGGGGCAGAGCCGCCTCTCCCGGAGCTGCTCCCGCTCCCGTGACGCGTTGTTGTTGTTGTGGAGGTGGAATTCCAGGAGCGTGGATGTCCCTCGGCTTCGCGGGTGGCGTCACCGCCTGAGGTTTTTGGGGTTGAAGGCTCACAGGTGCCGGGCACGGAGGGGTTGGGGGTCGGGGGTTGTTCTGCATGGGGTGGGGAAAGATGGGGATGGACAGCAGGGATGAG
>WEIU01011295.1:66043-102431 GCA_013389925.1 Aegithalos caudatus | reverse complement strand
AGAGACAGTACTTCTTGTGTCTTGACCTTAATTATCACCTCCCAATTACAACTAAGGACAGAAACACAGGAAACATCTAAAAGTATTTCAGAACTGAGATAAGAAAAAGAAGCTTCTTAACTATTTTGGAGCTCTGTCTGTCATAGCGCTCTGTTTCTACTCTTCTCTTGGTACTGTAACTGGAATATTGGGAACTGGAAAGGGACCTGTCTGTGGCTTTCTATAAAGTATGTTGTTCTTGTTCTCACTGGCTAGCTGGATTTTTTGTTTCTTAATGATAAGTAGCAGGTACAATATTTCAAATGGAGAGAAGAAAAGCAGCCTATCCACTTGAGAAAATGTAGCTGTTTTCACTACATCTCCAGTGAGATCCACTTTCTGAAATGTAGGCTGTTGTGCCAGGGCAGATGTAGAGTCTGGGAAAATTTCCAGAGAAATCATTGTAAAATGAGGTTCTCAGCATTAGCTGCTGTGTTTACCCTTTTTTCTCTCTTGAACTATCACTGGCAACACTGAAAACACTGGATGATGGACTGAGCATAAACAACTCACAAAGGAGCTCTGAGGGAAACACTGTTTTCCAGTACACTTTCATCCTTCCTTGGAAATCCATAGCCATTTTTAAAGAATAAGAAAGCTCTTCCACTGCTATGGCACAAATTTTATCTGGGCAAATAGGCCATGTGCTAGAAACTGAAAGTTTAGGCTTTTCCTGAGAAGTCTAAGAGGTAATGCAATGGAAGTAATTATGTGATTGTTGATGGTACTCAGGGTATTTCCCTGCCTGGCTGGTAGTGCTAATCTATTTTACATATTGCACTTCTGGGAAGAAAAAAATCATGCCTAAATTGAGGAGGGAGGTGTAATGATGACATTGCCTCCAGCATTTTGTTTGTGACATCGTACTGATGTTCTTGTCAGTACAGATTGTGTCTGTCAGGTGCCACTTTTAGATGTTTCTGAAGGATGAGCAGACAGAGGGTGGGAGAGATGCCACTCCTCATTGCACTATGTAAAGCATCTTTTTTTAAAAAGATGCTTTACTAAGGAGTTGAGGATTTCCTTAAAGGAGACTCTTCTGTCATAAACCTATTCTCACCTACTTGGAATATTGACAGTTTAAATGAAATACTTCGAAAAATGCATTATGTACAGGAGATTCCATTGCAAAGGATTATTTTGGCTGGTGAAACAAGGAGCTACAAAAAGATTAAACTGAGTTAGCCTGACATCAAGAACTGGCAAAAGAGTAAGGCTGAATTAGAGCTACTTTCCCCTTTTCTGAGGCAGCCAGAGTGCACATACAAACTGAACCTAAGCAACGGATAATAAGCAGAGCTGCAATGACCTTGTATTAATTGGTCAACATTAGTGGAATTTCAGACTTAGTATTTTATACAGTTTACAAATAGGAGAATTTGAAATAGGAGAAATGTTTGTGATATTTACAATTCCTAATTTCAAGTACTTTTTCTCTAAAAATTAGTGAAAATCCACCATAGTATTCTGAAAGCTGAGAGCAAAAATATAGGACAACAGATTTCTCTGAACATGGTAGGGATTAAGTATTAACAAGATCATATTGGGATCACTTTATCTTTCAGTTCACCTGGAATTATTAGTGGCAATAGACAATATTGTAAAATATGATGACAGTAGTTATCTAACTGGAAGTCTAATGTGCAACATTAAACCTCAGTCGCAAGAGATTTTTACACTTTTAATAATCACTGTATGGCTATAAATGACAATGCTATTAATGCCTAGAATATTGCAGCTGGAGAAACTAATTACCCAGCCGATGCTGTCAGTATCCATAGCTGTTGGTGTTACTTATTCTCTTACTACTGGCTTTCCCAAACAAAAATCTCATGCCTGTTTGCTACTCATCCCTGACTACTACATTCCCAACACGAAAACACTTAGTATGCTAAATGTTCTTTCTTTCATTCAGTTCAGTGCAGCTGCATCGGTGCCTTTAATTGCCCACTTTCTCTAGCAGGATATCTGATTTAGTGGGAGAGGAAAGGTAACATCCTAGTGAGACAACCTTTTTTCTCCTGGAGATACTGTTCCATACTGCCACAGTCTCATGTCATGTTCTATAGCAGTAATTTCCACGACTATATAGTTTGCTTGCATATTGAACTATGGTAGGGAAGAAATTCTCTGATTTGTTTAAAGAAGAATATTTTATTAAATACTGTAATTTTTAGATAAGACTTGTTTTCATTTATTCTTTACTTTAGGTTTTCAAAAAGTACAGAAAAAAAGCACCTACTTTTGTGCTTGGCAAAATTTAAGGGAGCAAAGATTGTGATAGGAAAACCATTCCAGCATGGCATCTGAGTTGGGAATGAGAAGGGTCTGGAAGACAATAGGATCAATCTAGGATGTGGAAAATTTAAGCAGAGGTAGAAGCAAAAGAAATGCATGTGGAGTTAAACTTCAGAAAACAGAAAAACATCTGTTGGTTTCAGTAGACAAGCATTTCACCAGATGTGATTTTTATGTAATTTTATGTAATTTTTGCAGCTATTTTCTGTACAGATCAAAATATGCAAAATAAATGGTATTATGAAAACAGAATAATAAAGAATAAATTATTGATATTTGCTGAATTAACAGCTAGAACAAGACATAAATCTGAAAAAAATATAATGACACAAAAGACCCAGATGCCTTCTTTAGTATAATACATATGGCTCAATGTAAAAGTAATGGTGGGGAATTGAAAGAAATTATATTGAAAGTGAGTATTACAAGAATTAAATTGGAAACTCTCTTCTGTTGACTTCCCTGCTTCAAACTGTGCAGGAAGGGGTGTTTGCTGTTAAGTAGAGCCCAACAAGATAAGTCGTAATCACTTCTGCATTCTCGCATGCATTCTCTCTTTTCTCATTCATCAGTTCCCCATGATCATGACAGTCCAGAAACCTGGTGGATTACTTTTAAGACTTTGCTTTATATTTCTCCAACCTACAGCTTCTTGTCTTTTCATTCTACTGTGATTTTTTTTGTTTCACTTTCTCATCTAAAATTGAAGCCATATACTCTTTAGAATAGCAAGTATTATTTACAGGTTTGGGAGTGAGTTTCCTAGCTTCCTCTACTCTCTTCATTAGATCACCTGTTTGTATCTGATTGTCTATTCACAGCCTTTTTTCTTTTTTTCTTTTTTTTTTTTTTCTTTTCTTTTTTTTGACTTTGTTTCTTTCCAAACTCTAGATTAGACTTCTGTTGCTTTTTCCATGTGTCTTAAGGTATCAAAAAGGGAAATAGGAACTACCAATCCCTCTTGGTTGGGAACACATACAAAGGATCTGAGACCTGAGAAGCTCCTTTGTAACTTTTCAACACAACCTATCAAACCATTCTTGGGATTCTTCTTCAGCCCAGTCTTCAGACATTCTTCTGTACCCATAAAACTCAATGGCAACATGCTCCTTGGCTGCACATCCTTATTGCAACAATCAAGGCCTGCCAAGAAGACTTATTTCTTCTCATGGTCTTGGATCAAACACAAGCAGTTTTTTAGGATTTTGAACCTCTCATCTGATACAGTCCATCTGTTTAGTTTCAGCTTTGCTTGGTCTTACAGAATCTTATGTCCAGCATCCCTAGACATCCTGCCTGAATGCAGCAGGCAGGAAAAGGTCAGCCTGTGTCTCTCCATGCAATTTGAGCAAGTTTTTATGTAATTTCTTTTTACTTTTAGTGGGTAAACAATGTAGTTTGATAATTCGATAACAATTCACAATTTCTGGTGGCCATTCTCCCAAAAAAGTAGTAATTTCATTGCTGGAAAACATTCAATTGTAACATTGTTGAAACTCCAGCAAACACATACTGTAAGTGACTGTAGGAGCAGCAGAAGTAATTGTGCCTCATTTTATACTTGTGCATTGACATCAATCTCTGTTATGATTTCTCTGTTATCAGAGAAAGACAAACTTTCCCTAGGGTTCTTATTCTCTTCCTAGATTTTTATTTTAATGAAATTTTGAGGTTAAGTTAATATATGTGAGACATTTGCATAGCCGCTAAAATGCCCCAAAGGACGGAGAGACAGAAATTGGTACATACTGAGAAGCTGTGAGTGTTCTTTCTTTAGGAAACCAAATGAAAACCAGGTAGGGTGGGACTAAAAGGCACACCTGTTTTTTTTACACACCTGTGAGTATTGGCCATTCAAGACAGGTCTAACATTTTCCACTAGGAATGCACTACAAACACTCAGTTGACTTTGCACACACAACACATCTGTACAACATACATTTGATGTTGAGTTGCTCTTCACACGAGTTGTGGTCATTTGTTTAGTATTTCCAAAAACTTGACACATCACTATCAGAATTTAGTTTATTACTAGTGAAGCTGTTAGGTACAGATGAAACAAGTCTTCTCATTTCCTTAAAAAGTGTCTGCAAGTACCATATGAAGAAGAATTCTTTAGTCATGCCTTCAGTAAATGGCCAGGTCTAATCTACTCTGTAAATGCAATTTACTCATGTAGGTTACAGGAAGTAAAGGCTTGGGCTAAACAACAATGCTACTACAAGAGTTAGGGGTTAAATTTAGTTTAATTAAATTATTGAAATGGTATGGTCACAACTGGTTGTTACTATGTTTCTGAATTACAAAGCCTTCTCATCTTGTTATGGTTTATTCTCCATACTGTAGAACAATAAGAAGGGTAGTTAAAATGCCTTTATAACATTATTAATTGTTTCTATGGTGGCGGAAGTCCTGACAATTTAATAATAATAATTTAGATTAAAAAGTACTTTACTGTGACCAGGCTTTGGCTGTCACAATGTGTGATTTATTTCTCTATGATTTCTTGATACTGTATTAATAGGAAATTTTTGTTCGGTATGGATTGTGTGGGTTTTTTTCCTTCATTCATGAGTTGGTTCAATCACACAAGGAAAGCTCTTATAGATTAAAGATTGTCCAAAGAATCATCTGTGGCAGCATTTAAAGTGAGTGTAAGCAAATTCCTTTGTTTAGAGATGTTTCCTCCTTTTTGTTTTACTAACAGGACTCTAAAGAATTTATTTGACAGATTCCTATATAAAGTTCATTGGCTTTTATGGCTTTTATTTCAGGGAAAACAAATAGTTTGCTTTCTGAGAAATAAGGTGTTTTGTAGAACACCAGCCTGTTCAGAGAAAAACTTTGAGACATATGGTCTTTTAATTACTGGGTTTTAGTACTTTTAGTTTGGAAGTGCATTTTCAGCTGAAAAACTGCTTCATTTCAAATGCATTTAAAATTCAACAGAACAATATGAACATTCAGAGATTTTGTGGGGATGGGGTGTTTTTCTATTTGGATGTTTTACTTTTTCATGTTCAGGTAATAAGTCTTTATAATATTCACTTTTCTTGTTGGAAAGGGAAAAGTATGATAAATAACAGCTACAGTTTCTAAAAGGATTGCCAAGTTCAGATGTCTGCCTGTGTTTACCCTGTTTTCCACCTTGCAAAGTTAAGTACTCTCTCCCCCATTCTGCCAGCTGTGCAAAAACCTGCCTGGTTACAGTGTATGAATGATTGAATGTTTGCGTAAGTAGCTGCATTTTTAAAAAGGACATATCAAGTTGGCAAAATCTATTTTGATGCCAGACAGGGAAGTTCAGTGGAGGGCAGCGAAGGGGTACCTGTTTCCTAAGTGTGTATGTTGATATGCCTCAGTAGCTATGCCATCATCTCAAATCCTTTTGGTTTCGTGGTGTTTGTGCTTCCCTGTCCCAGAATTATGTTTAGAGGGATCCATTCCAAAGCTGTGTGAAGTCCTGAGGCTCTGTATTACCAGTGGCTGATCGAACATACCACTACTATGCAACTTACATTTAAAAGCAAACATGTGGGTGTTACGACTTGCAGCGCTTTAGAGGTGAAGACACGTTACATGGGGGCTGGCATTTGGTGAGATATTTCCCATCGTGTTTCCTGACCCCTACCCTAGTTAGACAATACCCAAATGCACAATACTGAGGCAGCATTCCTGGGCAGGGCTGATTTCTGTTCTTCCCCACAGAAGCCTTCACCTGAGCTGGCAGTGCTTTGATGCCCGCAGCCATGCAGCCTGTGCCCATCCAGCACACAATTAAAGCTGACCCATCCCCTCTCATCCACACAGCCCTCAGCAGAGCTTTTAGAAGCAAAACTCTTGCACAGTCTGTGGCTCTGAGAAGAGGTAATTAGTGAAGAAGCAGCAGCGGGAAAGTCTGCAAGGGCCAGGGAGCAATCAAAGGCAGGAAACTTTCTCCCATCCTTCTTAATATTGCCACATCTTTAAATTTCCCTGCTTTCTCCTATCTACCATCTCCCCAAGACAAGTTTAGCACTGAATTTGTCTCTCTTTGCTCTTTGGCCCTGCCATGGGGATTACCTGCTCCAGCCAGCAGCTAAGCACCATGCAGCTGCTTCAGCTGCTCTCATGGTATTCCCTTCCAGCTCTCTGGTGGGCCGGGGTGAGGAGCAGAAAAGGACTTGACTTGCCCTGCTCAGCAATAACAAAAACATTCCTGTGTAATCAACACTGTTTTCAGCAGAAATCCGAAACAAAGCCGCATAGCAGCTACTCTGAAGAAAAATTAACTTTATCTAATTCAAAACCAGCGCAAGCACACAGACATCAATCAGCTGGCTACATGTGAGGAATAAACTAAATGTAAACAACATTTACTCTCTTCATATTCTTTGCCCAGAGACTGGAAGAGAAATTCATCTTTAAAGACATATTCTTAAACCAGCAACTGTTGCACCTGAAATTCTAAAATCCACTAGTTACCTGTGGACAGTTTTCATAGACTTAACTAGAGTTTTATAGCAAAAATGCCATATGTGTTCAAGAAAACCTTCCTCTCTATGCCTCACAACCTTATATAGGACATGCTATACTGAAAAGAAATTCTGTATTATCCCTAAGAAATACACAATTAGGCCTGTAAAAGTGTGCCCACATGTTCATACCTTTCTTGTCCTTTTCCTCTCATATATTTTCTATTGCTTTTCTTACTGGTCCTAATCCAGTGAATATATGTAGATCCCTCATGTCAGTGGGATGCTTGTTGAAATCAAATAATGCACATGCATGATTATCAAATCAGCTCTGTAGTTTTGGAGGCTTCTCAGGCTTTCAGCTGTCTCATGGAGTCACACTGACATCCTTTATCACTACTCCTAAAACCAGTTTTAAGAATAGAAACACTTGCAAAGAGAAAATTCTAGTGATACTACTAATTGCTATTATATATTGTAAAATTTAAAGATTTCCAAAATTTATTGGAATTTGTCGGTACTTATCAGCTTGCAGAAAAAAGGCTTGATAGTGATAATATTTTGATTCTTTTTTTCCCCAAGCAAACCGAAAATTCTTAATATATATATATATATATATGTTTGAGGAAAATCTTTGTATGGTGGTCTTGATTTTGTTTTCAGCAAATACATAAACTGATGTTAATATTACTTGTCCTTTTGCCATTATGTGTCCTGCTGTTATTTACAACTTTATCAGTTCATCTAAAAGTTGTTCATCTTTCTTATCTTTGTTAATAACATTTCAATTTTGACAGTGAAATAAAACAATAATTTCAAATATTGATATGCTCATATATTTGTTGTGGTCTCATTTTGTTTTTATTTATTAGAGGAGAATATATTAAAAATTGCATGATGAAGGATTTCACTCAAGACTGTGATACGACAGAGAAAGGATCATTAGGCTTCCCTGTGCCTTTATAGATCTCTTAAAGTGACCAGATTTATATAACATCTGTTAAAGGACCATTAGTAATCCACCTAGACTTGTTATTAACAGAGTCTTTTATAGTTGCCTCTTGAATTAAAAATATATTTCTGGGGACCATAGTCACCCGCATTGATTAAAGTAGTTTCTGTGAGAAATTTCTTCAAAATTAAAAAAAAAAAAAGAAATTAGGCTTAGCACCTCACTGATTTTCTTCAGCATGGCAAACTTCAAACTGTCTGAAAGTTACTGGACACAGTCAAATACTTTTGATTAATCTTGTCAAAAGAATTTGAGAAATTTGATTATTATGATTATAGACTTATCCATAGAGAGGTGATGCCAGAGAAAAAAAAGAATCCTTGTTCCTGAAACAGTCCTCTGAAAACCTGAAAATTCCTGTGAGAGCAAATAAAAACTCTCTTTTGTGTGAATGTCTGTGAGAGTTATTGAGGTTTGGAGGTGGATTAGGCTGCAAATTAAATTAATCTGATAAAGATCAGGGTACAATGCACTGCTGAAGGAAATTCGTAATGCTGCCTTCTTTGACCACAGCTGGCATTTTTTCATTGAAAAGCACTGTACAGTCTTTAATTTGTACAGCTAAATATGAATATATTAATATATTCATATTATGTATATTAAAATAGATTCTATGCATATATATATAAATTTACATGAATGTATAAAATGTTTCAAGGAACCTAAAATGTGCACTAATACCTGTAGTACATGTAAAAGAAATAATTAAATTAATTTTATTAATTGAGTTCTGCTGCAGCAGATTCTCTTTTCCATAGTCATAGGTACTTCACTTCTGCTGGGAAAGGAAGGATTTCAAATGTCATCATCTGACTTTAAAGTTTCCTCAGGGATTGTCTTTGCTGTTAAAAAAAAATCTATCAAATGCTTTTTGGAGACTGTCATTGCTTCAGCAGAATGCAAATGAAGCCTGTGATTAAAGGATTGCTCTGCTAAAGCCAAGGTTATTGGCAAACAGCATCACAAAAATTGGGGGACTGACAAAAATATGATGACCTGTTATCGTAGAGAAGAAATACAAAAAAAAAAGTGTCATGAGTAAAAGTATTTTTCTGAGAGCACGTTTCTTGTGCTTCTTTGAAATGAAAGCAAGTAAGAAAACAGACCCCTCGCAACTCAATAACTTCTGCTGCTTATTGCTTCTTGTCTCATTTTGTATTCTGAGTCTTCAGAAGAATTTTGGTAGTGTGTACTCTCACTTCTTGGCAGTTAGTGGCAGACAGTCTTATCCAATGAGCTATATACAGTTCATTTAAAAGATGGAGTCAAATAGAACATCTTTCTCGTTGCCCTTTGCACACACTCTAAAACAAAAATTTGGATCTTCTTACAAAATTTCCATGAATCATGGAGTTTGATTTATATATTAATATTCCTTAATACCTCTTTTATGCTGTTAGGGTGCATTTGGGTAACTGTCTTTGTTGAACCATTAAAAAACAGTTGGCCCTTTCCTATACCCTGATGGATCCATGATTATCCAAGATGGGGGACTATGGCATGTCATGCCCTGGATAGCTGTGATCTGAACTTGTGATCCAGAAGCCTCCCTTCTAGACTCCAGGACCCAGCTTTAAGAAAAACAGCAAAAAGTGCAAATTATAGCACAGACTGGAAGTGCCCAGCGGAAGAGCTCATGAGTTTTGAAGTTTTCTTCTTCAGCTCACTTTCTCACAAGGCAAAATTCTTATTGTGATTTCATGTCCCTGAGAATGAAGGCTTTAGCAAAAATGCTGAATATAACCAGACTTGTCATAAAACAGGAGCTGACAATATCAAAAACAATTGCATTGCTCTGAGCAAGCAAAGCAAGGAACACAACAGCAGTTGCTTAAATTTGCCTATTAATCTTTAAAATTGTTCATGGTGCAGGTAGGAGCTTTCTGGCTAGTCTTAAAACAGGGAGTTATTTTTCTTGTCAGAAATTTTAACATTCAAGTGAGTTTTCAAAAGCCTTTTTATTGTGCTTTTTAGTGTCATCAGAGTCTGTGACAAACCTTTAAATTTAGGACCCAGGCTCTCATGTGTTTATTTCTAGCAGAGAATTTATCTCCTTGCAGAGAAAGAGGTGTTATGGTATTCCTATAGTTGAGATGGACAGACAAAGCACAGAACCCACCAGAAATGAAGGGAAACATTAAAATTAACTGTATTATTGTTACAATATTATATTCTTAATTATGCCTTTATCCCAATGCTTTGTCTTTGTTCACAACCACTGTGAACAAAATATGGTTATTTAGATAATAAAAAAGTTAAATCCTGTTTTGGCTAGAGGCTACCTTGCATCTGTTCCTCATATGGGATGATGTGGGGTTTTGGCACAAACAGTGCCCTCTATTTTCATGCATTTCCTAGTGATGTTAGAACTAAAACTCAATGCAAGGTTTGTAATATTAGGATGTCCATGGCACAAGACAAGGTGCTATAAAGAATTAATATTTTTAGTATGATCAGTCCAGGCCAGACCTCTCCATTTTAACTGTATAAATCCAGTTCCCATCAACACTGCAAAAGTCTTCTCCATTTCTTTAGGCAGTGTGTTTGTTCAATGTTTAGATTGTTAACATGGTGAGGTACTCAGGCACATGAATCTGATCCTGTCTGCTTTAATGAGAAATACTAAATAAGAAAATTAATAAGAATAATTTAATAAGAAATATGGTAAATATTATGAAGTCGTGTGGGAAAGAGTTTGCTGTAAGTGTTGCAGCAGCTTATTTTTGAGTCATTAAACTTTAATTTTTTGATATTTCAAATGTATGAATGACTCCATAGGGATCTCAGCAATTTTGCTCGAAACCAGAAACAACAACAAAGTTAAAATGTTCTTGCTGAGCGTTGAAATTGTTTTATGTTATAAACTCCTTTTTCAAATGCTTGTAGTTTATAAACCTTTTGGACAGATTTTTTTATGGCCCATAATTGTAGTGTTTTCCCATTTTTGTATACTATGACATTTTTTAACCTTTCCCATCTCTCTAGCTTGAGATGTTTTCCTACGTCATTGGTAAAGATGGCTGTATTTGGCTTGCCAAAGATACTTCTAATTCTTCATTATGTTGCATTTCAATCCTGCCTTGCTTCTTCCTTTCAGCCAAAATCAGGTATGGCTTGAGTGGGGAACACACCAATCTGCTTTATACAAACCCTTGTCATATTCCCAGTCTTCAAAACTCAAAGCATTGTTCAGAGTTTGGCATCACTCCAAATTGGTGTTCTTTCATACCTCTGGATCATCAGAGGGAAGAGGTGAGAGCAATTTCAAATTAAGTGCCTGGCCTAATCACATGTCAAGGACTCCACTGGAGCACAACAGCTTTTCTGGGTAGTTGTGACTTCTTCGTGCTCAATGTTGAATTTCCTATGACAAGTGGTAAGACTCATATTGATCCAATCACTCCATCTCAGCCGCTTTTTCCTTGTGTTGGAGCCTTTTCCTGCCATACTCTGTTACCTCTCTGGGCTGCTTCTCAGACAGAGAGACTGCCACAAAAGGGAGGTCAAATGAGGAAAAGATATGGAGCTGGGATTTGAGCATGGATCTGAGTATTGCCAAAGATCAGAGCTCATCTTCAGGGACAAGAAGTTTCAAAAAGAGCCCTTTGCTGGTTATCATAATTTGTTCTTGCAACTGATACTAATATGGAGTGAAGAAGGCAGTAGTTTGCTTCTCTTGTTGACTTCCTGCTTCTAAAAGTCACTCCACTGCATTCTACTTTTCTAGTAATTTTGGTAAATCTAATTTTAATATTGCTCGCTTTGCAAAAGAGCATACAGATCCCTGAGCATGTAGCAAATCAAACAATGCAGGGATCTATTTTTACAACTTAGGTAGATTAATTGCCTAATTTCCAAATAAATTTCCAAAAGTATTATGTTCACTTTTAAAAAATAAAATCTCACAACACTCTCCGTAGCTAAAGGAATAAAAGTAGTAAAATAATGAGAAGCCGGTACTTGCTAAGCTTAACTTGCAAGTTAAGTTAACATAACAATGTATGCATTGTTTCTTTGGAGGGTTGTAGATGTGGAAGGTAGCCTGTCAGCAAATGGTTAAAAAGCATTGTAGTGGATTTGGGGAAAAAATATGCTTAATATTGAAATCCTTCCCTTTAGTTCTGGTCTGATGCCATGAATACAGTCTGTGAACCTCCGATCTCTATAAGTGGGAACCGTGAGCCTCTAAACACACCAAGCAAAAATTACTTTGCCTCTGAACCTCTTTAAACCATTCTCAGATCATGATGCTGGGGTTACCTCATGGTGTATGTCTGAAGCTTTTGGTTCTGTGAATTTCCTCTTTTAGTGGTAATTAATTTAGGTGTATCACACTATTCCTCTGGTTTAGTGTGCATTGCTATCCCAGAGAGGAATTTGCTATGTCTAATCAGCCATCCAGTTCAGACAGACAAATAGTCCCAATAGAGTCAACCCATAAGGTTCAATTTAAGAATGCTCTTCATGTCATTTATTCACCAGAGTGCTCACTATGAGGTAAAGATACTGACTGTACTATATCTTGAGCAGCCTGGACCCAACATGGTTCATTGTCCTATCCCATTAGCAGTTGATTGGGCTACCATAGTTATTGAGTGGGCTACTTGCAACCTCTAGCTCATGGGATAGGTAAAAGCCATCAGTGAAACAAGAGTTTAAACCCAAAACAAACAGGAAAAAAAAAATCAATATTCAAAAATTGTCATCCCATTAAAGAAAATGTGGGAGCTAGTGATGCAAGTTTCCCCATTTGGGAATGGTAAATGCCCTCAGTCTTCTTCAGTATTGTCTGCCCAGGCCTTCAAAACTGTTTGTTCAGCAGTAGTGAGAGGAGATGGAATGTAACTGGTCACAGAGCAAGCTGGAATCAGAACCTATTGTTTTAAGTAAAAGCAGGGTGTAAAAGTAACTTTATGCTGCCAGTGGGGGGTCTTTGGCTAATACCTGATGGTTGTTTCCAAGTACTTACACAATTAGAGTGGATTTCATTAATGTTGGGACACATAACCTATATCTAGTGAGGATTATAGTCTCCTTGAGATTAGATACTATGGAATGTGTGTGTCCCTTGTCCCTGCCAACAACCCTGCATCTTAATCACAAACATAATTGGGTGTAGGGAATTACAAGGAAATGTACTATTCCTTTTCTAGCATTATGCATATAAACTTGTATTTCCTGTTCAGCAGGTGTTTGATTGAAAATCTTTTCTCTGCACTCTTAAACAAAAAATATGTAGCAAGTCAGAACAGCGTATCCTTGTTGCACTTAGGAAATGGAATGGGAATATTTAATGCATTAGCCTAATGTCCATTTATAATAGACAATACAGTATGTATCAGTAAAATAAAAAAAGTGTTAGGAAGGGCTAGGTACCACACAAGCAACTATAAAGTCAAGATCTCTTAACATTATGCTTTTCCAGGCCTTTGAGCTCTTTCACTTGTCTGTAAAATCTCAAGTGTTGACTACTGTTTTCTGAAGGGAAAAAGTGCTTTTCCTCCATCCTGCTCAATGCCACACCGTTTTTGTTATACTTTTTCTAGAAGTGTATTTTTAAATACTAGCAGGGAATGAAAGAAATATAAAATAACATGTCATGCACTGAAAGAACAAATATCTGTGGTGGTAATCATGTCACAACATAATATTTGTTTGTTATGCAAGGCAATCTTGGTGCATTGGGTTTTCTCCCTAGAGTTTCAGGGTCTTCTTTTTGTTTTCTTTAAAACTAGTGATTTTAGGTAGTCCTAATTTCTCATTATTTTTTGTGTTATTGTTATAGACACTGTGTGTAAATTTTACACAAATAAATGAAAGGAACATCATCCCTGGTACTACTGTATAGATTTAAAATAGGCTATCTTATGCTATGATTTTACCTAGATTCACCACCTAAAAATTGAATCAAAAAAAAGCACAGAATGTTTTGGACTAGAAGGTGCCTTCAAAGATCATCTAGACCAACCTCCCTGCTATGGGCAGGGACATCTTTCACTAGATCAGATTGCTCAAAGCCCTGCCCAATAGAAAACACCCACTTGAAACCAAATGTAGAATTTAAACACACATAATGAAATTAAGCATTATCTCCAAGTGCTTAGAAACAGTATTACTCAGACTCACAGGGATTACATCTCACCTTAAAAGAACATATCTGCCATAGCAATGATTTCCAATAATAATCAAAATTAATCCTTGGGCTGACAGCCAGCACAAATCCTGTATATAGATTAAAGGCTTGAAAAGCCATAGACAGTTAAGTGGGACTCTACATCAGTAAAGTACGATTATGGGGCTGATCCTATACTCAGGAGCAAACTTCTTACCACAGATTGAATATTTCTTTAATGGTGACTAAAGAAGGGAGGAGTAGGAAATGGGATTTCACTTCACTGTGTCACTTCCCTAAGTCTCACACTTTTCCTGGAAGACCTGTGGCCTGTGTTCTTCCCCCTCTCTGTTCATGGTGTCTATCTGAAAGGTTATCAGCTGAGGAATTATAGTTTACCCACTGATGTATGGAATTAAAGATATATGCTCAGAAAAGAGTAATTTTCCATCCGTGATTGAAAAATCAACTGTTAAATGAATCCCAGCTGGGTTAGTTAGAAGGACAACTTGGTTTCTCTTGTACAGAGCCTGAAATTGAGTCTCTTGCTTTGAAGCAGCAACATTTTCTTCTAAGAAATAAACATTTGAATTGTCACTTGTTGATGATTAAGCATTTTATACATTTTTTTTTTAATATGAAAAATTGGAAGATAGTAAATGATCTATTGAAAAACTTTAGGCATCTGCTTGTACTTTCTGAAAATTCTTAAATTCTTTCATTAAACATAGAACTGAAATTAAGCCAGTTGGGCAGCAGCTTTACCAGTATGCTCAGGGTTTCCAAGCTATGAATTTACAAATACCAAAACACTCTCAGGAGTTCACTGATATTTAAAACTTGTACCTTCCAGCGAAGAGTCTTTGAATTTTCTATGGCTCTGTAAATGACTATAAAGATACAGGGTAATTTTTTTAATGCTTGTTGCATTTAACTCACTTTAGAGATTAAGAATCTCCAAGTAGTTAGAGAGAAGTGTTTCAGCTGCTAAAACAAAAAGGTAAAAATTGATTTTTCCTGTTGTCAGGCTTTCTTTTATTGATTGGCAGCTTAACATTTAACATTTATCAGCTTGAACAGCTTATGGCTGCCATTTTGTGAAGTGATATTTCAGAGGTCAAGCTAATGCACCAAGTGGTTTTGTTTGCATTTCTAAAACTGATCATCGCTGAGGTATCATTATCTGCTTTTACTGGCTTTGAGAGCTCAGGATGTAATACACAAAGTGAAAAATAATTATGAAAATCTCCTCTTACAGATTTTATCCAGAATTTCTGAATAAGAATTTATTTTTTAAAAGGTTACGAGTGCTGTGATAACTTGTTGGGTTTGTTTTATGTTTTTTGTTTTTTTTCTTCTGTTTCCTCTTACCTGAATAACCACCAGCCTTGACCATCAAGTAAGCAATTTTTTAATCACTCCAAGAGCCCCATATAACAGTATTCCAGAAATAAATTATTTTATTTATAAGGGGTGTTTTACTGTTCACATGACAAAATCTTAGATTTTACATTTGTTGGCAGAATTTATCAAGCTGTTTCCCTATGGAATTTTGTCATTGGCTGTGAACTAGCCAAGTATGAATACTGTAATAGGCTATTATTTTAAAAACATAAAGACAAAAAATAATAAAGGATAAAAAAATCTTCAAGAGAAAATAAAGCTGTGACACCAACACCATGGACATCACAACTTTTTCCCATAGCTGTGATAACAAGGTACCTCACAATATTTGATACACACTAACCCACCAATCTATATTCCTTCTCAACAAAGGGCTTCTGAAATAGGTTAGATTGAATATGTGTGTGCTGCTTGACAACTGGCATTTCTTAGAGCTGACAATTTTTAAAAGCACTTGATAACGCTGTGCAATCTCTGGCATTGTTGTACAAAGGAAGCCCTGGCTGTTTCCTATGACTCTATATTTATGATTATATTTTCATTAAACTGAGTTGTCTGTCAGCTTCTTACTTCACAAGTTGTTTTCATGTTGCAGCTGAAAATTTTCTGAACCAGTATCAAGAATTGACATGCAAAGTCAAAAGACAAATGCCTCATCAACTTGAAATAATGCATCTGGAAATCTAGCAACTCTGTATTTAAAGGGTAGAGAAGTTGTGGAGAAAAAAAAACAGATCAGAAAGGCAAATTTCTTACTGATAACTAAGATTTAGTTAGGATGGCAATATTTAATTCCCTTGTTAATTTTCAGGTGTGGCCAGAATAAAGGCAATTAACAAAGGAAAAATAACAAATTAACCCCTTCTGCAACTGGAATCTGGACCGAATTTCTCTTTGGTCAGGATGGAAGTAACTGGCCACAGACAGGACATATTTGTGGGATGCAAAGAGCAAATTGGTGTCAGGGAAGTGCCACAAACTGTTGTGTATGGAAGCCAGGGGTATTTTGTGGGCATATGGCTGACAATTTTGCAGACATTTTTTACTTGGAGCTCAGAATGGGAAACATGGAAACATAAATCTGAATTAATTATTTAAAGTGTCAATATAACTCAACTCTCATTATCTCCAGTGAGAGTGGTTGGAATTTTTTTTGCATTAAATCACATTCATTCAACTTCAGTGTATTTTACTTATGCATGACATAAAGACCCAAATCTTTTGTTAATTCAAATTCATTTTCCTGTTTGTACTTCATAGGTAAGCTCCTAGAAAATCTTTAGTGCATTAGTAGGTTTGCCACTTTCACCACTCCAAGTCAAAGTGGTATAATGTTTACTAAAATGTACAGATATTAGACATCCACTGTGGAGGAGTACTCAGTACTCAGTACCCAGTACTCATCTGGGTAGGTTTAATATCTGATCAGGAAGGTGATTTGAGCGAAGAGAACTTATTGCTTTTATTTTAAACCCAGATCTGTTCACAAATGTAGGTTCCTTCACTAAACCGAGAAGTTCATAATCTGGATGAGAGGCAGAGGGAAGAAAAGAGAGCAGAGTGCTTGACTGGAGGCATCTCATTTGACTCTGATGATGTAAACTTGATTTAGGTTGTCTCCAGTACCATGGGGTAAAACTGGCTCTGTTGGATGCTAAAAAAAAGAGTCTTTAAGTGACATTCTAAGCAAGAAATATCAAAATTGCTTTTCGGGCTGTAAATCCAAGGGAGTGTGTGTTTTGTACAGTACCTGGTGTGATTGTTCTTATGCCAGGCAAAAGTTCCTATGCACAACTTCAAAATAATCAATGAATGTTTGCAATTTCCTCTCTCCACTTTAACTACACATTCTCCTTTCATGCTAAAATTACTTGGGTGAGTATTAAGGATAATAATCCCGTTGCCCTTATAATAGAAAAGATCTTTTATTTCCCCTTTCTTTACCTTAACAACAGGAAGCCAAATGTATTCACACCTTTTCCCTCCCTCTCCTAGGAAACGGATCTCATGACCTTTAACATCTCAATGCACCGCTCCTGGTGGCGGGAACACGGACCCGGCTGCATACGAAGGGTGGTGCGTCCTTCTTCCCCTGGCATCCTAGAGGATTACTCCTATGTCTCTGTGACAGGCTGCATCATTGATTTCCAGTACCTAGAGGTCATTCACAGCGCTATCCAAATACTCCTCTCCGTAAGTTCACTCTTCTTTCCGTACTGGGATTCCATCAGTCCTTTCATACACAGCCTGCTGCTGTTGCATGTCCAGGAAGGGGGTGTAGTTAGTGGCTGATGGATAGCTGCAGAGATTTTTAATTGTGTTTTGAATTGGAGAATTATATATATGTTATTAAAATGGGCACTGTTCTTTTCTTTCATTGTATCTCTTAATGCTCTGTACAGGCATAGTACCCAGTCTGGCCATAGTTGGGATAGGTGGAAATGAACTTGAGTCCTTGTCTCTCATTCATTGAGATGTAAAGCAAAGCAAAGCAGACTTGTCCAAAATTAATTTTCCTAAGCCTTTCTGAAGCTCACAGTCGATGACTCCATTTATTCAGCCTTGATTGTAAACATATTTTACAAGATATATAGCTAAGTTTCTTCCCAAGCTTATCTATGGATTAATCTTTGAAAAAGGTCAGGAAAATATTAGGAATTAAAGTATGTGTTCATATTTAGCTGTGTTATTTTTTCTCTCCTTGAACTCTGCATTATCAGAACACTCTACCTTCATTGTCCACATTTGTTGTACCAGTCAAAAAATGCAATTACAAGTTGATATAAAAGCTAGCAGCACAGGGAAGCACTGGGACTCAGTGAGTTGCTTTGGAAGCAACAGCCCAGTCTTGGACACAGTTTTTCCTCAGTCTGTTGGCTGCTTCTGCTTGTGATTAACAGGTTGTTTGGCATGAGCTGTGTGTGGTCTCCTAGAAGTGGTAGGTCCTTCTCTTCATAGCTGCGTGAAGTGCGTTGCAACTGGCTGACCCTAAGTGGTTGTACATAGGATTGATCACCCTAGATGTCCAGACCTGCTTTGAGAACATAAATGCTCATGGCTCATGGTCTTAACCATGGCCACCAGGACCTGTTAGACAGTATTTCAAGCTGTTTTATCTGCAGCCCGCATCTGCTAGTCAGGTGAGCTACCTGGTCTGAGCAGCCAGAAGGGATGCATATTTCTGCTCTCTTCAGTATTTCAAGCTGTTTTGCTAACAATCTGGTTTATAGTAACACTTGCAAAGTAAATGGCATCTGCAGAATGAATCTCACTAGTTAATTTAAAATTATTTTTAATTTTCAATTTTGACATTTTTTCAGCATAAGGACATTTCTCTTTCAAAAGAAAATAAATCAGTATATGGGGTTACATCTATCATTCTGTCCAGCCATCTGAAAGTTCAAGATAATTCCTCTCTAGTATTAAATGCCTTTAGTAAGATGCCAAATATTTTTGTCTTGCCTCTGCTTTCAGTCAAACTTGGATAAACTTGTACATCTGTGATTAATGAACTTCCACTTGATGATTCAAGTTGGAATTAGTGCACTTGGTTTGCACACCAGTGACATCACCTGCACCTACACAAGATGTGTGTCTTATCCTGATGTATCAGTTTCTCTGACATCAGGAACATCACAAAACCTACACAAGCCTTCTCCTGACCATCCTTCAGTCAGACAGCAAAGACTCTGAGTCAGGATCTTCTCCAATGAAGACAAAATTACTTCCCTTGCGGCCCAGCCCTGTGTATGCCAACATAAATTATAACATTACTGTGAAAGTGGGCCTTCCAAAACAATTCTGCACACTCAGGCTTAACTGCAGGCACCTTCCTTATATTTGTGGGGCCCTGATACTCAAAACAGGCTACTTCTCCTTGAGTTCTTTTGCAGCAGATTTTCCTCTCAATGCAGTGTCATTCACTCTGCACCAGTGAGCCTGTACAAAGAAAAACAAAGTGTGAGTAGTTCAAAAGGAGAAAACCATAAATATATCAAACACATATCCTCACTTCTATAAGAAAAAAAATGTATATGTTAAAATTTCCTCTAGTATGTTTTGTGATTATCAACAAATTTAGAATTCAATGGAAATACAGATGGTTGTTGATCACAGGAAGTGTTTTCTTCTACAGTTATCACTGCCACTTTATCAGTAAAGTTCTGCCAAGTGGCAGGGATGCAAATGTTAGTATTAGAATATTAGAATAAACAAAATGTATACACACTAAAAAATAAGAATATATTAAAAAAAATAGAAGTTCTGTAAATAAAGTGTAAGATATAACTGGCCTTCCCTTTCTGAAGAAGGGACTGATTGCCATGCTGGATTAAATAAAAATTCAAAATTTAAATTAAATTGAAAATTAAAAATGTGCCCGGAACTTATAAGGCATGACTGTGAATTAAATAGTTGCCAGTTTCAGATACTGCTTTGAGTGATATAAACAATGCTAAAATTAAAATACTGTACAGAAAGTAAAGTTTTCTTCCAGTTTTACTATCTTGCTATGCCATCTGTGACATGTTATGATTAACATACCATGAATCTGTACTTCAGTTTCCATTCTGAATTGTAATTTAGGCTTGTTTCATGTACTGCCACACAAGACAGAAGTCATCACCTGGATTATCAAATAATTTGCAGTTTCCTTCCATTTTCTGAATACTCCTGACTTGAGGAAGTTCCCATGCATATGGATGCATAGCTGCATTCATAATTGGCGTACCAACTTCAGTTCTTAGTTGAAAGGTCAATTAGTTTGACATTTCAAAAGACTTGGGAGCTGTAGATCATAAGATCATTCTTTTTACCTTTTCCTGGTAGCTAGTCCCAAAAGCAGACGATTCCTTTTTGGACCTTACAACCTACTTAATTTTCATAACATTTTTATGTAGCAGTAGCAGTGTAACAAACCATTTTACAGTGTAACAAAAAACTTTATTGGCATAACAAATCATCTTATCATGCTAACTTTTGTCCAAATGCTTGGGAATGCAAACACTTCCCTTTGGTAGGGAGTTAGAGCCTCTGAAAAAGAAATGCCTCTGGGGGTAAGTACTGGATACCTGTCGAGATATATAACTCACTAGCAGCATTTTTGAAAGATGACTTTTTATTTTTATTTTTTTTTAACTGTATAAAGATTTTTATATGCACAGAATGCTGCAGCTGTGACTACATTAAACCCTGCTTCAGGAAATAGGCTTGACAGTCATTTATTTACTTTCAACACTGTAAAGTTATTTTTATATCTGCTTTATAGTTGTTTCTAAAAAAATACTTTTATTGGTGAAACAGTAACGTTGTATCTCATCCTGATTCTGGGTGCCTATTTAAGTGATTGATAATTGAAGATGTTAAATATTTCTTTAAATTGGGGAAAAATCAAGAGAAGTATGAGAGAATAGGATGCAATCAATAGTTAGGAATAATTATAGTTAAACTTTCTGTTTAAAATCTATATTTATTTGATGTACGTCATAAAATATATATTTTGATGAATAAATTCTTCTTTAAAATGCAAGGCAGATCATCATTACAGAAACCTCAACTTTCAGAGAACAAATGATTAATACAGTCAAAATGGTGACAGCTTAGCATCCTTGAGAAAGACACTTCATATAATTTTTGTTGTTATTTGAAAATAGATAGTGCACACTGAGAGTATTAAATGCCAGGTACACACTGGCTTCAATAGCCTGAACATTAAAAAGTTCTCCAAGTTACTGCAATGAGATTTGTATTAGCCCCAGAGCCTAATATGACATTAACACAGTTCAGCACAAAGCCCCAAGCCAGGGTTCACTGTGCTAACTCTGGAATTAGCAGCCACATAACTTCATCAGTGCTGAAGAAGCAAAATTAATAAATTTTGACAGAGCAATGGGCTGACACAATTAGATGCTTCTATGCCAGGAGATGTTACTTTCTTTCAATGCTGCATTGCACAAGGTGAAGTTACCTTTCCTCCCATTCTCATCACGGTATGGAAGGATAACCTAAAATCTAGACCACTGAAAGAAGGGGGAAAGCAAAGAACCTGAAATCTCTAAGCCTAAAAACATGCAACATGGAAACTCTTCAGCAAGTTGACGCAAATTCAGGATATTTTGAAGGAAGCTTCTGGTTTACTTTGTGGAGGTCATCTGTTGCTTCTCATGTCAATTATTGTAACCCTCAGGTTGCCTGCTAGACCTACAGAGGAGAAACAGCACCAAAAAAATCCCAAACCCTCTCTTGCATAGTCATCTATCAATCCAGACAAAGATGTGATATAGGGAAATTAAGAATATTGAAATTTTCCCATAGTGAAGTAAAAACAGTGAGCATATCTGCCTAAAATAAAGCTATCAGTGGGCAACAGCTTGTAACATATACTGCTTAGCACAAAACATACCTTAAAATAGAAAAATACATTACTTTCTACAGCATATAATGAAGTTGTAATATCAGAAGTATAAGAAAAAATCACTCCTGGTAGCCAAATTGGGAACTGCATACTGTAGTCACTGTGAGCAGAGTCAGTATCTGCTGAAGTGTATGTCCCAAAAAGATGCCTTCCCAGTGCTTCTTTCAGCTCTTGAATTTATAAGTGTTGTATGCTTTCCCTAAGAGACAATAGGCCTCTAAAGCAGCTTCCAACATAGTGTCTAAATGCTCAGTAACATGTCTACCACCAGGATGTTGGAGCCCAGGGCACACGGAAAATCCCTCAAGCTGCCCTGGATGGTCTGAGACTCTGGCTGAGACTCCAGAAAAGCATTGCCTTTGACCTTAGTCCATGGGAAAAACTTCCAACATTTTGAGATGAGTTAAAAGCAAAAAAAAATTGAAATAAATAATAGTTTAGTTTGTCACAGGGTGAAAATTTGTCATTTTAGGTTTTTAGTATGGAGATAGATGAGAGCAAGAGGGAGCATCATCATCATCATCTTCTTCTTCTTCTTCTACTCCATTTTCTGCTGTGATGGTGGCACAGAGACAATGGTAGAATGGGTTTGATGCACAAATTGCAGGTTTAGAATAGGTAGCAATTATTGGAACAAAACTGTAAATACAGTATGTTTTAAGAGTAAATTGGACTGGAAACCTTTAAAAGACCTTGGAATTCTCTGGCTGGAGTTCTTGCCACTGTGTTTGTCAGCACATTAAGCCTGGTGTTCGCAGTGTGCAGACCTTGAGATGAGAAACTGAATAAACATCTCTAAAGACCAAAGCTGCAAGTTGTGTTCATCTTTTTAACCCTGGTACAGAACTTTGTGAGGGAAAAACCCTAATCAGGGGCTCCTGAAAAGGAAATTCTCACACCAGTAGAAAAACTGCAACCACAAAATCACAGAAGGGTTGAGGTGGGATGGGGCCTCTGGAGGTCATCTGATCCGACTCCCCTCACATTTAGCTGGGTCCACCTAGAGCAGCTTTCCCAGGACTGTGTCCAAACAGCTTTTGAGTGTCTCCAAGAGAGAGACTCCACAATTTCCCTGAGCAACCTGTTCCTTGGCTTCATAACCCTCACAGTGAAAAAGCCTTTTCTGGTGTCCAGAGAGAACCTCCTGTGTTCCAGTTTGTACACATTTTCCCTGGTCCTGGCACCACGCACCACTAAGAGCCTGGCTCCATCCTCATTATCCCCTCCATTCAAGACCTGGACCCAGGGCTGCAGGTGAGGCCTCAGCAGGACTGCAGAGGGGCAGGATCACCTTCCTTCATCTGTTGGCAGTACTTTTCCCAATACAGCCCAAGCTCTTACTTAATTTTCTATAAAAATGGTCCCTACCTGCCCAAAAGATTCATAATTACTGATCTAATTGATGCTAAACACTTTTAAAAATCTACTTGTTAATATTCTTAGACTGGGCATCCATACATTAGCAGAGTTATCCTGCTTTAATTCCAGGTATGCTTTAATTCCAGGTATGATATTTGAGCTTTCATTATTATTATTATTATTATTATTATTAATAATAATAATAATAATAATAATATCATCAGTGTCATAATGATCATTGATTGCATCCTCTTGTTTTTGAGGACTCTATTCCTCTTACTTTTTCCTCACAGTTCTCTGATGTTGATCTCTGTTCTCTCCAACACACACAAACATCACATCCACAGGGAAATGATAAGCAAGGATCTGACTTAATTTCTGAATATCTGTCACCAGCCAGTCCCTCATTCTGATTCCATGCAATTGTCTTGCCTTGAGAATTATTTCTGCCCTGCTGTCTTCAAAGAATCTGCCAAATGTTGATTATTTGACATAAGAATTAATTATGACTTTTGGTAGACTTAAGTGCTTTTTTATCAGAGAAAAATAGAATTTAATTTTAAAAAGTATTTAGCACAATGGACATAAAATGGAGGTTATGAGTCTTGTGTAAATAATTAATCAAGGGAAACACTGTGACTACTGAGCTATAGAGACTATGATCATGGTCAGTGCTGGAGTGGCTTGACGTATTTCATTCACCAAGCTTTTCCCATTGACCCATAAATTTGAATGCATTTTAAGTTGTTTTGGATAGCTCTTCCTCTATCCCTTATGTTCAGATGGCCTTCTCTATGCCATTGGGAAAGCTCCAGGAATTGCTCCAAAAGATATTGCAAAGCAGCTTTTTCCCCTGCCTTCAGTCAGCCAGAGCTGCAGTTTGGTTCATATTCATTTAAATGTAACAAAAGGTTTAATGACATCAATATATAATGTGTCTCCTCTGGGGCACTGCAGCAGCCCCTTTTTTCCCATTAGTTATAGCCCTGCTATTTTTATAATTGGATGGAAAAGAATGCAAGGAAGCACATCATGGATGTCATTCTCCAAAGAAAATCCCTGTAGGGGTTGACACCAGTGCTCAGGCAGGTTACTTGCTCTTGTTCTATTTCCTTGAGTGACATGTGATTGATTAAGAAAGCCAGTCAACATCCACATGTGATAAAAAAGATTGAGATAATTTAGAGTTAAAGGCTACAGGAATGGCACATGAGTAAAATATAGTTGTCCTGAAGGTATTCCTTATTTTCTTTAGTTTTAGTTTGCACCCTTTCCACATTTTTGTTTAGAATTTTTAATGTCTTCTTTTTCATAATAAACGATTGCACAAGTGGTGTGGAAAATTAACTTTTTTCTTGTCTGCAGAGCTGAACTCAACATTACTTCAAAAAAGGGTATGAAAGATATGCCTGTTCTTCCTCACAACTATCATCATAATCATCATGATCACAACAACAATAACCCCAAAAATAGCCAGGGACACTTTTCTCTTGGCCATGTGAAAAGACAGTTATGGTGAGCTGTTGGCTTCTCACAGATTTATTAGTAAGTTTAGTGAGGTCACCAGATTATTGAAAATCAGAAGAATCTTGTCAGCCTGAGCAATATTACAGAGGAGTTGTCAATCTCTGAAACAGTCTGCAAAGAGGCTACAGAGGTTTGTGCAAATTTGACTTTGCCTACAGTGCTTTGTTATAGTTCTATCATTGTGTTTGTATCATGACCTATGCCTTGTGCAATTCCTCCATTGTTTGTAGTATTGGTTTAGAGATGCATACAGCCCACTTCACCTTTGCCATTAACAAGCCTTCAGTGTTAAGTATAACCAAGAGAAAGAAAAAATGGTGAGAGATTGTATCTGCATTTACTTTCTAGAATTGGCCTTGTGCTTTCTTACTGAATTTAGTTAGACCTCATTATTCATGGTAGTGTATAGATAGTAAAATACACACATATATTTGTCTAATTACCAGTCTGGGTCAATAAAGCAACTATGTGAGACAGGATCAAGATAAATCTGTGGTTTTCCATCTTAGTTGTCATTCCAGGGATGTCTGCTTTTTCAAGCAACTCATTTAAAAGGAACTGAAAACCGAGGTATGCACTGTGCTTGTACTTTCATTCATTAACTGTTATGGTAAGGATTTGTGAAAAAGACTTGGCCAACTTCTGCACCATAGCTGGTTGAGACTGAGGGGATAGAAGACAACAGTTCAATCTCTAGCAATACAGAAGTGCCCTTACTTTGACAGTTAATATACAGGAGAACTTAATTGTTCTACATATTTTCTAGTACTTGATAATAGAGTTGTTTGCCATTTTGCTCAAGACTAAAAATTACTGTGATGATTTCTGCCTTGTGAAAAATGTTAGTGAAATTCTGTGCAGGAATTCCAAACTACTTTTATTTACACATAAGTATTTTTAGTAAAAATAAATCTTGATTGTTTATTTTAATTTTTATGGAGCTCATTAATATTTCAGTGCAAATTATGCAGAAGAACTGGAAGTAAGTGGGAGATTTAGAAAATAGTTGGTTTCCCCCCCTTCAACCTCTGCCAATAATTGCCATGCTTATGGCAGAAACGCTACAAGGGACTAAATGTCTGCAACTTAGTTACTGCAATTCTTAGATAGATACTTTCATTCGGATTCATTTCCTTCATTTGACTTCATTTCTGAAGTTAACTTTAACTAGCACTGAGCAGGAAACTGCAGCAGCCCAGTGCGCAGTAAGCATGGTGATTACACATTCCAATACGAGTGAGTATCTCTGCAAATAAGCAGGAGAGGTGGTGAAAGAGGTAAAGACAGGTTAAATTGCCTCAGCAACTTGTATGCCTACATGCTATCTTTAGAGTTGAGCAGAATGCTGAATGTTGCCCCAGGAATTTGGAAATTATGAAAGAATAAAGTAGGAAAGTGCTACAGAGATTGCCAATCTAAACTCTTTTTAGAGAACATGGAAGTCAAACCATTTTCATTAAGTAAAGTGAAAGCAGTATTTGCTTTGAACTTTAGGGATATTTTCTTGACTATATCATTGGAAGCCATCAACTCTTTGATGAGTTACTGGGACATCAAAGATCCTGGAAATTCAGAAAGCCAGAGCATATTGTTTCCTAAGATATTTGTCTTCATGCCTCTCAGGACACTCACGAGTTTTCAGCAGCCTGTGGGTATCAGTGCATGATAGTTTACCTGGAAGGTGGAATAAAATTTGTACCTTTCTGCCAAGCTGCAATTCAATGCAAAGAGCTCTGCTGCATCAGGTTTGCTGTAGCTGTGAAGCTGATAAATCAACCAAGGAAATTAACTCCTTCTCTAGGATAAGAGTTCACCTGCTGGTTGACAGTTCTCGATAGGCATGACTTTGCTGTTGGTTTGTTGCTGTTCTTGTTGCTGTTTTGGGGGGGGTTGTTCATTTTTATTTCCAAAGAACACAGTTCTCTAATTGATTTTTATATGCAGACATGATTTTAAGTAAAGAAAAGGTATTTTACTATTTTACTGCTTCCTTAACCTGCACATGTAGTGTAAAAGACACAGGCAAACCAGAGGTGAGCCTCCCGCTGCAGTCTCACTGATCCTAATAGCAATAAATATGTGCTCACTCCTTCTCAGCAGCATGATTCTTTCTGCATATTGGAGTTGATATGCATGTGCCCAGACTTTCTTATATAGGGGAAAAATATCCACTGATTAAAACCCATCTCTGTGTGAGCTTCCACTGACAGGACATTTTTCTTTTAATCATGTACTCAATCCACAGCCTAGCTCTTCTATTAAAATTTGTTGCCT
Source organism: Aegithalos caudatus (assembly GCA_013389925.1). Lineage (NCBI taxonomy): Eukaryota > Metazoa > Chordata > Aves > Passeriformes > Aegithalidae > Aegithalos > Aegithalos caudatus. Next base: position 75,540 of record WEIU01011295.1, on the reverse strand, counting down.
GAATGTGACTGGACTGCAGAAAGAATTCTTCTTGTCTCTCAAATGCAGTCCCCAGTGATTTGCAATGCTCTGTGTTTTTTCCTAGGGAAATAGGAGACACCGGGAGAAGGATTTCATTAAACAAGCAATGAAGCAACACATACTCCTCAAGATTTGAGGAAATTATTTGATTTTCATTGAGGAAGGAAGTCAGGGTGCATATGCACTCACAGAACTACTTGCTCTCAGAACTACTCACAGAAAGACAGATGAGGTTTTCTAGGAAAATAGATTTTGATACAGGAAGATTGTAGTGCAGAGTAAGTTTTAAAAGCCCTGTGTTCTGCAATTGTTGCCTTCATATCTTTTGTAGCTAAGTCTTCTTGCCCAAATTCTGTGATAAATCTGCTCATTTGTGACCATTCTTAGTTCACTATCTAGTATTATGGAAACTTCCAGAAATGTAACTGTTTCCTTTATATTCTTCAAAGCAGTGCAGGGAATCCCACCAGAAGTGTGAGGTCTAGCTCTGGATGTGCTTTCCCATGTTGCACCCATGTTGGTGACACATTTGACTACAGGGCATGGTGGACTTGTTAAGGGGCTGTTTCATCCCTTTCTGTAAATCCTCACTTTTCTTCTCTCAGCTCTCCCTTGAAAGGTGCTGGAAAAGTTCATGGAAAATCTGCAGACAGGTTGTGTAGGGAAAGGCACTGAGCTGCAGCAGTGAGGTTCTTCTGCTGCTTCTGAGCTTGCCAAAGGAGATGGCTGCCACAACACTCCTCATTCACAGATTAGGTGTGAGAATAGCTCCATGGGGGAGGAAGGAAAATGGGGATGGATTATAGCCCACAAGGTACCAGGGAGCAGAACTTGGGTGCAGCTACAATATACCAAGAGACTAATAAAAAGTTTGTACATGAGTGCAGTCAAGATGCATGTTGATAAAAATTGAAGAAGTGATGCTTTACAATATCACAGTAGCAATTTACAGAGTTACCCAGTGAATTTGCCTTAAGTTTGAAATTTTCAGTGGTTTTCTGATTTACCTAAGGGTGTAAGAACTTTTAATACACGTTTATAGAGCAAAAGAAGTGAGTCTTGTCATGAAAAGGAAAGCAAAAAACACAGATGAGAAGGACAGGTTGTGTGAGGTTATGTCTAGGAATAAGTAACTGTAAGGATTTTTGTGTTCTCTGAAGGTTCAGAATAGGTAGACACTGAGTGAAATGGATGGTTGGGGCATTTCTTTTCTGTGTTGTGATTATGATATAAATAGGTAAGATTTTTAGTGGTCTTGAAAGGGAGACTGATGCAAATTACTCTGTTTATAATTTTTTATGTGGTGTCAGTAACTGTTCCAAAAGGACAAAATCGCCTTAAAGTAGAAGCCTGAGAAGCAAATTTAATTTCTTTTCACCCCTGTAGAATGCTTAAGTTGAAACAAATGTCCCCAGGGAAGGAGAAGAATGATGAATAATGGTATTGTTCCATAGTGCTGATGTTAGTCTGAAAACGATAACTGAATAAAGCAGGTGTGGCGAAAGACATCTGTTGGATCTGTCTGATTCTATGCTATAAATTCAGATTTTTCAAGAAATCATTCCCAGTGATGTGAAACTTTCTAGCTTAACTTTCCATTACCTCCTATGTAAATTAATGCTATGTAGATTAATTGATAATCATTGTGAATGACAGTAAAAAGTGGTAGGTAATTAAACATCCTCTTAAAAGATCATGATCAGTTCCATTTTTACTTGTGATTTATTTAATTTATTTTTATCTTATTACTTAACTTGTAATGATGTCTTCATACACATACATGCATAATATAAAAATATTATATTTTAATAGTAAATTAAAATATAAAGATAAACATAGAAAATAAAAGTTGCATCCTGGGCAATTACACCAGACAGTTTGAGTGTTTATTCAGGTAATATGCTGATTCCCAGAAAGAGTTTTCACGAGTGAAATCCTGTGGGTATTTGAAATATTCTCATCATTGCCTGGAGGTTTTTCTTACAAATTTCATCCTCTTGGTATCTCTTATCACTAATGGCCAGGGATTGCCAAGTTCCCCTCTCTGGATACTGAGTTTTTACCTAGAAAAGCAGGACTGAACTGGAAAGTGTTTTGTTATTATTTCTTCTCCCTTTCCTCTTCCTGGGCCATGATTCTAACAATAACTTCATATAAAGATGCTCTCCCCAAACCAGCCCACAGAGGAGCTGAGTATAATACTGGACTGCAAGTTTTGCACTTTCTCTACTTCTCCACTTTGTTTTCCTATTTTCTCTACCACTTGTTTAAAGACATCTGGCTTAACTATGAAGAGAGACATCTTTTCCTCTCCCTGCCATGACTCTAGTTGCTTTAGGCAAGTGAAATCACCTTTCTACATGTTTTGCTGTGTGTACAAATGACCAAGAGTAAGAGTGAGTTACAGAAATCCATTCCATGCTGGGATTTCCCACTACTAACCTCAGACACAAGAGGCAGTGCTAGAAGCCATAGTTGCAATTTTTTTGGCTCTGCTGTTGATGTCTTTCTTCTTTTGCATGTGCTTATCTTGTTTTGCCTGAAAAGAGTCTTAGGCCTAATTAACAATAACAGCTACCGCAGACCACCTAACTTATATTAGAAAGCAATTTAAATGCCATTCCTTAACCTTTCAAAGAGAGAAGACACTTCTTAAGAAAAGAAAGCATACAAGTTTACTAAGGTAATTTACTTCAGCTTCCCCAATAAACATGCTTCAAAATTCCCTTTCCCACTCAAAATGCAGGACAGCATCTGAGACTGTATACAGGTCATGGCCCCTACACAGGGTCATTGGTTCGTAGGCTCTTGGAGTCATAGGATGGTTTGGGTTGGAAGGGACTTTAAAGGACACCTATTCCCACTTTCCTGCCATGTGGAGGGGCACCTGCTAAGTTTAGCACACATTCAAAGCTTCCCCTTTATTGTGGAAGGCGAGTTTACTGCCCATGTTAGCAGAAAATGAACCATCAAAATGAGCCATGTGATTCTTGACCAAGACGGAACCATAAAAGAAAAGAAAATTATCTGTGCTCCATTTGTTATCTTTAGAGCATTCTCATCTGCGAGCTTAAACTGCAGCCTCATTTAAACACACTTCAGTCTTCAAAAATCAGTCTTGTTATCTGTGCCATCTTGTTGTTCACTGGTAGTGTGGACTGTATCAGCCTCATGCTACCAAGCTTAAACGAGTAGTACAATTTATCAATAGACAATCTGGGACAGGTCCTTCCAAGCAGAAAGCTTAATAGATATAATTTTTGTATAATTAGTGATTATCTTGAGAAATATTCCTATTATAAGATTTTTTTGTGATTTAGCTTTTTTATTTTTGTGCCCAAATCCTACATAGTGATGTAAAAATGGTACTTTAATCAGGGCTTGTTGTATCAGAGAGTTTGTCTGCTTTTTTTTTAACCATGGATTTTTTCCTAATGCAAGCTAGAATATTAATATAAAATTATATTGATATGGTACAATGTGTAATTATATTAATATTATCATATGATATATAATTAATAATAGTAATACCATAACTCTCCCTAGCAATCTTATCTACTTACAATATGTTTGAAGTCATTAGACATCAAGGAAAAAGACACAAAAGACTTCAGAATATTTTTAATCTTCACATCTTTCTACTGGCAGCTAAAATGGATTATGAAAGTCCTAAAAAGGACAGTTTGCCATTCCCCTCCAATGCTCTGCTTTCTGTATCAGTCATTCCTATTAGCAGGATGTCCTCATGCTTACAACACACTCAGTGTGCATTGTAGAATTTCAGTAGCCCTGTCTGATGAACCCAAGAGGGCCAGAAAGTGAGTATGAGCATCATCCTCTCTTTTTCCCCTTGTGTGTGCATATTGCTGTCATGTTTTTCATAGGGCCATAGAGCCCAGCTGTGTGCTGGACATTTTGTCCAGAAGGATACTGTGATAGACAATATCAACAGCTTTACTGAAACCTGAAAAGGCCACGTTGACCACCAATGGTGGGCACAGCACTGGTCAGGGATTATGCCCAGGAACCTGGGCACAGGAGCCCACCCTGTTTTTCTGTGCTGAGAAAGAGACAGGTAAAACATAGGTGCTGAGGTGTGAGCTGTGGCAGATGCACCACTTACCCTGGGGTGGCTGGGATTGTGCCTTGCCCCATTTTATTTACTCCTGCCGTGTTGTCCATGGAAGCAAGAGTGCTGTGGAGTTTCTTTGCTTGGGTTTTCTGTGATCAGCATCACAAGTGAGACATTTCTATGGTGGTTGTGCCTGATGCAGTCACAAAAGTTGTTTAGGGTTTGGGACTGTGTTGGTCTTTTCTGATTCATCTTCCCCTGTTTTCCACACTGCCTGTCTGATTTTCATTATCCAGTATAAAGGAGCTTCATTGGCCAGTTGTGAGATTGCACACAGCCCCACATTATTGAGAATTCATACTTCACCACCAGGAATTCCTGAGGAAATGTACTCAGTTTCACAGGAACACGACTGTCTGGTACCATGCTGGCAATTTCATACAAACTCTTCAGTTCCTTTATCAAACATGGGGGGGATGTCCAATTTACTCTTGTAATAGAGTGCCTGAAAGAGTCAGGTGTTTGCTTTTGGTTTTAAGCCTTTCAGAAATTCTTCTTACTTTAATGATTTGTAGGTTTTGTCTGCAGACAATGGATATGGGACTCCACAGGAGGTCTGTAGGCAAAAAGGATAAATAAGGTTGTAATCTCTTAGGTGCTTGTTTCTTCATGATGTGAAATTGTCAGATTCTCATACCTCCAGGCTAAGAATATTTTATAGTTACTGGTGTTTGCTCCTTTGGTCTGTTAGTTTCAGGCTAGAGGTGCTGCTTGAAAATAACTGATGCAGGATTTTCTTTTTCATAGGGGAGTAATGCATTTTTATTGAAATATTGTAAACTAACACCACTAAAACACACCACCTTTTTTCACTGGAAATAATTACAATGTAATAAATGGAAATACACAGTTGTAAAGCTGATGCAAGTGAAAAAAAGTCCCTAGGTGCTCATTGAGAAAGAATTTATATAGGAAACAATAAATAAGGAGAAGATTGTGTAGACTTTGCAGTTTCCAGGATTCCCATGTATTTCCTAGCAATTTTATTGAACCTACAGCACTCATTGCAATAGACAGGGTGTTTATAGACATTCAATTCTTTGTATGCTTTTACAGAGGGAATGAAAAGAGTATTCCCTCTGGTAAGAAGGAGTGAATCCACACATTAGCTATGTAGATGCCAGATTTCATGAAGGACCAAAGGAGCATCATCATGATATATTAATTTCTAATTACATATTTAAATGCACATCAAGTTATATGACGAAATAATGTAATCCAGAAAAAAAGGCTTTTTTCACTTAAAGTTATCCTAACTTGAATATGTTTTGCGGTTTGAAATGCTTTGAATAGAAATGACATTGAAAAGTTCTTGATCTTTAAACCTTTCCAAACCAGCTCTTTTGCTTTCATATTAATATTCTCGACCTCTTTCTTGGGGTTGAAATACTTTCAGCAGTAGAGCTCTACCTTTTGGTGTCATCTTTAGAGCCTGAACAGAGATTCAAAGACATCAAGGAGGGAAATAAGAAAACTGCCAGGTGAAGAGACACTGGACTTCTCTGCTCCCTGCCATCTGGAAACCCTTTTTTCTTTGAATGAATGTGTTTTACAGTTGCAGCTATTTCTTTCCTCCCTTGAGCAGATCACCTCAGGTACCATATTGTTCCACAAAGCCTGCAGACCGGTGATACAAAACCTGGGGGCAGGCTGCCTGCTCTCATCCCCATTTTTCAGTCACAGGGATCAGAACAGGCAAAAATGTCCTGCAACTTGGAAGTCTGACCTTGCTTTTGTTGACACCAGCATGGCAGACTGATTGACAATGACTGCCTCATGCATCAGAAACAATTACATTCCTCTGGCTGCTCCTGCTTCAACACCAACACCTGCTCCACAGATTAGGGGCCCCCTGAAATACAGAAGAAGAATTTTCGGACATGGTGGGGATTGATGACTTCCATCCAGTGAGAAATTGAAGCACTTTATTGTGAAAAGTAAGGGTAAGAGACACAATAAATAGAAATATCCTCAAATGAGTTGGAATCTTTGTAACTTACCCTGGCTCAGTTGAGCTGGACTGCTGAGGAAGGTTGTAAAGAAATTTTTCAGAGAAGAAAGTATGAGCTTTGATTTGCCTTTTACTTCAGCAAAATTAAATATGCAAACAAAGCAAATGGGATGTGGGATTATCTGTAGAGCTTTGAAGTGGCAGTTGGAGTGTGTCCATTCTTATGATCCAACATATTCAAAACAATAAAGATAAAAGTAATGCTTTCCATGGAACATCATCTGTGCCTTTAGCATATGCAAAGACTTTGCCTTGAAAAGTTTTGCACATTTCCATGGTGAATTAACCTTTTTTCTTTTTTTTTTTTTTTNTTTTTTTTTTTTTTGTCAGATTGCCTTTCATTTGAGGAAACAGAGGCTCTTGAAAATGAAAGTACATCTGCACAGTACAGACTGCCTTTCCACTGCTTTCATCTCTTATTTTTCAGTTTCTAATTTGTGGCTGAAATCAGCATTTCAGTCCCTGGCTGAGTTTATGATTTTCTGATAAAAGAGAACTTTCAACAGCAAATAAACTGAATACTGGGGAACAAGCAGAAAAAAAAAAAAAAAAAAAAAAAAAAAAAAAAAAAAAAAAAAAAAAAAAAAAAAAGAGAGAAAAGACACATTTAGAGCTGAGCTTGACTGTTTACATCTGTCAGAAATAGCAGACCTTGCCAATTGCCCCAGTTATGAATATGTTAAATTGAAACTCAAAGCCTACACCTGAGCCATATTCATTCTGAACATAAAATACAGTAATAAAAAGCAAATGCAGTATTCCTTTTTCAAAACTGTAGAGTTAAGTTGTTTTTGTAGATTTGCTCTACTTGGCGATAGAATTTCCTACCAGGAGCAAAAATATAAGATGTACATTTATAATATATTGATTTGCCCTTACAGAACAGATTTATGTGAATATAAACTATACAGTATATAGTTTTGTCCCTGAAGAATACATGCACTTCTAATCTGTATGGTGCCAGGTCCCTGGGCATTTGCAGTCTTACATTGCCAAGTTCTAATTCTAGGTGCTTCAAGGAGCTCAAGTAGAAATTTGAAAACGGAAAAATTGTTTTGTAATTGTGTTCCATCAGACAGACAATATAAACACAGGAGCTGGGCTGGTTTACATCAGAATGCATTTGGTTATGCATTCACTGCACAATGGACTGAATAATCCTTTAAATATTTATGAGCAAACCACAGAGGATTTACTCTTCCTTCCAGCATGTGGAGATTTTATAACGTGCATTGTGTTAGTTCAAAGTAGACCCTAATGTTTTGCTTGCTATTTAATACTTCTAATAGCATGGCTCTGCATCACATATACCTATTCTCTGGACAGTTACACACAAACAGTATTTTGGGGTATAATTCAGGAAGAACTAGGCTATGACCACCTAATTCTCAAAGCCAATACATGCAGCATATATTGGAGAGGATGTAAGGTAGGAGCTGCTTTGCATTTCAACCTGAGGCAGCATCAGCTGAGCTCTGTGGATTAATAGTTTTTAAATGAGTAGCTCACACTGAACAATCATCCTAGTGAAAAGAAAAAGAGACAAATAAATAATTTTTAATAGAATCAAGCTAGACTTTATTTGTTGGATTTTTATAGGTAGAAATGATGCCTTAAGTTTTAGCTTTCATGTTTTTCAGGTTCTGTGCTGCCTGGGGGTGTAGTTCTGAACCTCATATTGTGTTAATCAGCTCTCTTCACAGGGTAGGTAGACAAAGCAAATTCTTTTCCTGCTGAAGACCAAGGACAGTGGTTACAAGTTTCAGACCCAAAAGCATAAACAGCAGTTGACTGAAGAGAGAAAACAAGGAGGATGGGACTTCATAATCTGAAGCTGTAATTGGAAATTAAAGCCCAATATGCAAATGGACCAAAACTTGTGTAAGACCTTGTGACCGGTCATCCATTTTGTGTCCATTTTGTGTCCATTTTGTGACCATTTTGGGTCCACCTCAGGTGTAGCCCTGGTCAGGCTCTTGTACTGCCCAAGGTGTACCCTTAAAGGCCTTTTAAAAAAATATCTACTTTATTCTCTAGCTCTGTCCAGTCTCTGTTCCAGGTCAGCCTTCCCAAGGCATCATAATGGCATTAAGAATGCCAGCTGGCAACTTTGTGATCCTTATGGCTTGCAAAGCTGCCCTGTTCCTGAAGTGGACCTTTCATTTTGTTTCTATATTATCACATGGATTATGCTCAAGTCAAATTTATTAGTAATATCTTTCATCTGAGAGTAATTTTGATGCTTCCCTCACTGACCTTACTATACCTTTATTCATCAAATAGACTGTAATTTACTCTCTTGGTAGAGCAAGGCATTTGCTTCCTTCCCACTTTTCTCTTACCTGTCAACTTTAGGACTTTTTTATTTGTCAGTTGTTCTGAACGGAGGGCTAAGTCACTGATGTTCCTGTTTTGACATTTCTCTCTTCTGTTCATCAATCATGTTGCTCTGAAGAGTGGACATAGGCAGAAATCATTAGCACCAGTTTATGCTGAACCCATGGGAACAGAAAAGCATTCAGTGTATAACCCCAATACAGTTCCTGCAATAATACCCTTAGTAATAATACCATGCATTTATGTTTGTGTTTCATTTCTGATAAGAGTTGGCTTTCACAAGACACCTCTCAACCATGCCAGATTGTTGTGCTGGGGTTCACATCAGGAAGATATGTTCACATACATCATCTGGATTCCTTCTGCATGAATCTGAACTGGAAGAGGAATTTCTAAGGACAGATGAGGCATGAGAGCTTGAAACAGGCATTCAGCTGATGGATCAGACCAGTCTATCTTTAAGTTAAAGGCAAACCAAACCAGAAGAACATGGTATGTGTGGAGCTAGGGTATGAGATCCTCAGGTCCAAAGGTTTGATTATACAGTTCTGTGCACAGTACAGTACTGGTCTGCTCTGCTGGCAAGTGTAGGCACATCCCTGGTCATCATTGCCATTAAGGCTTCTTAGCTTTGCAAAATATCATCCGCTTTCATATAATTCTACCAAATTTTAGACATTCTGCCTAAAATTTCCCCTAGTATGATAATGCCTGGAGCTTAACTAGCTTGGCTATCAGAACTTTTCTGAAAATGAGACTGAGATAAAATGCTCCACCCTACCAATTAGAAAAAACAAGGAGAACTTTATTGTAGAGCATGAGTTTGAAGTCTGCAGGGAGGAAGAGATGAGGGGAAGTCCTCAGTATTTTTCCTCTTTGACTACACAGAAATATGGCGGAATCCTGTTTCGGTAACTGTTCTTAAACAAGTCATGTTCATTTTCTGATTACCCTTTGATTGTTATTATTATTAAACTGGAGTAGATATTAGAAAAA
>WEIU01011295.1:42905-66020 GCA_013389925.1 Aegithalos caudatus | reverse complement strand
AAAAAAAAAAAAAAAGTAATGATCAAGTATTGGAACAGGGTGCCCAGAAAAGTGTTTTTGAAAAAAACATGCAGATGTGGTGCTTTGGGAGATGGTTTAACTGTGGGCCTGGCACTGCCAAGCCAATGGTTGAACTTGGTGATCTTGGAGGCCTTTTCCAACCTAAAAGATCCTATAATTCTGTGTTAATTTAGAGCAGGCTTCATCCCTCAGGGTTGTCTTGCATTGACAGCAGCGGTCCAAAGTCCCAGAAAATTGTTCACTTAGAGCAGCCCCTCCAGGAGTGATCAAAAGGCATTGCCTCGTGCTTTTGCTGATGACAGTGAGGAGGCAAGGTAAGAAAGGACTCACAGACAAGGCAGAAAAGTGAAAAATGTATGAAGATACACCACATCAGGTGTGCTCTTTAGAGAAGGCATGTAAGCTGACTCTAAGCAGTACATTCACAAAGTATATGAAAATACAGACATTCTATTTCTTGTTCATGTTTTGATCCATCCTTCAGATTTAGTGTTAAGCACCTTTCCATATCAGCACCTGAACTGTTGTGCACATGTAATCTAGCCTGACGTTTCTAGGTTAAGTGTTAGCTCAAGTTACTGTGTCTGAACTCAAGTGAAAGAGCATTACTAATTAAGTACCAATTTTGAAATACCCCAGTTCTCTTCACTTTCCTTCTCTGCATTTATGTAGACAGTAATTGACACTGGGCTATCTCATACCTGTTCATATTTAGGACTAATTGCTGTTTACTTTCTCAAGAAAAAAAGGATGCAAAGATTAAGAAGAATTGCTAGTTTCTGCTCTGGTGACATGTACTGTACAATCTAGGGCAAATTAGACTATCATTCTTTTTTTCCTTTGTAGTGTCTTTGGTAACTTTTCTCTCATCTTTCTGATTCTGTAAAAAATACTTAAGATCTTCAGAAGGTGATGAGCACCTCCCAGACTGAACTCTTTGATACAAACACGTTGGCTGAGCGATTCTGTTTGCACTTGTCCAGGTAAGCACAATGCTGGTGCTTAGCAAAAAGAAACACCCTCATCTGCCAGTGAGTGAAATAAGACAGCCCTGGAAGAAGGGTGCTCCACACTGCAGTAGGCAGGCTCCTTGCATGCACTCCAGGATACTGTAAGGCACTTTCCCCCCGTCTTTGCTATTTTCATTTCTGTGGTGAGCAATTGCTTGGACACCATATTTAGGATTTCTCCAGTGATATATTTCTGAAAATAAGCAGTCTTTTAAAGAGAGAGTGGGTCATTGCTTTCAGCACTCTTTTTGCCTGATGATGGGTTACTGTCATGCAGGCACAAGACATGGTCAATAGTAATCAGAGACTTACTTAAAGGATCTTCTTCTGGATAATTTACTGACAAAACCTCTGCAAGGTTTAGATACTGAAATGAATTTATTTTAGAAGCTCAATCCTGAATAAATAAGAACACATTGCATTTGTCATTTCCTAATTGTCATTTTGATTTTCTCTGAACATTCATTCACTCAAGTTTTAGTAGTGTCTTGTCTGTGAGTTATGATTTACAGTGAGACAAGTGGTATGAAGCAAACAGAACAGTGATGCCTGTCACACAGGCACGTACTACTGCTTTTTTAGCTACCAGGCAAAGATTTAAATGAGCAAGGAGCCTTCAAAGAAAGCATCAATCTCAGTAAGCAGTAAAAAACCTACTGTCATTAACACAGTTTCAGCTGAGCGACATGCTCAAAGCAATGCTGAAGATTTTGAAACTGGGCAAGTACAAAGCATCAAAGGAATGCACAGACACTGGAGAAATTCCTCATGGCTTTTTGTTAGGAAGTACATCACAAAGAGAGAGGACAACAGTATTCTGCTAAAGAGAATTTTCTGGTTCTTTTCCACCATTAATATCTATGATTGTGCACTCACAGCCTGGGTCTGTTAAATTGGAGAGAATATTTAGAAGGCTCAACTACTAGCAGTAAATAATTACAAATAGTTTTTTCTCACATTCATTTGCAAATCTTATGTGAATAGACTGTGATCTTTATGCTTTTATTACAGAAAGTTGTTTAAGAGATCTTCCACATAAATAAATTTTAGACACAATTTTTGACTGTAGAAATTATAATTATTAGCAGGAAATAGGTTATTCAGTCCTGTGTTTTAAGCCCTGTTCTCTAGTTATATGAAAAAGACTGTAATAGAGAAGAGGACTATTAAGATCAAATGCCAAAATGCTTGATTCTCTTACAGAGTCAAGAGAAATTTTTTTTTTGTGGGAATAAAGATATGTCAGAACTTCAGATTTCCTGTTGATGAGCTAGGATTTATTCTCATTGACATGTTTTTCTTCCATAAATAATTTTTGTATCTGGGTACAGTGTGTCATCTCCATGAGCATCATCACACATGCTTTGAAAACTTCAGGTTTGTCCTTGTTAGCCAGCCTTGGTGGGTCCCAGCCCAGAAGTGATGTGCAGTGACCATGCCCTCTCATGGGTGCCCCACAACACCTGGCTTTTCCAGCCTGCCTGTGTTGGAGGCCCAAAGACAATAGGAGACCAAATTCAATCAGCACAGTGTGCTATGGACATGGTTGTATGAAGGGCTAGAAGAGATGGTTGGTGAGCACTATGGCATCAGCACCATTCTAATTGTCTCCCTGAGCTCCCAGACTTTTCTCCCACCCTGCTACCACCTACTGCACAAAATGGGACTGGTATGGAAAAACATACAAATACCTAGAACTTCCCTAGGCAGACAACACAGCCATCGTGCAGCACTTGTCTTCTAAACCACTACACAGGGGTTTTTGTTTTGGTCCTCCTTTTTCTCTGTGCCCAGGGTTAGCAGACTTCATGGGCTGCCCAGGTTAACATTCAAGGGAAAAGAAGAACATTTATGGTAACAGACAGAAAAGAAAAACTAGCAAAGAGGTGTCTTGTGGTTGCATGTAAGGACTCTACTTTGACCAGATATGAAGAATTAAAAGATGAGTTGTCCAACCTTTATTTGTAATTTTTTTTAGTCTGAAGTGCTCCATGTGTTGATTTGCAGGAATGAGAGTTAGCACCATGGTGTCCTGTATTGTCTCTGCATGGAGCCCACCCTGCCAGGCCCTGCCATGCAGCTCTGCTCATCCTTCTGCCATTCTTTTGCACCTTCCTCTTCTCTATTAGCTCTGGAGTTAATAACAACAACCACCTTTGCCTTCTTTTCTTATTGCCGTTCTGCAAAGAGCTCTTTGGTGCCTTTTTTTGAAAGACACCTCCAAATAAACAACTTGAAGGAATGCACAAGAAATTACTTGCTTTGCTTAGAACCTTTTCACCACTGCAATCAACCAACCCACCAGTAGGTCATGGAGACATACAGGCAGTAATTAGCACCTACAGCCTAAGAGGAATTCCTTAGCTCTTTCCTCCTATTATACAACATATGAACATTTTGCTTTTAGCTTTCTAACACAATTCATGCATTTCACAAAAAGACATATGTATGAAAACACTGCTCAAACTCCCAGAAGTCTAGATAGCCTTTGGAATACGTATTTATAAAGTATCCAAGAGAAAGCAATGAACAGACATTGACTTATTATCTTATTTTTATCTTTTTCCTATGAGAAAGTAGTCTATGGGGTTAATTTACAGCAGACATAGCTGCTGGGGGAAACAGGTAAACAAACAACTGACCTTGACATCTGGCCATGGAAACAAAAATCTGTTCTGTGTTTATCCTTTCCTAGTTTGCAATGTTTATAAGTATGGTTCAGCGCTACATATGTTTGCTGAAAAAAATATACTGCTGCTAGAAGTGCTTCCTTTGGCAATTTAGTATTTGTTTATTTAGCATATATTTGTTTAATAAGACATTACTTAATAAGTGAAAAATATTCTGTTATTTCAAAGAGATCATTGGGTCTTGCTTTCTCACTGAGGCAAGATCTAGTAATGTTTGCCATCTTTTATAGTTTTTCATGCAATCTGTTATGCAAAGTGTGTCTATGCCAGCATTTCCAGTATTCCTAGTTAAAAATTCTTATACATAGAAAGTTTTCCAACCTAAATGTTCTTTACTAAAATTGAAAAACATTTTTCTCACACCTTTTCCATTCAAAGGACCAGGCAAAATTTTTTTTAGATTTCTCTCTAATTTTTTTCCACATATTTAAAACTACTGTAATAAATACAAGCCTTTTCTTCTCCAGATACCTGTACTTATTCTTCCAGTTGTGACTTTCAGTCACAATTGGCAAGTCTGTGATCATTGCCATTGTGCTCTGGGTTCTCTGCAATATTTCCTGAGGTGGGGTGCCCAGCAGAAAACACAGTAGCTAAGGTAGTCTTCAACCACTGATGTCACACTTGCATTGAATTCCCAAAATGCATAATTTAAAAATTTCACTCACTATATGGGGATTTCAGTTCAGCTGAGTGAAGCTGATAAAGTGACCTTCCTTCTTCATAGGTTGTTTCTGTTCTTATGGTACAACTGCAGAGTGTCCCTGAGTCTGGTCCTCTTCTGTCTTGCCAGTCTCATCTTTGGTCATATCTCTGCTGGCACCTGTGGGGCTTTAGCCCAGGCACCTACAAAGGTTGTACAAAACAGAGGAGACAGATATCAGACCAAAGGCTGTAGCTGGTAAGAACAAACAAGGTTCCAGATATGTGATTCCTTCTTCGTGTCTAGTAGCTGATTTGATAACAGGTGTTATCTTGTTATCTCATGTATATTATTTTGCTTCTGAGGTAATTGCTAAAAGTCACTTTCTCCATTAGAGACTCCTTAGTATGAAAGGAACGTTGTGTAGCATTCCAGTTAATGCCATTTCCCCACTTTACACATAGCAGCAAGAAGCAAAATGATTTTTCAATTACTTTTGCTGTAAATTAAATATGCGGAAGGTATAGATTCCCTCTTAAGGAGGTCAGTGTGGGAATGCAAACAGTTGTGAGCCAGTCAGATATGAAAACACTATCACTTTAGTCATCCCTTAGTAAATATTTGTGTGAAATGGGTTATGCACCGTCTAATGTAGCCTGAAATTACCCTGTGGAGTAGAAGCAGGAATATTTCCTCCATGGTTTGCCTCTTACCTCACACCCTCACCCCGTGAGGCTTTCCTGGCTGAGCAGCACTCGTGTGCAGAGGAGCCCAGTGACATCCCTGAGGGAGCTCTACAGCAAATAAATCACCAGATGTGCACAGAGACAATGAGCATGGGCATCTCTTATGGGCTTTTCTTCCCTGGCAAGGCACTGCCAGGCTCATCTCTCCCCAGTGCTGCGTTGTGCAGTATTGTGTTAATAAGTGCCTCATCCACCAGCCTCTCTCTGGTGTTGACATAACTTGTCACACAGTATGTCAACATGCTCACAGAGTTAGTCACAGATCAATGTGCTCCCTGGCTCACTGCTGAGTTACAGGTAATTGCAACAAAGGTAGACACTAAAAGAAAAGCCAAGTAACAGTAGGGTTAATAGTGAACAAAGGCAAGGATGTGAGTCAGAGGCATAGGACTCACAGATGTGTTTCATGCAAGCTGTCAGTCTGATTTGAAGTAATTGAGGTTCCCTTTGAAGACAAGTGCTTGAGAGAAATATCAAATGAAATAAAAAGCTCCGAGCAGCTTCCAGGCTGCTGAAAACTTGCAGCAGGCTCTAGCAGCCTTGCATAGCAGCAACAGAGACAGCTGTGAGCAAGTTAAGGAAATCAAATCAAGCTGGCTGTTCCTGATAGGAGAGCCAAGCTTACTGTCAGGGCTGCAGCACAAAGCTGTGCTGATCTCACTGCCTGGAGGACTGGTCCTCTTCCTGAGGGGGCTCTTAAAGCCAAGGAGCACTCGCCTTCCCTTGGTTGCCTTCAGTCCAATGTCCCATTGATTAAGCTGTTACTGAGAGGGAGATGAAAGCATGGGCACAGCTGGCAGGGCCTTTAATGTCTCTGTGTTAGGATGAGGCACTGCAGCGGCGCTAAGTGTGCATGGTGGCAGGCAATTAAAATCAGCTTGATTCAGAAAACCTGATCGAGCTTCCCAACCTCTGCTTTTGCAATCAAGCTCACTCACCATTATAACACCGTGCTAATGAGTGCTTCACAGGATTGAGCATGGAACACCTTGTATAGTTTAATAGGCATCATAAAAACATCTAATTGAGCACCCACATGCTTCAAATGAACCTGTGGACCAGTGTCTGAGGAAGACCTGCAGGTGGAAATGAGGCTGGGAAGTGATCCCAGTTTGAACTTGTCTCATTATGTTGGTGCTATCTGGAAGTGTGATTCACATGCATGCAGGTACTTTTTTTACATTTATGGTCTTTTCTGCCTTATTACCTTTTTCGTAAAATGCTTTTACAAGCAGAAAAAAGTGAGAGGGACATTGCCCTTTGCAGACCTGTGTCTTATCTTGTTATGTTCAAATTACTCACAGGGTTATACAACCTGCATATACTGCAAGCTGATCTATGTCTCCAGGAAAGAAGAAACAGTATAAATGAATGGTTTCATAAGATGCTAATTTTATAGCAATGTTACATTAATAAATATTGTCCTCCTTGGAAAATTCTGCAGGAATATTTTTGCAAGTATTATGAAGGGCCACCCTTTCTCAGGGTTTGTTTCAACAATTAATCCAGCTGGCTTCATGGACCACCTGCATTCTTCTTCCAAAGTCTTCAAAGAAAAAATTCATATTAACCTAAATGGTTTCTTTAAATAAGAACATATGTTCTCAAAAATTCTAATACTCATTCTGTCTTTTGTTTTTGTTTTGTGGTTGAATTATACATATATGAGCCCTCAGAAGAACAATGTATAAAAATATTATTATAATAATAAAATATAAGTATGTAAATATTATATATGGTATCGATATGGTCATAAATTAATACATTTGTAGATTACTTCAAAATTCTAGGCTTGTGGAAAGATATTTAAACATGGGAAGATCATTTTCTTAAAATAATTTCAAACTGTGCTTTGCTACAACAGTAAGTAATTACATTTTAAATATTTGTTTTTCTCCAGGACATAGTGTGGCTTTGTTGGCCAGCATGTCTTTTTCAGGTTAAAATACTGAATTTTTAGCATTATTATGCTTTTAGCTTGCTCGTCGAGTAGAATAAAATGGAGAAAAAGCCTTACATTTATAATATTTTTAGGCAATCTTATTTTCAAAATAATTTTGCATCTTAATTATTTGATATGCTATTTAAATGATAAATAGTTTAAAGGTTATCAGGTTTCTTTTGCTTAATTTTGGATGAGAACTTTTTAAAGGTCAGTTTGGTAAAGTGCTTTCAGGGGAAAAAATATATGCTGAAAATGCAATTTCCTATTTAAGATAAGTTAGCAGAATTTTTTGTTCATAGTTCTGTTTGAATAATCACCAAATGTATTTTAGAAGACCTATGTTTTCCATATTGGATCAAGATATACTGTATAGCAGGACAAGCCTGCAGCATCTTCTGCTAAATTTGTAAATTTCATAAACTTTTAATATACATGCATAAAACAAAAATGTTCTTGCCTTTAGTCAGTTTGATAAAAACACACATAGATTTCACCTTAAAAAAAAAAAAAAGAAGTTAATTCTGAGGCCCAGCCTCTGACCTTAACCTCAAGAGATGTTTTGCTTGACAGTGCATTCCAAATGGGATTGAATGTCATCCTGGTTCAGCTGTGCCCCTTCCCCACTATCCCAGGGCTGGCACAAGACTTCACCTGTCTCCTTGGCATCTCCTCCCATCCTTTGACTTGCTGTCACAGGTATTACTATGCTTTCTTTCCATTCTAGCCATCCTTTCCCAAGGGCAACCACCATTCCCTGATTGATGCAGCTCCCTTCAGAAGATAAAGGACTTGTAAGCATGAAGCTGTAAAGACAGAAAACAGGCAAGCACCAAGCTTCTTGTTGCACAAATTTTTAAGAGAAACCCAGTGGGTATATAGGTCAGTCCAAGCAATGCCTTGTGGAGGAATTTAAGAGGTTACTGCCCAAACCAAATTGACAAAGGAATTGTCTGCAAGAATTTTTTTTGTGAAGAGAGTGACTAAAACACCCCTGAATCACAGGGATAAAGACACCCCTAAGTGTTGAGCATCTCTTCATCCTTAAAAACACTGCTCTTATTTCCATAAAACACCTTTTTTGTGAGGTCATTCAAGTTTGTCTCTTAAGACTTCTTTTTCCAAGCTGAATACCTTTGTTGGAGCCACAACAATAAAAAAAGTATCAAATTCAAAATGTGATAGCCTTGAAAATGTAGTAGAGTTTGATTTTGAAAAGCCTTTGAAGTGACCCTTGCTTTTGGCCTTTTAAGGGGTATATCTCTGATCAGGTAATTAACTTGCCTCAAAAGTCAGTATCACTACCAAAATCTCCAGAAGGAGTCTAGGATGAAAATTAAATACCTGCTCTTTTCATCAGCAATCCACACATTTCTTCAAGCTATCAAGCAGTTTGTTTTCATATATTTATCCAAGACACAGATATTTCTATATGTTACCTGCATTTCAGAGCACACACATTTTTTGCCATTAAAATTAAATTCTGTATAAGCTCAATATTAATCAGACTTTTTTTTTTTCCTTGGGCAGCTTTTCTAACTGGACCAATTTTGCCTAGTTGATGTTTTCTTTGATATGAAAAAGAAATAAAAATAAAGACCAAGGGCACTACCTGAGAATGTCTCCTGAGTTACTTTAATAAACCCAAGGTACTGCTGTATGGCATAGCATTTGGTTAAAACCATCTGACATTTTGTTCTGGTCATGGGTATAAATTGTAGCAAATCTCTCAGCTTTAGGAAAGAAAAATGCTTGGGGAAACCAGAGAACCCAATGTCTTTCTGTCCTTGAGAAAGAGACATCAGGGGAAACTAGGACTGTCAGGATATACTAGGCATCCCTCATTTCTCTTCATGACCTCACTGATTTCCACATTAAAAATGGTGAATCTGAGCAATTTTTCACTGTGTCCTGCCCTGAATAGAGGCTGGGTTGGCTCTGACCTCCTGACCTCATTCTGTCATTGCTCTCACAAGAGAAAGTAAAAAAAAACACCAGTCAGTTTAAATGACAGATTAAAAAAAAAAATAACAAAAACCAAAACCTAGTTCTTCTGTTCAATATCCATACATGGTAAAAAGGAGTCTGCTTCAAAGCAAATCCATTTTTAAATTATGGTTATAAAACACTGTTTAATGTATGGGGAAAAAATCTGATTCTCATTCCATCTCACCATCACAAATATTTTGAGATTCTTTCATCTTTTAAAAGTGTTTTTACTTGCATATGTACATATAAAATATTCTGATATCCTCTCCAAATTAACACACTGGAATGAGGAAAAGATGCTACAGCTGTAAGTGCAAAACATGAGCACTTGCTCAGAACATACTGAAGTGCAGAAAGCCTAAAGAAAATCTATCAGTTCTATCATAATATATTTGAAGGAAATTCTAATTTTTCCCTCTTCAATTTTGTTCCTCCTGCAATATTTTTATGTGTCAGCACTACATCTAAATGATGCATTACCACCAGTAGCTCAAAATGAAAATTAAAGTAAACTAAAGTGGGTTTATCTCCCAAATTTAAATATGTGTTAAGTTTGGCTTTTTCTTATTAAGTAGCTTTATTTTAAATGTGTCAAGGAGAAATTCTTGTTGTTATGCCAAACTAAGATATTTTAAGTAAGTCATAAATATAAGGATAGAGACATAAATTCAGGAATTAGGTGTTAAATTCCCATTTCTCAAATCCTGGTTGGGCTTTTTTCATGAATTTCATCTTTCCATGTATGAAAACTCCATTTCTTACATGCACATATTTCTTTATTTTCCTCAAATATTCTCTCTGTTGACAGTTTCTAATATTGAAATGGAAGATTCTAGACATGGTTTTGTCAGTGCTCTGTAGAATGTGGCTCTTGGTGTCCTTGCCTACACTGTTTATAGGTATCCAGCACAAAATCATCCTGGCTTTCTTCGTTTCCCAGCACAGATTCACAACCAGTTTACAACCTGTATATTTCTTTAGTTTCTCCTGGAATTATTGCTTTCCAAGTATTTCCATCACAAAAGGATATGGTTTAGATTGCTATTTTCAGAATGTGCTGGCCTACTTTTTTTTTTTTTCCTCTTGAAGCTCAAGTTCCTAATCCTGCTCATATTGCCACCCCATTCCTTGTTATTCTCTTTTCTCTGCTTCTAGCTTTTCCTAGTTTAGCATAATGTGCATAATTTGGGAAACTGTGTATCTCTTTTTCTACACCACCACCAAATCTGGTCTTTCCTCTGAAAAAACATTAACTGCTGAGTGGACTGGGTGGTTGCTAATCTGGAGAGTCCACTGACCCTTACTCCCAATTTACTGCCTTTTTTTGGACCAACAGAGTAAAACTAAAATTATTACTTCACTTCAGAACAATAAATTTCTTTTTATAAATGAGTCTAGGGTGTGGAGGTTGAGTAATTGAATTTCTCAGCATGCAAAACTATTTTTTTTAACCTTCTAGAGCTGTTTAGTGGGGTGAAGCAAGGTCAGTTTACCTACGGTGTGACTAATTTATGGAATTGTGTCATACAAATAGATTCATTCTCCTGCTAGTTGGGAAGAGTACATTAAATAATTAGCTAATGCACATATACATTTATTTTAATAATACATGCATATACCTTGCAGTATGTATTTTAATTCACAATATCAGCCACATTCTGAATAGAAGTTTTTCATTTAGACAATATCTATTAATAATATTGTGGTGTACAGAGAGCTACAAATAATCTTATAGGCAGTGGTAATATGTTTTTCAAATATTAATGAAAACATATTAATTTAATTCCTAACCTTGCTCAATTAATCTTAAATGGCATAATACTACCAGTCTCCCAAGGATAAAGCCTGCAGAGATACTGCCAGTAAATGGAGACGAGTATATGCCATTTTAAAGTTCCCTCTGGACCAGAAAGAATAAAGGTCTAATTTTCTGCCACTAAAAGTGATTTTCACTTCACAGAGAGCTGATCTACTATTTTCTATTCATTGCAGCGACTGCAAGACTTTGTTAATATCTATTTTCTGAGAAGTACCAGCTAAGAGTCAAAGGCTTAGGCTGTGTTAGAGAGACTATGAGGAACATTGCTTTGTTAGAAAGGCTATGAGGAGCATTGCTTAAGGAATTAACATGCATTTTTAATGAGCATGCACTCTTGTGTACGTCCTGTGACAGATTACTCATTCCTGTCTTAGGAAACACGCTTTGCCCTTCCAGGCACTGCCCTCCACTTTTGTTGCTATAAATAGTTGTAAATTCATTTCTGAAAGAAGAGGTCCAAGATGACCGAAAAAAGAGGATGATTTGTTGTTCTGATAAAGCACAAAGAAAAAAAATAAAGCTGTAACCATAACAGTTTTAGATAACAGTGGAGGAGAACAGAGGAATTTAGAACAGCTATAAGGGGAGAAGTAAGAAGATTAGTTTGTGTGCAAGAATACTGATATGAACATAAAAGGAAGGAAAAGTAAGCTAATCAAAACCAACTTTAATATTTTATATCAAAGTAACAGAGATAATACGGTAGTTGAAAAGAAAGGAATATGAAAGTACTTTCTGTGGAAGAGGTGCAGAAGTTTTGCTTTTGGAAGTGTCAACATTCCTAAAAAAAACCAGCGAGAGGGAGAGAGAAAGGAGAGAAACAGAAAGTGACATGATCAGGGAGTCACAGCATGGCTGAAGAGATGTGTTTGAGAGCTGCAACTGTGGATAGCATATAAGGGACTGTAGGAGCTGATGGGGATTAAAAATAAAAAGAGAAGGTTTGGGGACAAGGAGAGACTCTGAAAACACCAATTGGAGAAGCAAGGAGATAACAGTATGTGTAACACTGACACTCTGAATTTGGCACAAAGATGCAGCTGATGTCATGATCACATGGTTTGAGATGTAAGAATTTATGGAGCAGAGAGCATGGAGCTAACACATATTTTTAGAGAAAGTAAAATAGTTAACCTTATGAGAAGAGGAGGAACTAATATGGGACAAAGAAAAGAGCATGTGTCCTATCTGTACTTCAGCCTCAATGGAATAATCCATTTTATCAGCAAACTATAGAGAAAAGTAGTAGGATTGCAGCAGTAGGATATGCAAAGTCTCTGACAAGTATAGGGCTGAAAAGTAGCACAAAGCAGTAGCCTGTGATGTTTAGAGTTCCCACTAGGGAAAGGAAGTGAAATGTTCATTTTATTGTAGCCAGCAGTGTCTGTGCTGTTTCTCTTGATGGTCCCTCTTTAATTTTCTTGAATTTTAGCTGAGTAACAAGTTGAATGGTTTTGGTTCTCCACAATGTATGTGGGAACAGCCATGACAGCTTTTATCTTCTACTTTGTCCTGTGATATCTTGGTTCAGGACTACATTTGGATTTAAAAACTATTTTCAGAGTAAGGAGGTCTCTTGGCTCTGAAGAATAATGTTTTATCTCCTCTTTAGCAATACATCACCACAGTAACTTTCATTCAGACATTTAGACAGAAAGTGCATCCCAGAGCTCCCTCAAGAGTTAAGTAATCCAGGACTGCAGAGAAAGAAACAAAGAAGATGTGCTTTTTTATAATCTCTGGGGATATGTTAGGTATGTTCAGACTCAGGCATTATTGAAATAATTCTTATCAATCTGACTGTGAAACAATGGAAAGTGTGAGATGGGATTGAGGAGTTGAAGACTTAATCCTAGAAATCTTTGCTGATGTAAATAATCCTTAATTATGTTCATAGGCTTGAATTATGTGGTTCTAGTTGCCAATGAAATGTTCATGGGATTTAAAAACAAAATGAGGGTTAAAACCAGAAAGTTTAAAATGGTTTCTGGGCAACTAAATTTACTAGTATAGATAGGGAGATTAGGCCAGTTGGTAGACCTGAAGCTGTTTCATAATTAGGGCTGTTATTTCTTAATCCTTAACATGCTTTCATTTTCATGTAAATTTTTAAATGGAAAGCCCATAATGAATGAGTTCCTTAGGAATATCAAGGACATTGGATGCAAAACTACTGAATACAGAGTTATAATAGCCTCACTAGAGATGGTCAGTTCAGATTCAGGAATATTTCATTTAACCAGACTCAATGTTAATGGCAGTCTACATCCAGTGATGTAAATTATTAGCAACTTCAGATGCCCCTGATAAAAATTGACAGGCTAAACTCCTGCTAAAAGCTGAAGATTTGGATTCCAGAGGTAGGCATAGGACAGCTGCAAAATTAGTTAAATCACCATAAAAAGAGAATGAGGATGCAGAAAAATGGAAATCACTTCATCTTTTCAGCAGATCATTTTGAATCCCTTCCTTTTCTCTCATTACTTGATAGTGACTATGAAAAAAAGACCCATTTTTTATTACATACATATTTAAAGGCTGTGATTTTTGAAAGATCAGTCTGTACTTTTGTCTGTGTGGTTTTGTGCACGTGTTTAATTGAGGAATTTTTTTCCTACTTGAAAAGTGATATGTTCAGAATCCAAATAGGATTGATTTTCTTTTTAACACAGGGTTTACTTATTCAATTCAAATATGGTCTGTCAATATAAATGTATTTTAGCACAACAAAAGCAAAAAGCAGAGACATGGGAGTCATATAAATGCATATATTAGGAGGTCCAGGAGCTGACAGAAAAGTTCTCTAAAATTAGTTGTGAGTGTTACTTTTATCCCACTCTAGGTATATTATTCTGTTCATGCTAGATAGTAACTCGAGAAGAAATATGTTCAGAAAGTAAACTTGAAGGAAAACAGATCTGGAACAGGTGCCTGAAAATTGCAAAGTCATTATCATATTGAGAGCCATGATTTTAATAAATGGTCCAAGAGTCACAGCTGAAGAAATAAAAACACTGAAACTGTTTAAACAAGAATTAAATGAGATTGTGAAGGAGTGAAGGATGTTGAAGTCCAGTGCTAGCAGATGAAGCAAGTACTAATTGTTTCTGGTCAGCCCTTCTCCTTCAGTATATCAAGATAATTATACTCTAAATTGTTNAAAAAAAAAAAAAAGTATAAAGTTTGAATGAACACTTAAAAATACTCCATGGGCTCCCTACCAGCCCATACTTTCTGCTAACCATAGTAACGGATGTAACATGCTACACTTACTGAATTCTGGAAACTTTGTCTCAACTTTCCAGCATGGGAGGGTACTAGAGCCTCCCTGCTACATGTGTTAGACATCTGCAAAGTAAACACAGGAAACTACAGGGTAAGGTGATGATGGCTCATAACACTTCAGTAATGCTCACTGGAAACACAGCTCTTCTAATGCTCCCGGACATCTGGTCAGACCTTTGCTCTCCAGAGATCTCCCAAATGAATTGCAGTGTGTTCCTGCTTGCGCCATTGCTAATGGTTTAATTTCATAGCAATCAATCATTTAATTACTAATAAAAATAAAAAGTCAGTAATGACAGTTTTGTGCAGCATAGTTCACTCACACAAGCCAAGAGCAAATGGCAGCAACCATACCTGTGTGTTGTTCATTAAGCATCAAGGCTTAATGAAACCCTAGGGAAATACTTTTCCTTTAAAACAGTGATTAAAAATACTGGGCTGAATTTAACAAAATAAGATTGGGTATTGTACAAGGGTTTCACTTTTTTTGAAATTATGCAGCAGAAATTAATCTTTTTATATGATATTTAGCCACTATGGCTAATGGCCAAATTTTGGTCTTTTTGGAAATCAGGTGTATTTGAGAATACAGGACACTCCAAATCAAGGTGCATATAGGTATTAAAAATGTCATTTTTAAAACAAAATCCTTATATATTGTCTGTATTTTATTTTTCTCATATAATGCTCTCACTATCTCATTTTTTTAGTTAACTATGAGAAGAGCATTTTATGTAATAAAATGTCAGTCTCTCATTACATGCTGGTGTCCATCTTTTCTCTCATGAAAAATACATAACTCCATGACTCTTTCTGCACTCATTTATTTATGGTGTAGGGAAGCTCATACTCCCCAGGCCATAACACTTCTCTCTTTGATTCTTCACTGGGAGTGCTTCTGGAACATCACAGCGAGGTTGGTTTTTGTTTTGATGTTGGTTTTTGTTTTGTTTTGTTTTTTTAAGCAATGAACCTGAAGGACACAGGTTAAAGGAAAGGGAAGAGACATTCTGTTAGTCTTCTCTAACATCTCCTTTTTTCATTTTTCTTTGGTCAGCTTTCACTGCTTAAAGTCTATGCAGTGGCTCCTCACTCTTTTTCCAGGAACACTGGTTGTTCAAGATAGAGAATAGAGTACTCTGTACCCTTATGGTCTACTCTGTCTTTTATTGTGCTTCAGCTTCTGACACTTATTTCTAAATGTTCTTATGATACATTTCTGTCTCAGAACATTTTCCTAGGCAGTTTTCATTTCTCTGCTGCGTACTTCCCAGATTTTTGCTTGACTGTATAAAGAAGGGGCAGCATCCGATTAAGATACTGCATGTCTATCAGAAGGGACTGAATATTACCTCTGGCTTACCAGGGTATCAAAGAAATATCTGTCTGTGATTTTTTGGGATCAGTCCAGGTTGCTGGCTTTCTAAACCACTGCAAGAAACTCAGTAAGTGAGATAATTAATAAAAATAGCAATTATCCTTTACTATGTTTTTCAGGAGTATATGGCAAAACAATTCCTACTCTAAAGCATCAGTTCTCCATTAATATGAGGGATTTTTCAGTGTACCAGGCAATACATTTTTTGCCCTTGGCAAAGACAGTGTCTTTGCCGCTGAGACAACTGCATATAATACAAATCTCAGAAAAGAAAAAGCTGTGTCAAAAGGAGAATATGGCTTAATTCTCACTTCACACATAAATTGCTGTATTTCTAGTGCTGTTAGCTGAGTGACCTTTGATTCGTGCTAAGGAAGATTAAGACCAAGTCCTATATATATCAAATGCTAGCTTTATGTATATTTTTATTATTTGTATAGAAATGAAAACCGAAAGAATTCAATGACTGTCATGGTTTCATCTGGGATAGAGGCAATTTTCTTCATAGTAACTGGTACAGTGCTGTGTTTTGGATGCAGTATGAGAACAGTGTTGATAACTCATTGCTGTTTTAATTGTTTGTTGCTAAGCAGTGTTTACCCTAAGTCAAGGGCTTTTGAGGTTCCCATCCTCTGTCACTGAGCAGGTGCACAAGAAGCTGGGAGGGATCGCAGCTGGGACAGCTGATCTGACTGGCCAAAGGGTCATTCCATACCTTAGAACATCATACTCAGCATATAAACTGGGGGAGCTGAACAGGAGCCACCTGGTCAGGAGCCATGGCTGCTCAGGAATGGGTGGTGAGCATCTGCATTGGGCATCACTTCTTTCTCTTGGGTTTTATTGCCCTTTCTCTTAATTACTATTATTAATTTTATTACTGTCATTGGCATTATTAGTATTACATTAGTGATATTAATATATCACTACTTTTATTAATTTTATTGCTGTCATTAGTATTATTAGTAGCATTATATTTTGCTTCACTTATTAACATGTTCTTATCTCAACCAATGAGGTTGACTCCTTTTTTTCCCATTCTCCTCACCACCAGGGAAGAGCAAGGAGTGACCAAGCAGCTGCATGGTACTTAGTCACTAGCTTCAGATAAGCCATGTCAATTACTTAGATATAAAGCTTGTTTTGATTAAATTAGGGATGCATATAACTAACAAACCAATGTAATTTGTTTTCTTTTTAGGCAGATATTAATTTCCTTTCCTAAAACCACATTTGCCTTATTTTCTGTAAATCTGAAATATAGATAACATATATTCCAGTATGTATAGATGAAACTGATAATATGTCAATTGAAAGTAAAAAATGCAAGTGACTTATTTCAGTCTAGCTGATTAAAATCTCATATGGAATATGCTACTGAAATCTGATTTTATAGATAACTCCTATAACCTTCCATACAGCCTATTTTATTATATTTGTCTTGGGCAAAAGTGTAATAGATATACTTACTAGCTCCAAGACTATCCATACATTTACAAGCTTGTAAAGAATAAATCTGATTTTTTATGGATCTTGAGAAATTTGGAGCTTTCTTTCATTTGCTATTAACAACAGAAAAATATGTAAATGAGTGAAGGAATAAAGCAGGGTCGCTTTGCAAAGACGAGATATAAAGAAGCTGATATAAAAGGTCTTTATCTGGTGTAATGCAGCGCTTCTGAAACAAATTGAGCCTTTTAGTCACCATATGGCACTTTTAGAGCTCTATTATTGTCCTTATATCCTAGACCTGTGCTCTAACCAACCAAATTTCCCCTCACACAGAGCCTTATTTACTTTGTTATGTGCCATTCACATTTTGCATTTGACCACTGGTTCTGATTGGAAGGAAAAAAATGAATTTTCCCATAAGAACAGATGAGGATGTTAGTGGAGACGAGCTCTAAAACTAAGCAGCTGTCTCCTGCCTTCCTTTATGGACCAAAAAAAAAAAATATAATAAAACCCCAAACTGCTTTTCTTCTGTAGGTGAAACTAGGAGCAAAGTGTGCTCCCTTGCAGAGAAAATTCTGAGCGTACACCACATGAGATGCTAAATTGTTATACTTGAGTCAACATCCCTGGAGCATCTACATGTGTGGATGTAGCACTCAGAGCCATGGCTTAGTGGTGAACTTGGCCATTGTGGGCTAATGGTTGGACTCAATGATTTTAGAGGTCTTTCCCAACCTAAGCAATATTATGATTCTAGAAGTCCAAGCATAAATCTACTGAGTTAAAAATAGTCACTGTAAGTATAAGTATATTATAAAACATATATTTAGAGAGTTAAAGAGAGAGGAAAAATAGAGCCTGATCTGGTGAACTCTGAAATAAATGTGACAGTTCCCTTCTACCTGAAAATAGACTCTCAATCAAATCTGTAAAGACATGACTTATGAAGGCACTTTCATTTTCTGAATAACTGTTGGAAAATTAACATAATCATTTATTTCCAGGGGAAGTTTCACACTCATTCAAAGTCATGATGAAAGAGCATCAGACAAAAATGTGATTTTAATCCATATTTTAGAAGAGAAATAGAGAGAGGGAGGAAAGCATGAAGGTTGAAGACTGTTTGAGGTTATGGGTCATTTATTTGAAAGGAAAGCTCTGTTAAGTTTAAAGTGATAATGTACCCTTTACATATGGGCTTCCTGTGTGCTTTCTGAAAGTTATCAATTCAATGTAAAGATATTTAGGTTTCTGTATCCTGCAGGTTAACCTGTCAACAGAGTAATATGATTATGAAAGAAGTGGGGAAGAAAACGGTGTGATTTTTTTGACTGGTAAATGTGCTATGGATTTAAAAAAAAAAAAAAAAAAAAAAAAAAGGCTTCAAAATCCATCCAAAGCTTCATTTCAGTTAATGTTTCCCATAAAGAAACAATACAGTAAGGTCATGACTAACAAACAAATAAGTAATGAAAATCCAAGATGAGTGCTCTGCATAGCTGATCACTGCTTGTGCGGTGCAGATGGAGACCCTCAACCTTCACACACCAGGAGAGTTTTCCAAGAGGGAGCAGTCCCTCCAGGCATAGCAATAGCAGTCTTCTTTCAGAGTGGGAAAGCCAACTTTGGAGAGTTCTGACCCAGCATTCTTCAACTTCATGTCTTTATTGATGGAAATTCTTGTGCTGAAAAATTTAAGTATTCTTCATTGTTTATTAAAGATTCTTTTTCACTTGTTTCAAAAGCTCGGAAATCTCAAAGGCTGGATATTAGGATTTTTTTTTTTACCAAAAGGGGTTGTCAAGCATTGGAACAGGGTGCCCAGGGAAGTGCTTGAGTCACCATTCCAGGACATATTTAAAAGGCATACAAATGTGGTGCTTTGCAGATGGTTTAGTGGTGGACTTGAAAGTGCTAGGTGAGTGGTTGGACTTGACCTTAAAGGTCTTTAACCTTATCTTTATCTTGATCTTAAAGGTCTTTACCAAGTTCAGCAGTTCTTTGACTGAGTCTTTCTGCCATCAGTCTTTCAGCCTGTGTACACAAAGGTGAGAGAGGAGCAGTCAGATCATGCCACAGGCAAACAGGAGACAACAAGGAGGATTTGAGGATTCAGGGTGAGAAGTTCACATTGTTGGTGATGGCAGTGGCTGGGTAATTTCAGCCTCCATTGCTAAATACTCTGGATGCTGAAAAGCAAAATATTTTGCTTTTTTCTCTAAATGTGAAGACAACCAAAGTCTTTAAATCACTCCCCTTGTCAGATAAAAGAAACCGAAGCAGTAAACAAGAAAAGGTGACTTATCTGCTTGGGAAGATGGAAAATTATTTTTAGAAATCACTTTTGTTAGCAAAACAAGAAGGAGGAATCTGAGAGAAGTTAAGAGTATGGATGAAAACCTGGCCCTGGTGCAATGAATCTCCAAACACCCACTGAAGTTTAAATAAGTGAAATATTTTTGTACTGATTTACCACATATACAAAATACATTCTGTAATACTATTTAAAAATCAAAAATGCTGAGAGTTTAAGTGATAAGTGTAGTTTAGATTAAGTACTAACAACACCTAATGAAAAGGAAATAGCACATCAGTCTCCAATAAATTTTCAGGGCCATTTCCTTTCACCAGCAATAATAACCATAATAGTGATAAAGGGAAAGAAGCTCTTCACTCAGTACATCTGTCTGCTGCCAGGAGCATGGCAATTAGTGCAGCACACTGTATTCTGCTCACTTTCATATTAATTCTGCCTCCTCACAGAGTGTCTTGTGTTATTCCCATCCCCAAAGTGTTCTTTCCCTTTTGTGCCTGTTCCTTGGCTGTTAGTCCTCCTTTCGTGGCCAACTTCAATGAGGCCACACAAAATCTGAAAGGCAGCTTTGGCACCGTATCAAATACAGAGGCTTTTCAGCAGAGCAGGCAATGTCTATTGCAAGGACATAAGATTTTATAAAATACCTATAAATCTTAAAGATATATTTACTGATTTTCCTGGTATGTCTAAAGTATTTAATAGTATCTGTCAAAAACTCTGGGCAAAAGTGAGTTTCCAGTCTAAATCAGCTTTGAAATACAAAACGAACAAACAAATAAAGAATTAAACAAAACAAAAACACGCAAAATAATTTGGGAAAGTGCCCTGAGACCCTCTCAGACTGTTTGACCTGCTGCATTCCTAGACATGAAGCTTGAAGACTTTGTTCTGGATTTCCATGGCTAAGTTTGCATGTGAAATACCATATTGTTTAGCTCCATTGCAGTGAAACTGTGAAGACTGGAAATATGAAAACAGGCTTTATTAAAGGAAAATAGCTCCAATCTTTAAAGACTGAGACTAATTCCTCCACATAAACACACTATTTAGTGATATTTTGAAAACCCACTTGCTAATTCTGTAAACACTGTATGAGATAATCCTTAGGGAAAACAAAGCATAATGGATGGAAAAAGTGTTAAAAAACAGAGTGACTGGACTACAAACAAAAAGCAAAAGAAAAGGTTAATTGGAATCCTGGGAATTTCAGAGACCCTAGATTTGCCTAGTATTGTGTTTTGTAGTTTCAGCACAATTTGCAAGCGCTGTGTAAAAGCTGTTATTTTTGTATTCTTCTTTACTGTGTTGTGAATCATCCTCAGATCATATTTCCTCGGGTAAGGAGGGTGGAAACCAGGGAGATAACAGAAGGACATAGGGTCTGAAAGGCAGAAGAATTCCTGCAGCATGGCTGACTAAATGGTCAATGAAAAGCAGCTTGGGGAGGCTTTTTCTGTTACTGTGAATTATGGCTGAGTTTCTAAATGCAGCAGCAGCCAACAGTGCATCTGCACATTGGCATTTGTGAAGTAATTTGTTCTACAAGTGCAGTATTGATTTCTTAGAAGAACACAGCATACACCTTCAGATTTTTTTCCCCATGTGATAAGATTTTGGCTTTTTGCTTTCCCTTTCCTTGCAAAGGGGTCCACAACTTGAAATGGGCTCCCTGGCTACAGTTACTACAGTATAGTTCTGTTCTTTTCTTACCCTTTAATTTGACCTTTCTAGATGTAGTCTAATAATTTCTTGTACCATAATGTTAATTAGGAATTGAACATTTCCACCTGTTAATGCAGTAAAGCACAGTTGTTCTTCTGCTAGAACATATTAATAATGTCACTAACTGAGACAATAATTGTCATGACATGGGATCCCTCATTTTGCTCTGAATGAGCTTTACCTATGGGACAATTAGGCTGGGACCTGACATGAAGGTTGTAAAATCTAATGAGAGACCATGCTATAATCACCCTGTGAAGCCAAAAATACCCACAGCAGAAATAATTACCAGTGGGCAGGAGAGCTGCCTTAGGGCTTTAGCATCTGCAACATCCCTGATGACATCTGTATGTTGTTATTAGGGACTCTGATACATTAATTTGGCCAATATTCCTGTGTGGTTCATCCTTACTCACCTGCATGTCTGTGGAGGACTAAGTGCAGCATTGCAGTAGCTCAGATCCCTGCACTGAGAGGATTTTCCTCTGGGGAGCTGGGATAGGTGGCTGCTGTGGAGCCACCTCAAATCAGCCTCTGGAAAGCCACAGAAATGCTGTTTAAGAGTCTTTGGGTGTGAGTGGTTCTTAGACAAGGTTTTCAGAGCGGTATGAATTGCTGTTTTCAAAAGGATTGTACTTCCAGAGACTAACTGAGAGATACAGATGCTTTCAAAGGCTCAGGTGATGATGGGATGACACAACCCTAATAGAGAGGTGAACCCTTTCACTTGGTTTTGCTGATGCAGTAGGTGAATAAAAGGGATAATTCAGTAGATCTGGGCAAAGAAACTAATTTTCTTTGATGTCAGAACCGCTTCTTATTCTCTGTATACACCTTCTTACTCTCTATATCTCAAAACCACTCAGAAACACTACTTGAAGTGTCTTTATTAGTCATGATATTAGATTGTCATCTGCTTCACTTTGAAAAAAGTGTGTGAAGTACTATCAAAAGTATTTTAAAGTAAAGGAAAACATGAGGATGGTTAGAGACCTGATTTTCACCTGGAGGTTTTCTTTACCCTGTTTATTTTAACATGGGTTTTGGGATGTTGGCTAGTATGTGATATGGGATCAGGATAATGTTTCTCTTATTCTATCTACTATGCTTTAATTAAACTCCAGTATCCAACCTTTTTTAATGCGACTTTAAGATCTCATGTCTCCTTTATCAGAAAAGCTCTAAACTATGTTCATGAGTTATCATTATTTGATTTGATACACTGTTTAACACAGTGTACTTTAGCTGAGACAAGGTCTAAGTGGTTTTCTGATGGAAATGCATAAGCTGCGACGTCTTGGTTCTTTTTCTTGTTCTGAGTGACAGTGGGGGGAGGGAATGACTGAGGAGTTGTACTTCCATATGCTTCTTTACACAGTGGGTAGTGAGATAGTAGAACAGGTTGCCCAAAGGGACCTGTGGATGCCCCATCCCTGGAACTGTTGAAGGCCAGGTTGGATGGGGCTTTGAGAATCCTGGTCTACTGGAAGATGTCTCTGCCCATGGGATAATGATCTTTAAGGTCCCTTCCAACCCAAAATATTTTGTGATTCTATAACCATTCTTATTTGATAACTGTTAAATATTTCAGTATGTAGCTATGTACCTCATATAAGGGTTAATTAGAAATGTGCTTATAGAAGTGAGCATGATTTTTGCATTTCTGTGAAAGGAAGGTAGTGCCAAAGTATCTGCTCTGAACTTACTCTAGTTTGAACAACTTCTGCCCATAGCAAAACAGGGACAGACATTTGCTATATTCTGTCAGTAGCCAAATGTTAGAGTTAGTGATTACAGTGATCTTTGTCTGAAGGTAAGTGTTACTCCAAATATTAAAATAAATATTTGCTAATCCTTTATATATGTGTCTTTCTTTTTAAGATTTGAAGTCTCAGCCCGGTAGGGAAAATCAAAAGCACAGCTTCCTGTCTTAGAAATGTATTATTCTTGGCTACAGTTGCTTTGCTTTTATGTGCTGTTACTTTTTGCCTAATTTAGTGCACTCAAGCATTCTCTTGATGCTCATAATGGCTGCTGCCTATTATTCAGATATCTTCATCAATCTCTTCATGATTGTTCCTAAGGATTTTTTCTCCCC
>WEIU01011295.1:4336-40138 GCA_013389925.1 Aegithalos caudatus | reverse complement strand
TCTAGATTCATAACCACTTTAATGATATTTTTCATATATTGGTCCGAAAAAAGACAGTTCAACTGTCTTACATGCTCCCTTACAATGGGTGCTCAACAAGAAGTATGAATCATTACTGACACACTCAAAATAATCTGTCATGCTGCTTTAAAATATTAATGAGAAACGCCTTGAGTCTTTTGATATTAGTAATTGTTTCATGTTGTAATTGAATTTGAAAAGCTCTGTTAAGATTTTTATCCTCTGACAGTAACTTATTATTTCTAGAATAAAATTGTTTGATAAGTGGTTTAGGTGGCAGCATTCTGAAGAAGCCCTTTGCACTTCATTTTTCTATGAACAATGAAAACTAACAATACACTGTAAATGCAGACTCCCGGGTCCAGAAGTTTTAAAGGAGTGTGCAATTTAGTATCATAAGATTTCCAAAGATGTCATGTTTTCTAGATGCTTGATCATCCTTATAATTCTCATCTGAAATCTCTTTGATTGGTTCGCTTCTTTGCTGAAGGGCAATCTACAAAATACACACAACCTGCCATCTGATGCCACATTGCTGCTGTGTTCCAGGGCACTTCTGCAATTCAGTTTTGCATCCCAGGATGATGTCTAGGTTTTTGCCCCAATACTATGATATGATGCAGTCACAGCTGGGGTGTGGTTCATTATTCTTTGGAACTGCTATGTAGTTCATCCTCTTTTTTCTTCAGGTAGCTAGTTATTCCTTATTCCTACTCAAGTACAGTAATTTGCACTTGGACTATATTTTTCTCCAAACCTGTTGTCTATTTGCCAATATTGTTTTAATTCCATTTTTGTCCACCGTGGGGTTTGAAACCACTGCCAGCTTACTCCATTTGGAATTGTGAAGGTCATAGTATCTCTGCAGATAACCCAGTGACTGCTGAAACTGCTGGGTAGCACTGGATCCAGGTGGAATTCCACAGAGCCTCATCAACAACTGTCTCTTAATTTGATGGAGAACAATGAGTAGCTATTTCTTAGTAGCTATTTCAATTTTCAAGCCAGTTGTTCAGTCTGTACAACAATAATTTGGTCTAAGCAATATTTTCATAGTTTGCTTATAAGAACATCAAGCAGCATCAAAATTCTTCCTAAAATCAAGATTTGTCACATCTGATCCTCCTCCCCTAACTACAAAGTCCATTATCACTCCTAAGAAGGAGCAGACTTGATATAACATGATTCAGTACTTAGCACCTTATACTACTATTACGTTTATTTACAAACTAATAATTTGATTCTTTTTAAAGAATTTATAGTAAATGAACTTAGGGATTGAGTTCTGTGTCTTCTCTTTCCCTTCTTTTTTCCTGTCTTTGTGTAAAGAGATGGCTACAATCTTTTTCTGATTTTCTGATCTTCAGCCTCTCCTGTTCTCATTAAGTTGTTACAAATATGTTGTTCTAACATGCTTCAGATTGCTTTAGCCAGACTTCTGCCTGCTTTGAGGTGAATTACCAGGACTAGAACATCTGACATTTTTTGAGCTTTCTATTTTAGGCAGATGATCAGTAACACACTCTTCCTTATTCTCACCTGAGTCCTTTATGAGTGTCAGTTGCATTACTTCACCAACCACAGGTAATCTTTCTTCTGAAGAAGGGAATAAAGAGAAAAGAAATAGAGGGGTTTTGCCACCTTAAGGTCTGAAGGCAATGCCATGGAACATAGCCAAACCTTACATCCACCTCTCATATCCATGCTTCCAGTCCTGGAGGAGATGTTTCCATCTGGAGTATAATTACTGCTGCCACATAAACCTGCAGCCTCAGGCAGGGTTGTATCACTGAGGACTGTGACAGCTCATTACTTGAGTATGCCTTTTATTAATTTATGCCACTGAGTATTTTCTTATTATGCTTTATTCTCTTTTTAGTTGTATCTTGCCTTGACCTTTCTGAGCTCATCCCTATACACTTCTGGTGTTATTTTATATTTTTCTCTCTAATCTGTATGCAGGTCATCCAGAAGACCACTACTGAGCCAAATCCATCATTTTCTATGTTTCTGCTTGGAAAAGTGTGTGCTTGTTCAGTTTGTGTTCTTCCAGTCAGTCCGATGACTTTCCTGAACTTCTCTTTTTCATGGATCTCTTTGCTCCTGGAAGTTACATTCCATCTCAGGTCACTACAATCAGGTTCCTGTGTGTTTAATGTCCTTGTTCCATTGTTCTCCTCCCAGAATTGTCATTGTCATCAGAATTGTCATCAGGGCTGCTGTAGTGCAACCTGTTTCCCCATTCAATGTTATTTCTCATAAATATTATTTGGTTTATGTATTACAACATCAAAAGGAAATTTCTCAGGACTTTCTTCATGAAAGTCAGTAAGATCATTCAAATTTTAAAGTTTTTGTAGTAGCACTTCTTACTTCTAAAGAAATGTAAGAAATACTTCATTTTTTTCTTCACAGTGATGCAGATTTTTAGAGAAGCCATATATAAGACAAAATGACTGTGCTCTAAAACAAACAACATTTAAGAATATTAAAAATTGCAAAAAATAACAGATATTAAATTTTCACTGCATTACCCAAATTGTCAAATTTGAGAATTATAAAAAGCTATATAAGAATTTGATAAACTTAAGGGTACGTTCTATTCTTTCATCCAGATCATTGGTAAACAAATTGAGTCAGAGTGGACCCAGTACTGATCCCTGGGGAATGCACTGAGTACAGGGCTCCAACTGGATTCTACTCTGCTGATCACAGCCCTCTGAACCCAGCCTTTCAGATGGTTCTTGACTCACACCTGTGTCCTTTCATCTGACCCACATTTCCTGAGCTTAGCTATGAGGATGTTGTGGGAGACAGTGTCAAAAGCCTTGCTATATATTGCAGCCTACTTATTAAGTTGACAGTGGATGAAAAATCTGAAAAATACAAAGAGGTCATAGGCTATTACTTGCCAGACTGACATCAGTTTTAGAGATGTTTGTGAAAATGTGTCCCACAGTGAGCTGGACAGTATTTTAGAAATGTGACAATTAATGTAACACATCATTGTTTTCATTTGAGAGGCCTTTTTTTTCCCCCTTGCGCTTGTGTTTATTCTTAAGTAGTAATTTTTTATTACCGCAAAGTCTGCCTGATTAATGTGACTTTTTTTGACTTTTTAAAGACTTCAGAATGAAATCTGTAAAGTATTTTGACATTTTGTAATAGCTAATTTAGTCTTAATTAAACGAAAAAGTTTTCCTGGCCCAGCTCCAATCACAACACATACTTTTTACAATGAATGAGGTTGCAAGGAAATTTTAGGTTATGAACTGCTGAGAGTAATCCTAGAAATCTAACATAATAGCTGATCATCACTCATATCTATTCTCAATATTTATGTGGAAGTATCAGCATCACATCTTCCCTTTTATCTGGAATAGGCAGCATACCTAGCTAAACCATTCCTTATTAAGTTCAAAACCTGATTCCAAGGGACTTTAATTTATTCATTTCAATTCAACAAATATTGGGCTGAAATTATAATATGTGCATTAATCCTAGAGTTAATATTTTAATCTCTTTCCCATTGTGTGCATTAGATTTCCAAGCTTCTCATTTTCCAACTATTACATTTACAGCTGAGTTTAGCAAACGTAAATAGTAATAAATTGACATGTTCAATGCAGCAAAGATGAGGGCTTAACATCTCCTGGCTATATTGGCTGGGACTTCCCTGTCATATGGGACATCTGGTTTCTCACAGCCTTTGATATGTGTTTTTCCCTGGAAAGAACAGCTTTTGATCCATCTATAGGACTGATCTCTCCAACATGTTCAGGGCATTGGGTTCCATAGTTTATTTCTGATTTGTGTGGAAAGTGTCCTTCCATCAGTTTGTGATGAAAGGCAACACCTTCCTGTGATCTGGTAATTTGTTTTGATTTTCCACTGTCCTTATATAATGAAAAGTGGGATTAATTATTTTGTAATTATAATTTCCAAGCCATTCATGATTTTTTCTATGATTCTGTCATTAATTGTCTCCTTTCTAAAGGTGAATTTGTCTAATCTCTCCCTTTTCTAAACCCACTCATATCTTTGATTATCTTTGACACCTTTCTCTGTAGTTGTCCTGATTCAACTACTTCCTTTCTGAGATGAGGAGAAAGAACTGTGTGTAGCATTAAGGATGCAGGACACCAGAGATTTGTATGGTGGCATAATGATGTATTCTACTTCCTTTTCTATTGCTTTTCTGCTATTTGATTCTTCTTTCTGACTGCTGCTGAGCACTGAGCTGAGGTTTATAATGAACTATTCACAAGTTTCCTGAGAGCTAATATCAAATTTAGAGCCTCTTACTCTATGTGTGTAGTTACAGCTGCTTTTCTTTATGTGCATTACTTTGGATTTATTGACATAGAATTCAGCTCTAATTTTATCACCCAGTCACTCAGTGCCGTGAGATCCATCTACAACATTTTACAGTGGACTTCTGTTTTGCTTTGCTGTTTTGTGTAAATCATACATAGTTTATACATCCTTATACTTTTTGGGGTGCTGGTTGGCAGCAGGCTCAGGAAGAGTCAGCAGTTTGACCTGGCAGCAAAGAGGGCAAACTCCACCCTTGAGTGCATCAAACACAGCATCACCAGCCAGTGAAAAAAGGTGATTACACCACTGTGCTTTGCATCTATGTGGCCCCACCTGGAGTGCTGTGGGCAGTTCTGGGCCCACAGTTTAAGAAGGATATGAAGGTCCTTGGAGGCACACAGAGGAGTGGAGCACAGTTGGTGAAAGGGTTAGAAGACATCCTGTGAGGAGCAGCTAAGGACATTCAGCTTGTTTGGAGAGAAGGAAGCTGAGGGGTGGTGATCTCATTACTCTCTCCAGCTTTCTGAGGAGGGCAGGAGTACAGGCAGGTGCTGATCTTTTCTTCAGTTTTGATGTTCTGTGATAGGACATGTGGGAATGGTTCAGAGCTGCAGTGGGGAAGGGTCAGACTTGACATTAGGAAGCATTTCTTGACTATGAAAGTAGTGCAACACTGGAACAGGCTCCCTAAAGAGCTGGTCAATGCCCCCAGTCTGTCAGTGTGTAGGAGGCATTTGGACAATGCCCCTAACAACATGCTTTAGCATTTAGGAGTGAAATGATCAGGCATTTGAACTAGATGATTGTTGTAGG
This sequence comes from Aegithalos caudatus, assembly GCA_013389925.1. Classification (NCBI taxonomy): domain Eukaryota; kingdom Metazoa; phylum Chordata; class Aves; order Passeriformes; family Aegithalidae; genus Aegithalos; species Aegithalos caudatus. The sequence continues at coordinate 34,987 of WEIU01011295.1, read as the reverse complement.
TCCCTTCCATTTGAAATAGCCCAGTCCTATTCTGTTCTCATCTATGAGATTAAGAGATGAACAGTCTTTATTCCATGACAGCATGTAATTACTGACAAGCTGTGGTTAGGGATCTGGTGAAAGAAATTTCTGGATTTGTAAGTGTTCTGTATCAATTGAATTATCCTCAAGTGCTTTAATATGGGACATGGCTTTCCTCTTTCCATTATTTTTCATTCTACACTATTCTGTCATGTTTGTCCCCACGTCATGATGAATAATTACAGTTGGTGCCAATTTGCTTATTATGGAAGCTGGACTGCCTCTTCTATTTTCCTTTTGGTTTAAACTGGCTTTTGTAAAAATTAACATTTCAAAGAACTGTTAGAGTTACCATTAAAGTAGACCTACCTTTAAATGAGCCAGCTCTACTTCTGCTCACACTATGAGGAAATTGTTTCAGCAAGGAAAGAGTGACAAAGTTTAAACTGCCAGGTATTTATTCAGCTAGTCTGAGCTGCACAGCATGTTTTAGTAGGCTTAAACTTATTTGTACCTGAAAGGAAGAAAAGAAAGAGAGTTCAAACTCCCTGTCCAAGAGCACAGGAACCCTAGAAACATATTCCAGATGTCCAAAGGTGCCTGTTTTATTGATACCTTCAGCATTCCCCATATTTAATAAGGTTTCTTCCAAGGACTAAGGACAAGTTCTGGAGGCTCTGATGTCCCTCATGTACAGGGGAAGATTTCTTGGCAAAGATCCATCCCAGTTATGGATGCAATGAGAGGGAGAAGTAGGTTAACATTTTCTCTGCCTGACATAATCTCCTTCAGGCTACGAAATTCAGTCCCTTTTCATGCCAGAAGATAACCTGAAAAAACATCATTACCTCTATCCTAGATTAAATCTGAGCTTGTTTCCCAGAAAGAAACTACCTGCTGTAACCAGAAGCTCAGCCTAGATGAGCCAGAGCCAGGTACTTCAAAGACACTTCCAGGTGAAACCTATCTCCAGTCAGGACATACTCTCAGTGCAGCAAGTGAGCAGTTACTTTTGCCAGTGAAGAATCTCTTGCTGTTTTTGCTTTTTTTTTTTTTTCAGGATTAGCCTCAAGGCAGTAGTTAGGGCCAAATCTACCTCCTTTATGCTAAAACATCTTGACACTTGGCTCTGGGGCAAGATAAGAAAATGCCTCCCATACACCCAACCTGTGGGGAAACACTCACCGGCCACTAAGGGATGCTTGTGGAGGGTTTGTACTGATAGTGGGAGAAAAGTCCTTTCTAGAAGGGCTCCAGTGTAGCTTGTGTGTGTGCATACTGCCTGATTACAGGCTGAGCCTAGATACCTTGGAAAGGAAATGCTCCTTTTGGATGCACCCTGGGCTTCACGCTGCAGAATCAGACCCAGATGAAGGTAAAGGGAGCAGTGGGGTGTACTGCCAAGTGAAAGCTGCTAGTCAGAAACAGGAGTGAATAGGACATGAAGCCACAACATATGTACAGGGACCACCTCCTGCAAGCAAATAACTGTGACAGGGACATGTGATACAAGGGATCACAGTGGGTCAGACATGACGGGAGAATCAGCTTTGGAAATTCATTAGGCGCTGATAGAAAGCAAAGCTTCACTGCAATTCTTGATAGCTTTTCTGCCCAGTGGGAATCCAGCATAAAAGCCTTTTAGCACACAGTTTAACTGGGAATACCTGAGCAAACTGATAACATTGCAGCTTTTATGGTATTCTTGTTTCTCACATATCACAGCAGACCACTTCACAAAGGATTATAAGGATATGTGTGTGTGTGTGTGTATGTGTGTGTGTTTTAGTCCATCCTGCACATTCAGCAGCTTGAACAAATTAAACATTGTTATCCATAGTGAGAGCTACAGTGGGAAGGATCAAACAAGGACATGGCTTTCCCCTTCCACCATCTTTCATCCTACACCATTCTGTCATGTTTGTCCCCATGTCTTCATATTGAATAATTACAGTTTGTGCTGAGTGAAGAGGCTGTTATATTATCTGCCAAGCACATAAATTCTGCCACATTTCTAATTATAGTATTGTTCCTTCCAAAGACAAAAAAAAAACAGTTCAGCTGTGGCTCAAAACTGAATCATTTGTTCTATGGTTTAAATATGGCATATTCATACACGAGCAAAAACACATGTGGGGTAGATCATCTACTAAAACTGCTGTTAGATGAAAATTGATTAGGAAAAACAAAGGGATGATCAAGAAAGATCATCATATCTTCACCTCTTCTATCTGTCATCTGCTATTTTTCATCACTGTAGTATTTCAACAAACACACCCAAAAAGGCAAAAAAAATCAAAGTCTGGTGGAGATAGAAGGGGGTTTTTAGTGTGATTTTCCTTGCATATATTAAACAAATAGTAATAGAAAAAGAATACTGAACTATACAATGTCCAAAAATATTTTGGAATTGATACCCACAGAGAAATACTGTGTGCTACTTTTCCACCCTGGCCCGCAAACCAGACTATAAGAAAAGTATTCAGACAACCTGTTCTCATTCATGCTGCCTTATATGAATTTCCACACTCTCGTGGGCTCCTCTGGCTTCACTCCAGCAGGACCATGTCCTTCTTATGTTGGGAGCCCCAGTGCTGGACACAGCACTCCAGGTGGGGTCTTCCAAGAACAAAGGAAGAGACTCACCTACCTTGACTTACTGTTGTTGTTACTAAAAGTTTTGCAATTTTTTTCATATGATTTTTAAGTTATCTTCATGGATTAACAGGAGCCAGAATAATATTATGTTCAGTCTTAGCTATTATTATTTGGGTATTTAAGATATATCTATAAAGGTGCTTAGCTAATAGTGGGGATCAGACTGTCATAATTCACTGAAATCTTGAACTAAATGTTTTTGTTTCCATGTCACAGTTTGTTTGTCTTTAAATGTGTACTGCCTCACGGTCATATAATTGTTTCATGCATGTGTTATTTACATTGTGCATGAAGAAAGAAATGTTTCAGTAGAAAAGAAGTCATTCTTACAGATTTCAATGCATCGTTGGAATTAAAATACATTCTCTGTGTCTGTTGTAAAAAGTAAGTGGAAATAATACTCTCATTAATGTGCCTTCAGATCTAATAAGGAGGGAAAAAATATCTTTTGGCATTCTATCAACAAAGAACATCTTTCATAATTGCAGTATAAGCAGTGAAAGAATTTTAAAAGGAGTATTAGCATAAAAAATGGCCAAGATTTGCAATATTCTGCTGTTCTGAAAGCACTTTGCTTTTGTACCCCCTGCATGCATAATCGGTTTCCCTGGGATTCAAAAAAACCTTCCCAAGTACTTTGTCACATGCCAAGGAGATTTATATTGGCTTTAGTCACAGGCAGATATTTCTTCCATACTTTCTTCTGATTTCATTACCAGCTTCCAAAGCGGTATGTGCAGCTTAGGGGGAGGCAACGTCATTACCTGATGAGTACTTCAGGAAATTGTGTTACAAGACAGTATCAAACCTGAATTTCTTTGTTATGTCAATAGATGTGAAATATAGTGTGATCTGCAAGTAGCTCTGAAATTGTCCTTAACACTGATAAGTAAAGGTGAAGGCATATAAAAGCAACACAAGGTCAGTTTGGCAGAAATGAAGGAAGGTCATCTTCTCACTTGCTTATGTAAAATTAGATGTAAGGGGTTTTCTCAGTTCCTGTTAATCAGTCATTGAATTAAATATGAGAACTTTGACTTAGAATGACTTTTATTTTCTTTACGCACTGTAGAAAAGCTAGATCTAAAGTCTCACTTGTTTATCATGTTCTTTTTTGGTGGTTTTGTTAAGAGTCTGCTCAGATGTAGATCTCCTTTCTCTTCCTTCTTACCACCCTCATCCCCTTTACTTTCTATTGTTTTGTTCTTACACTTTCAACGTTTAAGGCTGGCTTCATTTAATGCTTTCCCTGTATCCAGTTGTATCATTAACAAGCAATAATATATTTCAAGATAAAACACTGTTCTGACCAGTCATGTTTAAATACTGTGTTCAGTGTTTTTATATATTGAGACCTTTTTTTCATTCCAAATAGGAAATTTAGATCTCTGTCACACAATAGACAACCAAATAGATAGATAAAAATTAATGCTTGGGGTTTATTTCTAATCTCTTCTCTGAGTAAAGGACACAGGTTCCCAGATGACTTCTGTGGCCATAACTGACCTTGGAGCACCAGGACCCCAGCCTAGTCTGCGAGGGTTGTTCTGACAATATCAAAGTGTTAACATACTGCCTAGGTGAAATTCTGTGACCTACAGAATTATACACAAGATTGGATTAAACAGTTTGTTCAAAATCCTCCATCTTTCAGGTCTCAGAATGCAAAATATTGTTTCTGAGGACTTGCAGCAAAAGCAAAGGAGGGAGAATAACCCATAGTTAAGCTAAAGAGCAAGAGCAGGGAGAGAACACACAAAGTTTTCCTTTCTTGCTCTCAGCCCTAACGAAGCTGGGACATATCTTGGCAACATAACACATCAGTCCTCCCTCTTAATTGGTAAAGTCATTTTGGCCAACTGGGTAATGGGTGTAATTATACGTTTATGCTGCTGGAAAAATAAATTCCCAGACCAAATGCAGGCAACAAAGTTTCTGATCTTGGCCTGGGAAAATTAGATTGTCAATACAATTTTTAATTTAAAGCTATAGAGACACAGTGGGAACAAGGACTTGAGAACAGAAATTACAGGGTAGAACTTAAAAAAGCACAGTAACTAAGAGGTGTAGTAGTCTTTTCCAGCATGGTGGTGGGCTCCCAGTGCTAGCTAGATGGTATGCAAGAGGAATTGTCTCCTGCAGTATTAGCCAACATACAACATAAAATACAACCTCTATGTATTTTAAGAACAGATACTTTAGTATCTATCAATTGTTTCTCCACAGGAAATATATAGCAAACGTACCCTCAAGCTCCTGTCACCCATTTTTAGAGTCCTTAGCACATTTAGGGCTATCAGAGTTATAGTCTCTAGGAACCATCCACTACAGCTGCAAATGGCACATTGGACCAGACTGGCTCTGTGCCACACTGATTAAATTGGTAGACAGTAGCTCTACAGCCTGAATTTTATTCTACTCAAATCAAATAGATTTTAGGAAGAGGAAGGAGAGGAAAAAAATAAATCAGACAACACAGAGTACTTCAGCTGTTGCTGCTACCTTTTCCTGGTATGTTTTCTGGACATTTTTCCAGTTGTGTACTTAAATGATTTTAGATTTCCAAGTACTTTCAGGTTGAGTCTCCCTCTGCTACCAGTGTAAAATGTTATGCATTTTATCATATAATTCTGGAAAATGCAGATATACCTTTGAGACCGTCTGTTCTTTAATTCAAAAAATTGCATTCCATTTTGAAGTTATCTATAATGATACAGTTTTACAATGTGTTTCTTGTAAAATGTTTATAATAAAGCAGATATCTTGCATAATTGTATAGTCATATAATTGGATAACTATATGCTATAGTAGGAAATGGTTATTATTGTACTCCAGCTATATACTGCTGTTATTCTAGATCTTTTTCCTTTGTCATTGTCTTGAAATATGTAGAGTTCTGATTTCTTTGTGCCTGATAATCTTAGTCATATTTCTATCTTGCTGAATTGTGTATGCACACAGATACTGGCATAATATCCCGTTTCCCATATGTATCTTCCATTCTGATTTAGCACTATTCTAGTCTTTAATGGAGGAAAAGGGGTTTACAGTCCTCTCTGCAGAGTAATAAAAGTGTTAGTGGCAAGTAGGTAGCTAAGAAGATTAACTACTCATGTTTCAGCTTTTTCTCAGTAGTTGTTAGCTCTTCTGAAAATGCTAATCAGGAGATAGTAATAGTCAGGATGCTTTGTAATTTAATGCATTTTTACGTTTTTTTCTCAGTAAATTCACTCTTGCTACACAGTTTCCATTTTATAAGTTAAATTTAAGACATCTTATCAAGCTTTGTAGCCTACAAAATTTTTATGCATAAAAATTCAGTTTTAAAAGTTTCTTCTCCTTTGATACTTTCTCAGTCTTTGTGGGAAATTGGGTAATAGTGAAGGACCTTGCAGAAAAAAATGGAATTGTGTTTGTCAAGTTACAGTTTTGAAGAACCCCAGGGAGGAATAAGAAATAATGATTTTCAGCTCTCATCAGCAAAAAAGAAGTCAAGAGAAATCTGTATTCAATGCTATGACAATCTGGGTGGACTGGATGTGTAAAAGGAAGAGTGTGAAGCACAGTTTCCATTTTGATTGGAGAAATCTTCCAAACCCAGTTTACCTATAATGTCACATACATCCTCTTGGAGCCAGGAGTACTGTACATTTATTTTGTTTATGTGGATGGTTCAATGTTGTTCCAACAAGATCTCTACAAAACTGTGTAGTTGCTTAAGAGTGGTAAGTGACCTGTTGTACACCTGACCTTGAAGATTAACCTGATAGCCCAGGGCACTGCTTCATATAATCTTAAATACTTAGGGAAGAGTCACATGTTTACTTTGAACCAGTGGAACTGCAGTATGTGAAGCTAATAGGAAAGAAATCTCATACTGTGGGAGTGTATTTAAAGGCCACAGCTGATGATGACAAAGCAAAGCAGGAAGATTTAAATCAAAGTTATCCAAATCATCAATTTTAATAAAAAGTATTTCAGTCTGCAGAAAACAGCCTTGATTTAAATCATCACTCTAGTTATATTTTGCATTTGTCCTTGCTTTCCTAAGGAAAGGTTAATCCACATTAACTATTAAAATACATTAATTAGCAAGTAAACATACATTTTTTCACTCAGTTTGATTCTTATTTTTAATAGAATATATTCTAGTAATATCCATTTATTAAAGCAATTATATCTCACAGCATATATTTGCTCAAATGATTAGCTTTTTTTAATTTCTCACATGTTTTAATAGTTTCTCTCACTTTAATGATGGACAATTATATAATCTAATTTCACTCCTATTAAACTAGGTATTTACATTTTATGCAGATGTCCACAGCTTAATCATGGAGATTTTAGTTAGGTTAAACTATTAAGGTCCTCTTGAGACTCTGCTGCCTGCACGGGAGAAAAATAACAGAGACTACTACTATTTTATTTCTACCCAAGGATATCAGCAGACAATAAATTATGCATCAAAAGACTTGATAATAGCATCATATCAATGTACCCTGTTCCACTAATAAGAAATCCCTTTGTGGACTCCAGACTGAGGTCTCTGCCAACTTACAGCCTACGTGACAACTGTTCCTCATATCCTGAGCCTATCCTTCACTATGGCTTGGAGAATTCAGCAACAGTTATCAGCTAGTCATTGAGGAAATAAGGTTTTTTGGTAGGAAAATTCTGATGGGTCTAAAAATGCTGTCTAGTCAAAGAATTATGGCTCAATGTTCAATAACAATTGGTATCACTCAGGGGCCCGTAGTGGGACCAGTGTTATTTCATGTCTTCATTACTGATGTGCATTATTGCGTGCACCCTCAGCAGGTTTGCTGATGGCACCAAGCTGAGTGGTGCTGTTGATGGGTTTGAGGGGGGAGATGCCACCCAGAGGGACCTTGGCAGGCTCAAGGAGTGGGCCCATGTGAGCCACATGAAGTTCAAAAAGGCCACATGCAAGATCTTGCACCTCCCTCAGGGCAATCTGTAATATCAGTACAGGCTGAGGGATGAATGGCATGAAAGGAGCCCTGCTGTGAGGAACTTGGGGATCGTGGTGGATGACAAACTTAACATGAGTCAGCAAAGTGTACCTGCAGTTCAGAAAGACAATTGTACCTTGGCTGCATCACAAGAAGTGTAGCCAGCAGGTCAAGCGAGGTGATTCTACTCCTCTACTGTGCTTTCATGATACTCCACTTGGAGGGCCATGAGAGAATTGGGACTACTTAAACTTCATTTTGGCCTTTCAATTTATAAAGGGGGCTTATAAAAAAGTTGGAAAGAGGCTTTTTACCATGGTCTGTGGTGAGAGGGCAAAGGATAAGAGTTGTAAATTGAAAGAGCACAGATCAAGATTGAACATAAGGAAGACATTTTTTACAATGAGGCTGGTGAGGTACTTGAACAAGTTGCCAAGAGCAATTGTGGATGCCCCATACTGAAAGTGTTCAAGAACAGGTTGGATAAAATTTGAGAAACCTGCCCTAGTGAAAGATGTTCCTGCCCATAGCAGAGAGGTCGAACCAGAAGAGGTTTCAAGTTCCTTCCAACAAAAACAATTCTGTGGTTCCCTGAAATAGCTGAGTATTTTATGTATTGCTTATTCTCTCTGGAGAAAGGTGTGTACCCTAACTACTGCATAGATGGATGAAGGCTGGGGACAGCAGCCTCTACCCACAATTTCCCACCTGATTTTCTGCAGAAAAGCATTGACAGGTGTCTTCTGAGACACTTAACTAAACTGGGTTCTCCAGGTAAGACAGGCAAACTTGTACAATGCAGGGATCCCAGAAGGTTTCCATGCCTTGAACTCAATGCTGTCAAGACAAGACCTCTTGGCCATCTATATTTCTCTCTGGATCAAGCTAGAGGCTCCTATTTATATTTTCAGGTGCTAGTGATCTTTGATGCTTTGGACATCCTGTTCCAACCACTTCACTGGTCCCTTTGAATGACAACTGAAACTACATGACCAAAATAAGAATCTTCCAGCTCATATACATGATATTTGCTTTAGTTATCAGGGAACACACATTAAAGTCTATCACTTGGTGCCAAGCCAATAGCCAACATTTCCAGTTGGCAAGACTGGCAATTAGCATGATGGCTGGATGGGTTCACATGAGCAGAACACTATTAATTAAACAGCAGCTGTGTTAATCAAGATACCAAAAGTAATTTGTTGGAATAAATATTTTATTAGCATGTCCATCAATAACACAAAATAAGAGATTTAAATTAATTCATTTACAAAAATATTCACACAGTCATGGCTGTAACTCTGTTTAAGGACCTGGAAACAGGCCTCATCTGTCAAAGGGTATATTCCCACTTAATCACTTCTTGTTAATGCTGCTGTAGATATCAGTTACCCAACTATAGCTACTTGTTAGTTACAAACCAAGCATTGCTGACCCCCTGAGCAGAAATACCTGATCATTGATGCTAGCGGGCTCTTTTTTCTCCTTGTTGCTTTATTCTTTCAGAGACATGCATTCTGACAGTTAACTACAGAAAGATACTGTTGGATTATGGAGGGTTATGGTTAGNTTTTTTTTTTTTCCCCTTGAAAAGACCATGAAATTGAAAGAGGGTGAATATATATTTTTTTTATTTCCCTTGGTATTAAAAACTAAAGAGATGGTGGAAATTGTGTGTTTTTAAAAAGTACACATCATAAATACGACAGCTAGCAGTATTTCTAATGCTGAGGAATATAGAGAAATACATTTCTGAGAAGTAGAGAAAGGCTGCTGATTTTGCAAGAATGTTGTAGATTAGGCAAAGTGTGTTTCAAACATTGAAGAGAGTGGGAAAAGCTTAGGGAGAAGGTCTACTGAAAAAGCAAGATGTAAGCTCTTAGGACTGTAAAAACTCAGGCTTGTCATAACCCACATTTTTTGGAAGGCTTTTTGGAGCACTTTTCCCTATTGATTTCTCTGTGTCAGGTAATTTATTACTCATTAGAGAGGAAGTCTTGCTGTGCTTTATCCACTTGTCCAACATCTTAGACATTTGAGAAATCTGCTGGAAGCACTTACAAAGATGTGTTTTATATAATACACATGGATATAGGCTACACATGTACATATAAAGAAGGAATTGCATTTATAAAGTTAGTTTAATACAGAATACTACTAATAAGAAAAATGAATGATGGGGGAAGAGCAAATAATTATAATATTTGAACTTTCTTTGTAAACACTTAGCCCACAGCCTGTACTACAGTTCATTTTTATCATGTTCATCATTTGTTCAGCAGTTTTACACTTCAACATATTTTAGTCATCTTTAGGAAAAAGAAACAAACCCAGGTGACATATGTAGTCAAATTGCACAACACAAGTGGTGATCAGGAAACATTGTTTATAAACAGGTTACATCCTGTTATGAAAAATCACTCGTGTTCTGATTTTTCTGTGGTGCTAATGCAATATTTTTTAAATCATATGTACCCTTCAGGTGGCACAAGCTCTGCATCTGTTGTATGATTTGCCTTTTGATCTCTTGGAAGCCTTTATATTGTACTGTTTTAGTTGTCATGCCTGAAAGGTGCTCTAAACTGTGAAGTTTAGGGAAAAAACGTGCTTGATCTGTCAAGTAGCCTGTACACCAGTGCTGGCTCTGGATGTGCTGGCACAGAACTGTAAGATCCCATTGTCATTGACAGCAGGAGCTGGACTACTCCTAATCACCCACACAATTCTCAGCAGGTGAACTGAGCATGCAGTGACCCACCCAGCCTTGCTGTGTCTGTGGGTCCCATCCTGCTGCAGCCTCCGTGGCACCAGGCACATGGGGATGGGCAGCTCAGGCATGGATCCATCCCAAGCAAACACCTCCTCCAGAGCTGGATTGCATTTAGCTGCCTTAGAGCATCAGTGCAACAATGTGCTCTTCACCTGAGAGAGGCTGTGGCAATGCCGGGCAGCAAAATGGACACAAAAAGCAGTCAGGGAAGCTGCTGATACTGTAGTCTGCCCAGAATGAGAGAAAAGTTGGATTAAAGTCACTTTGTCAAAACACCAGTGAGGTGAATACCCTGGAGAGGAAGCTCTGACAGGACTGTACCACAGTGCTGTGACAGCCCTCATTCACAAGTAGTTCAGCTTCAGCATACTGTAGCTTAATTCTCCATGGGAAGATTAATCCCTTGGAGAAGGATTAAGCTGCAGTGAACTAGGGCCACTTTATTTCTGAATGGGAAAGGCCACACAGGAATTTAATGTACTTTATCTTATGTGCATTGATTTCACAGCTTTAGTTAATTCATCTTAACTTCCCTGAATTCCCTTGTGTGGACAAGCTTTTTGTCTGCAGAGAGGTTTTGGAGCTGCTTGTAAAGCTCCAAGTGCAGCCCAACCAGAAAGCAGGTTGGAATGATTTTTCTGCTTCTGAAGGAGCTTATACCTGTCTAGGTACTATTAAATTACCTCTTTCTCAGATGGTTGATCCGTGACATCCTTAGAATAACTATTTTAATTAGATTTTTTGAATGGACCAGAGAAAAATGAGTGTTCTTAAAACTAATCTCTGGGCTATTTTTGAAATCTCTCATGAAGAGTCTTTTCAAGGCTTTCAGATAGCATGAATTGTGTACAGCTGCACAAACAATATTTTCTCAAGATTGGACATGTCTGGCCGTGCAGTTTAATAGCTTTCCTTGCCCAGTGAGATTTTCTTCGTCTTTGGTCATGGTCATAAGAAAACATTTTGTCTATATAGATAAGGAGTGAGTGAAGTTTCTATTTCTTGATCCTAAAGATCTTAATCCCTCCCCCTTGGTGGCACAAGTGACACAGATCTGGGCTAAGGAGGATGTTTTTGTGGGTGCTGCTGTTAAAATAATGGCATGGTTTGACTGTTGTTCTTAGGAGAAATGATACTGTTCATTTCCTGTATAGTTAACATGAGGTAGTGATAAGGTGTTTCCTGATGACAGTGAATGATAATAACCCAGTTTTGCTGTTCAGCTGCATCATGAACAGATGCATCAGCTATCAATTTAAAATTTTGCCTAACAGTTCTTCACTGGGACACTTTATGCAGCACCAAAAGATATCTCTTGTGGATTCCACAGAAGTGTTACTATGACTTAATTCTGTAGCAGTCAATAAGTATTTTGGCATTTTAGTTAGCATATGGGGTGCATAGGGGGTCCACATTGATGTGGGAAAAGCCGTGAGAACAGAGGTATTGAAGAACAAAGAAATAATAGTGGAACATCAGGGTACAGATGTTTTCCACCAGTATTACTCAATAGCAGTATTCATCAATACTGATGCCAGTAGGACTAGGAAAATATTTTAAACTATAAAATTATATTTATATGTAAAATATATGTTATACCACATGAGCAAAAGAGAGGAAATTAATTTAGCTGTTGTGACCATTTGCACGGAAATTTGTAAATGCGGGAAATAGAAGAATACCTTTAAAAATTAGCTGTCATATTTGTATATATCATTGTAGTAAAAGCTTTATAAGTGTTCAATGTGTTCTAATGATGGCTTTTACTCTTTTTTCACACAGCTGATTGGATTTGTGTACGCCTGTTATGTGATCAGTATTTTCATGGAGGAGGAGGACAGCTGTAAGTACTGATACACACCTCACCATCTCTGGAGCCAAGGTACCTGGGCTGAGACTTAGTCTTGCATTGAACTACCAAGGCAAAGAACAATGTTTGAAAAATGCCAGAATCTGGGATTCATGTACACACCCAATTACGTTTAAGGACATACTTATTTAGGTACTAACAAGTTACCAAGGTAGGATTGCTCTTTCTGAACTTCTTCACAGAGATTTGTGAACTCCTTCAGGAGCCAGTCACAGTGGTGAAAATCATGTGATACATGTTGCATAGATGTAGATATATATGTATGTCTTTATGTAGGCAGATTTACATTTCAATCAAAGCTCCTGAAGCCTCTTACTCTGTTTTTCCAAATGACAGCTTTATCAGCAGTAAAATTAATGGAGAGGACAGACCATTTACAGTGTGCAGTATCACTCTGATCAATATTTAGGTAAACTTGATCTGTGCTTACAGGCACCTAGACCATGTATTTAAAATGCTGATCCCATATTCTTAACTTGCTTTTGTCCATGAAACCCTTATATACACACTCATATCATTCCAAAACTTTGAAAATGTGCACACCTTAAGGAAGTATTTCTCAAAAAGTCATTAAGAAGGTATTGGAAAAATCTGAATATGCTGAACATTTGGATAGGATGCTGTGTGAAAGGTGGTTGTGAGAATTGTCTGAGGATGTCACCATACCCACATGACTGGGACAGCCATTGGTAAAAGCAGTAGAGAGAATTGAAAAATATTGGATGAGCAGAGGAGGAAATACAAGAACAAATTAAAAAAGGTTAACAACATCTGATCATTTAAATTACTTCCTCTCATTTATAAGGGGCTAAACAGTAAAATAGCTTTCTCTAGGGAAAAAAAAAGAATGAATGTCAATAGAATGTTATGGTTGTCGAATAAATAACATGCAACCAAATATTTATTTATAAACTTTTATTCAGAAATCTTTACACAGTTGTTTTCTTTCTTCACAGAATAAATCTACTAGGTGAATATCATAGGAAAAAATCATTTAGTTTATAGGATAGTATTTGATAATACCTGGAAAATCTTGCTGAAAACATTAATTCATGGCTGTGATGGAAAAAGAAGAATTTTTCATTGAAAACATTGTGAAAGACTATAAACAAAATATTTTTCCGTTGCTATAAATGGTAAAATGTTTGGTTGTCCACCATAATGCGACATTAGTATCAAATCTATTTTAACAATTTCATTTAAAGGTTTTTATTAGGAAGAAAATATATCAAAGAGATTCATAGATAAGATTGAGTGGTAAGGAGCCATAAGCATGTAGAAAGGCAAAAGGAGCCAGGATAAAGATGTGTTCTGTAAAAGAGAAATGCGAATACTTGGAGAAGAAACATAAAATGTAGGGCTGCAGGAGAAACAGCCCAGAAAATGCTTCCTGGGAAAGATGGAAACTGCCAGGCAGGAACTGGTAACCCAGGGTATCAGCAGATGGCACAGCAGCACAGTGGCTCTACAGTTTGGGATGTATAAACACAGACTTTGCTCAGTAAAACCCAGACACTGCTCCTTTCCATATGGCTGTGATGAGTCAGGGTAGTAGCCAGGGCTTCATAGGGATAGTTGGAAACTTTGTTTATGAGACAGTTACTAGCTAAATGCCTGGAACAGGGAGACTACATCAGGTGTTAGTGGAGACCTGCAGACTGAGGAGGAAGACACAAACTGCTGTGCCTTTGAAGAATAATCGTGTGTGCACATGCACACCCACATGCAAACACAGATGCATCTGTACCTGGACAGACAGACTCTTCCCTTTTTACACAAATATGTTATATTACTGTTGGGTTTGTTTAGCCCTTTATAGTGTGCTTCACACACCATGTTTTAGGCATGTGTCAATGACAAAACTCCCAGCAAAAAATACATGTTCATGGAAACTGCAGTCATGTGCTACAGAGCATATGTGGTTTACATATTCAGGGCCTCATGAGAGGATTTTTGTCAAGTTAAGGGCCCTGTTCACTTTGAAAACATGTCTATTTCAGAAGAGATGGGGGCTGATTAATTTTCCTCTGATGGTGAGCCCACCTAATTGTCTTTTGAGGGTTTAGAGCCATATGATACAGATGGAAATTTGAATCACTGAGAATGGAAAGCAGGTAACATATTTATCAACCAATAAAACACATCAATTGCTAAGGTGATCCAGTATGTTGAACTAAACCAGTTCCCATTCTCCTCAAATGACTCAGGGGTCTGCATTTAATTTCTGCTTGTCTTCCAGAACTGTCAATGACAATTTGTTCTTCTGTTACAAGTAATGTCCTTTGTTAGGAATGGACAAATTTCCCATTTCACTTGTATCTTTACATTTGGTCTTCTATACTCTTGGGTGAATAGATTTTTTTTTTTTTTTGGTTGACAGAGAATGACCTGGGGCAGGGGCAAGAGCAGTGCACAAAGGAAGGAAAAAGAGGAGCAAAGAAGTGGAATAGGTACACCTAGGAGATTTTACAACATTGGATAGAAGTAATTTCTGATTTGCTACTTTTTTACTGCCTTCTAAGATTCTGAATTGGATCAAAAGCAAATAAACAGCCCTTTAATATCTCGCTTTGTGTCTTAGTGCCCTTTGTGTTTTAGAGCCCTCTATGCTTATAGATAGATACATTATAGAAAACTGTTAACCCTTTCATAGGAATCCCACAGATATGTTTTGAATAAAGAAACATCTTCTTAAGGCACAGTGAGAAAATGGCTTGGTTTTTTAATTAAATGAGAAGAACAGGACTTATTCTGGAGAAATTGACATTGCTAACTTGCAGCATAATGAACAGAAAAGAATTCTAGATGTAAGAACAGTGGTGCTTCAAAAGAGATTGAAAATAGGCAAAATAGTGTTTACATTAGGATAAAAGTCTAAAAACCTGCAACTGAGACTAATTTGATGCATTTTAATATGATGCAGCAGGTCTTTTTCTTAAGCAGATGCAGCTATTCCGTCATATTTTGGCAGTAGTTTGCACAGAATAAATCCTCAGCCATCTGAGTGTCAAAGCCTCCCTAATTAAATATACTCTGCAATATTCAGTGCACTGAGTTAACCCCAGTTCTTGGTCTAAAACCCATCAGGCAGACTTAAAAATTAATAATAGCTGCCTGTTTAGCCTCTGTGCAGTGCTTAAATGGATTTTGAGCCTGACATTTCAGCTGATGGACACTTTCCTGAACAGTAATAATGCTTGAGGAAACATTTATTTCCAGCTATTGTTCACCTTACTTACGTTTCATACTGTAGTTAACTTTTACTTAGAAGGAAGATGTTAGGAGGTCAAAAGGAATGAAAAAAAAAAAAATGACATGTAAAAGGCACACTAGGGTAGTGGGGTTAATTCCTTCCATCATTCATCCTAAGGCAAAAGTCTATTTATATCTCTTCCCTTCATTTTTTCATTTCTTTCTTTGTAGATCTATCAATCTCTATAAGCCCTTTTGAAGGAGTAGAATATGTGAAATCTGTAATCATAAAAGCCTGTCACTATCCTGTTTGTGAATAATTTTCTCCTAAAAATGAACTCAGAAACTGATTTCCACCTTGTCAGAGTTACTGTTTTAATTTGGTGGAGTCTGGAGACCAGGCAAAATACATTGCTAAAGTCATGAATAAATTTCTAAATAGTTTCTGCACTTTTTTGAGAAATGGTTGATAGGACTATTACTGCTAAACACTAGTCCATAAATGTGACACTGACACATGTCAGAAGTGATAGTTATGTACAGTACTAGATTTTGTGGAGTGGAGACTGATTTGTAAACAAGGAACAAAAAATAAAGAAATAACAGTGAAATCAGAGGGGAAGGTTTGCCACAAAACTACGGTTGTGTTTTCAGCATTTTTGTAAAAATGAGGCTGAAATGCAAAATGGCCAATCCAATAAAACTTTCCTCTTTTGTGCATGGGCAAAAATAAAGGAAAGAGCTTCCATTCACCATGAAGATTTATCCCCTAAATGAAAACACAAGAACAAAATTAATAAAGAATAAAAGGATTCTTTTGTGTTTGTGCTCTGCTAGTTGTGTTCAGAGCTCAGCTGTACTTTTAAAACAGAGAGGAAGATGAATTTGTTTTTACAAATTACAAGTTTCTCCATATTGTGGTACCAATATGACCCTCTATATGCTATCATTAGAAAGATATTAAGTAAAGCAAGATAATTATTACTTCCTCTGAAAAACTACTGCATTGTCTTATCTGACATATGGCATTATATTTATACACACCATTGAGCATCTGTTGTCAGTAATCAAACAAGAGAGAAAGGATTTTATATCACATTTAATTTAATATTTATAGTTACACAGTAGGTCCAGCACTGATAAATTTCTTATAAGTATGCAATTTTTTGGAAAGTGAATGAAGAACTGGCTAACAATAGCTAATATTAAAAATACTTGATTACCCTTATATATAAGTATCCAGATTTCCTTAACTAAGGAGTTTTTGGGAGTCCACTACTACTATCTTTACATTAATTGAAATTGTATATGCAGCTGAGTCTATTTACCTTCTGAGAATTTTTATAATAAAATGTTTTATATCAAGGATGACCCAGAATGAGGATTCTACACTACTCTTCTGTTGGGCAATACAAGAATCAAACATCCCCAGTCAATAGCTGTCCTAAATTACCTCCTTGAAAAAGAAGACTCAACGAAACTTGTCAAACAGCAGCACAGGTCATTGCTGGGCTTTAGCACTCACCTTTAAACCATAATGACTTGAAACAAAATGTTCCTGACCAGTGGGTGTGTATGCTCAATGCAGGCTTTTAAAATGGTAATAAGTTTTATTGCTTGGCAGTGAAACAACACTATCAGCTGCTGCGTAGCTGTCAGCATTCTCCTGACTAGCATTTCTGGAAAATAGGAGTGACTACTTTTTTTTGGAAGACTTGAAATCAGTTTGCACCTTTCTGTTCATCTGGACAAGAAAACCAAGCCCCCAGAATTTTAATTCACTTGTTTTGGAAAAGCAACAGAATCAGGCATTTTTGCCAGGTGTACATATTGCTAGGCAGAGAATAGCCATGGATTCACAACCAGATATATTCTGTAGTTCAGCTGAACAGTTTTCTAAAAATAAAAGAGGCCTCCTGCAGAGATGAGATGTCCAACATACCTGTCCTCAAAGGTGGTCTGTGACATCTGGAAAGTCAGGGAGCCCAGTCAATGCCACGGGTGGTTCCTGCTGCTCCTTGCACTGAGGAGCTGCCACATTTCAGGCTGGCTCATTCCCTGCTAGCAGCCTCTCCTCATCTTGCAGATGCCTACCATGAACTGAAGGAGAGGCTGTGGTGTGACCAGAAATGTCACCAGGCATATCCAGGGGTCTTCCTCAGTTCAGCTGTGGCCCAGAACAGCCCCACCAGACATTTAATGGAGACAAATGTCAAGTTGCAGTTTCTGTAGACTCTAGAGGTCTGTCCAGCTGGAGTTGGTTTAGTAGATCTGGGCTCACCTGTTTACGACCCTACTTATACCTGACTCCACTTTCTCCTGTAGTGGAAACATATGGGATAAACCTCTGCTCTATCAACACTTAATGATTTAACAATATTGCATGGTCCTATAGTCCTATTGCTGTCCTCTTCATTTATCATTAGCCTTAGTGTGTGAATTACCTGGGAATGCATGCTCATTCCTACACTAAACTAACACAATGAGTTCTGAAGCATTTAATAAAGGAAGAAATACTGCAGGGATGTTACATTATTTAAATTACCTCTACATAATGTTTCAATTTATTTTTGTTTCTTTTTTCTTATTTTTTAACATTCAGTTATCATACATTGCCTGAGAAAGCATTTGTTCTAGTTCCTATGGAAACATATGGGTAGATATAATGTACACAACCAAGGGTAAAATCTTTGAGGTGGTGTAAAATAAAAGCAATTAAACAATATAGATATAGATACTAGGGGAAAAAAAAACAACTTGATTCTAGATAGATTAAAAAGCATAGCAATGGCATGATCCCCCCTTAGTTTTTTTCTGCTTAAAAACCATGGATGAATAATCTGTCACGGGAAAGCAAATCTAAAATATATATATATACTCATGCAACTGTCTGCTTTCACATTCCCCTAGCAAAATGTACAAAATGGTGTTAATTTCCAATTGTATTCTCCATTAACTGTTACAGAACACTGTTCTAAGAGATTGTCTTTAAATAATAGATGGTACACAGTATATGGAAAAGGGAGTCTTAACTGTGGGGTATTTCTAGCAGCAGCAGAAGTCACCTGCTTGAAAGTACCATATGTTTCATGTGGAATGCAACATGTAAGGTTTGTCCAGACAGGACGCAGACAAGGCATGAAGAAATGGCATCATCTAAATGAAGTGTAAGCTAATTCCAATTTTTTAATGGTTGAACATAGCTTACTCTAATGTGTGAATCAAATAACTTGAGGAAATCACCCTTGAGTTTCTAAACCACTTCAGTAAAATATTTTAGTCTATCTTCAGTAAAGGATTAATTTCTTAATGTTGGGTTGCTTGAATAGGTATGGAGATAATAGTCAAGACACCATTTCCATTCAAGGCAGCAGCTCATTGATTTTTCATGAAGGAAGGGGATAAATCACTCAAATAGTAAGAGTACCTCCAGTGCATTCCCACAATTCCTCCCTTAAGCACAAGTCAGAAATTTCTTCCTGAAATTCTGTAGAAAAGAATCACCTCAATCACTTTAGCAAAAATAATATTGGATATTCTCCAGAATATTAGTAGGTCACAGCAGTAGTGATTAACTCACAGTACAGTTTAGAAATGTTCTTTTATGGGTGAGGAAATCCTAAGTGCCCAGAGCCAGGTGTATCTGGCACTACAGACAGCTCAGTGGGTGAGCCATATTCTCCTCTGCTTCATACATTGAAATGATACTTGGTCATTTTGATCAAGGTAGAGTTCTCCAATAATTTAATTCTTTTTTGTAGAAAGTTGAGGAAGACTTCAGGAGAGTAAAATCTTATTTTTTTTAAAGATCTCTGTTATACCAATGAATTGTGTAAGCGTTCAGCTGCCAAAAGGTGCAGAGCTGCAGTCACTAGCTTCCATCCACAGTTCTGGATTTTGACTGTAGAAATATGCACATATATTATATGAAGTGATTTAAATGAGACTTCAGCAGCACAGGTAAAGTATTTAGAAATATCTGTAAGGAAAGCAAAATAGATTTTATGTACTATTTTCAGAAAGCACTAACAATTTTCTGAACAGAAGTATGTGTCAGAACAGTATTATATCATCAGGAGACAATTTTACCTGATTTGATAAATATGTACATGTATATATCTATGTATATATGTGTGTATGTGGATATGTATATCCATATGGACGGGTATGTAGTTGAATATATTATTTTGGTTCAAGCAGAGGTATATACAGACTCCCCTTAACTTTTAATTGATTTCCAGACTGATAGCTAGAGAGTTTTTAAAAGCTAGTTCACTACTATCTGATCAATTTCCGTTTTACAAATATAATTAATGTTAAGCATTTCCAGCACTGATTTAGGACATTCAGACTAGATACATAGAAGAATTTTTTGCAATGATGGTGGTGAAACAATGGAAGAGGTTGTGCAGAGAAATGCCAGGTGCCCCATCACTGGAAACAAAACTGAAGGCCAGCAGTCTGATCTAGATGAAGATGTTCCTGCTCAGTGCAGGGGGATTGGACTAGATGGCCTTTAAAGATTTCTTCTAAACCAGATTATGCTATGATTCGGTGATTCTTTGAATATTGTATGCCATACCACATATAGAAATATATATATATTCACACAATTGTGCAACTATGTACAAATTCAACAATGGCAAATGCAGGGTCCTGCATCTGGTGAAGAACAACTACATGCACCAGCACAGGCTGGGGGCCAACCTGCCAGAAAGGAGCTCTGCAGAGAAGGACCTGGGGGTCCTGGTGGACAACATCTGTCCATGAGCCTGCAGTGCCTCATGACCAAGGAGACCAGTGGTGTCCTGGGCTGCATTAGGAAGGGCATTGCCAGCAGGCTGAGGGAGGTGATCCTGCCCCTCTCCTCAGCCCTGGTGAGGCTTCATCTGGGGTGCTGTGTGCAGTTCTGAGCTCCTCAGAAGAAGACAAGAAGGACAAGAAAGAAAAGGCACTACTAGCAGAGGGTTACAAAAATCATTAGGGAACTGGATCATCTGTTTTATGAGGAAAGGCTTCAGGAGCTGGGCCTTTTCAGTCTGGAGAAGAGATGAATGAGAGGAGAACGTATCAATGCACAGATACCTTCAGGGTGGGTGTCAAGAGGATGGGGCCAGACTCTTCTTGGTGTCCCCAGTGACAGGACATGGGGTAGTGGGTACAAACTCAAACACAGGCAGCTCCACTTGAGTATAAAGAAAAAAAAAAGTCTTTGTGGGAGGCAGGGAACTTGAACAAGCTGCCCAGAGAGGCTGTGGAGTCTTTTTCTGTAGCTATTCACCAATAGCACCCTCCTGTATGTGAACCTGCTTTAGCAGGGAGGTGGGACTACACACTCTTCAGAGATCACTTTCAGCTTCAACAAGTCTGTGATTTTGTGATAGAAGAGAATTATCTTCAAGTAGGAATATACTTATAATCACACAGTTTTCTTTAAACTGAAGATTGTACCTTTCCTTAAGATTTTTTTGTTTACTACTTTAATAAATAATATTCTTATTAAAAAGGATAAATAATTTTAGGAGTTATATCATTTAGTGAGAGTTCCTCAAAAGTTCTTAGAACCATGCATTGCTTCCCTACTCCCAAATATTCAGTATGCCTTTTTTTTTAAACTGGCTCATTTGATTCTAGTTTCTACTAACCTGACTTAATATTGATTTTGTTTTAGTCTCCACCTTCCACCTCCTTGGCCTTTCTGTTTAAATTAAATCTGTCTTTAAATGGATGCTATCCCAACCCCCAGTTGCCAGCACCTTAACCTTTTCACTTAAATTGCATCTATTGTTAAATCAATCTTACTCCAGCATCCAGTGTTGCTCTCTTGAGCATTCCACTCAACATCACATACAGGCCTAAGTGGTGCCCATTCCTGTCTGTACCTTTCATCCAGCTGCCCCATTAAAATGAAACCTCTTTACAAATCCATTTTCCACTTCCAGTAGCAATCCTCTTACTTCTTCATTTCTGAGTGGCAGCAGCCCTGTGTCTGTTTTAGTTTGTGGAGCTTAAAAAGAAAGTTTTCAGACTCCCACTCTTCTGTATAAATGCCATCTCTCCCAAATCTTAACTGTCATGCAGATAGGTTATCCTAATTTCTGGGTCTCAGCTTAAGTAACATCCATTTCATTGTTATTGCTGCCTAAGTGTTAATTTCCCAGTCAGGAATTCATGTCTAAGAGCTCTGTCTTGTAAAAACTGCTGCCTTTGATGTGGGAAGCATAGGTCTGGAGCAAATGTTGTGCCCCCATAATGAAGGGGTGTGCTGAGCCAAGGAGAGCAAAGGATTAGTCAGGCTCCATACTGGGCTGTAAACTGTCTTTATTATATGCTGATAAGGAATCTGGGAATTCAGTGAACAATGAACAGTTACAGTTGAGACAGCTATACTCACAGCTTCCCTGATATGATGGGTAACTCAACCTGTTTGACAGCCCCAACAGATTTGCAGATGAATTATGAGTTCAAGTTAGGAGTCAGAGTTCTCAATGACTTTTCCTGCATGCTCATGCCTCGACTTCAAGAGAGATGGTGAGGTTTCATCTCAGAAGAAAGAAAAGTCCTCCCTTCTTCTCTACAGATAATAATCTCAAAAATTAAAACAGATCCAGGCAGGCCACCTGAGCTGAGAGACTGCCACTGATTTTCCCTGAAGATGAGGTTTGTTCACGATTCTAATAGCACTAAGCTTTGAAACACAGCAGTAGAAAAGTCAAAGCTTCTCGTTTCTTGTTTAAAGGACGTATCCATGACAAAAATCATACAATATGGGTCCCTTTTTATCTAATGGGTTCTAGTGTATGTAGTCACACATTATAACCTTAGAGGATATTCAAACTACCTAGAAAAGATGGTACTGTAAATTCAAAAAGAGATGGCTAAACCAGCACAAGTCAGTGAAGTACATTGAACCAAGCCATGAGTTTCAGATCATAGTCAGGTAAATTTTGAAGATAATTTTATTTGGTAATGGATACTTTCTCAAGATGTGGCAAAATTGAAAAAAGTTGAATAAGAATTAACTATCCACCACTTCATACATCTTTGAAAATCTCAGGTCTGAATCTCATAAATCTAAAGGCAAGCAGCATCTTCCACCAAGAAAAATTGTAGGTTTTATTTGGAATAGAGAGGGATAAACAGTGATTACTGATAAGATCAAGAGAAAGACCCTTGCAAATAAAGTATCCCAAGAATTTCTTAGAAGAACCACAGTCACAGAGCAAGAGAAAGGAGACGTTATTAAGTCAGTTGGTCCGAGCATGGTGCTAATTAACACCAAGGTTGTGGATTCGATCCCTGTAAGGGCCGTTCACTTAAGAGCTGGACCCAATGATTTTTGTGGGTGCCTTCCAACTCAGAATATTCTGTGATTAAAATATTGAAACTAATTTAGGTGACGGTTGGTACACACTTCTTTTTATTTTGTGAAATTCTTACCTCTTCTTTAGTTCTCTTTACTGTGTTTCTGATGTCATCACAACTTCAACCCTTCATAAAGTAACCTTTTAAAATCTCTCCTGTTTTAAACTTTGACTTGTTGTCTATATGTTTTGCTTTTTAGATTTTATAGTTCTGCTATTTCAACAGGCTTAATGGTTTCAAGATATAAGATAAGCAAGATGTATAGCAAGAGGTATTGTCTTAATAAATCAGGAAATATAGATGTTATGGTTTTCCAGCTGGACCAGCTGATCAAATAAAATATATTGCCTGTTCCTAGAAAAGCTGTTTTTCAAAAAGGCTACATTATATTTATTGCATTTAGTCTGTACTGCTGATGTGCTTTATTAACTCTGTATCATAACAAGTCTTTCTCTTACCAGTGTTCTGTGATTTGGGTCATAGCTAGACTCACCTTAAACTTCATTTGACATTCTTTTGCCTTGAATCAATAAATATACCATTGGTTTTGCTAGGAGAAATTTAATCTCAGTTCATCTGTGTTTTTCTCAATATCACAGACTAGATACAGCAAAATTAAGTGATACTGTGTGAGAGTCATCATTTATATGATGGCTCTTATTCCTTGGCATTGGTTTCTACTCATTCTCTTTTCCTCCTTAATCATGACAATGTGTTATTTTGGAGGACTGAAATTTGAGAGTTACAAGGTTTTCAGAAAAGTGTATTTTTACTTTATCCTTCTTCAGGGAGAGTTTTTTATGGATGAGGGCAGTATTGCATTATCTTTCTTTTTCATTAGCAGATTGATTCACTGGTGGCTTCAAAGTGAATATTAATCCTGTTACGGACTCTAGTCCAGTCATTCATCTTTCCCTTAATATGAAATGAGACCACTTCCTAATAATAAGAAAGCCATTTTCCTAGCCATCATGTTTACTAATACATGTAATATTTATTTTTTCATTCCATCATATATGATAAGACTGTTGGTTATTGTAAGCTCTCATTTTGTAATACTCTACATCATTTTATGATACTCTACATTCTCAGCTCTATTTTCAAAGCTGAAAAAGTAGTCATTTGATGTTTTGGGGTGTTAAGGGGCTAATTTGAGTTGGTGACAGAGATGGTAATACCGAAAGCAATATTAAGAGACGAGAAAGTTGACTTGAATGTGAAGATAGAGCAGGAAAAAGAGCAATAAAAATATGAGGAGCAATAGATTTCTTCATTTGCAGAGAAACACTCACAGAGAAAAATGGATTCACTTGGATCTGATCAAGTAGTAAACTTAGCAGGTATATCCACAATGGCTTTAAAATTCTGAATGGTCATTTATTTGGGATAGAATGAGGGTACCATAGAAGAACTTGATAGTGCATTTACTGGTGCTGGAAAAAGCTCACATGATATTGATAAAAAAAGATTATTTTGCTGGCTTCCTCATCTTGAGATACTAAAAGCAAGAAGAAACAGAAGATTTGTATTCATTCACAGAGATAAAAAATTAAAAGGAAGACATAGGGAATCTGGACATCACTGAAGGATTTATCCACTTCTGTTTCCTCTCTGTAGACTTTGATTCAGAGAAGGCACAGTAGGACCACAGGCTTCTGCTGGGAGGGATTTTCTGCTGGGATGAGAGGAGGCTTCATCAGTGCTGGAGGAAACATTGCCTGCTTAGTAGAGGGAAAAAGTTTGGATCTGAAGACACTAAAACCCGGGGAGGTTTGTGGTAGAAAACTTTGGGGTCTGCCACCTCAAGTATTGAAGCAGACCACCCCTAAGGGAGGTGTAGCTGTCAATGCAGTGTAGATGAAGGGTGGGGAATGCATTCAATGCCCCACACAAAGGAACAAAATGTGGTGAAGCAGAATTTCTGCTCAGGATGTCACTCATAGTCATGAGGGCAAAGGCAGTATGGTGGTGAATACTATAAGATCTGCAGGGTCCAACTTGTTCAGATTTTTGGCTATAAAAAATTAGTGAAATACAGCATGGTCTAGAGTGTCTTGTAAATCAAAAGGGTTTAATAAATAAAAGAAAATATTACAGAAACAAAATATATAAACTGTGCACAGTGTAAGGAGATCTTACACCTGGTACAACACCTAGAGAATGCCATTGGTTCTATTGTTCTGTTCCTTTTTCTACTCAATGTTCAAGGATGGCTCTATTTGAAAACTTCCAATAGGAAACCTTACAGGGTTTGATGGACAGAGGAGAGGCCCAACAGGTGTTTCTCTCTGGGCCCTCAGCCAATTACAAAGGGACATGTACAGAACCTTCCAGATGAATTTCCTAATAAGTCAAGGAGTAAACTGAAACTTTTTCCTTATATAGAAACACCCCATCGGTGTATGGGGTTCATTACTACAAGGTTAGGATGATAAATGAAAAGGAGGATGAGGAAATGGAAACAGCCTCATCTGAAATGGAAAAAAAAAAGTTAGTGTTAAAGGGTTTGATGCCATAAAGTGGAAAATAGCATCAAATCAATACTCTTTTGAAAAAGCCGACACCTGGCCTCTCAGGCTACTAGAGTACAAGTTTTACCATCTGTACCAAGTTCAAGATATCAGTCTTTTGAGGTAAAGCTGGTAGTTCTGTACCTGGATCCCAACCAACTCATAAACTAATAAAGGAGGGGCCAGGGGAAAAGGAGACTTCCTTGACTGACAGCAAAAGACATCAACAGGCAGGCATCTTAAGCAAATTTTACAGCAAATAAAGAGTTATAAAGGAAAGAAAAATTGCAACATGGGCTGAATGTGACAGAGCTTTAGTCAGCCAGACTTTGAAGTGGATGTGCATGATTCCCTTTATAGAAAACTTCCCAAAAATACCACAACACACAAAAGTCATAAATGTCAGAATTAATGGCATGATAAAATGGCAGGCTTTTAAAATGGAAAACTCAAAAGTTACTGGATCATACCATACAGAACATAAATGAGAGGCTTGTAGCATTTCCTTCATAGTTTTCTCTGTTTATGTAGTTAGAGGACCATTTGAGTCTCAGCCAAGTCCCTGGCTTTTTGATTTGCAGGTATTCTGCTTGGCCTTCCAAGTTCTTTCCATTGTCTCTAAGGTCTGCCTGGTTTGCAGCTACCCACAGCAGTCCCTGCTTGAGGGGCAGGCTGGCAACTCTTCCCTCTCTGGCTTGCACCCTGTGTTGTGCCATGAACTCAAACACTCTCCTGAAGGTCCTCGGTTCACTTCACCTTTTTTTGAGACAAGTAAAGAGTCAAACATATGAAGCATGAATCATGTCATAGAGGACGATAGTAGCAAATTTCAGAAGCATTCTTTCATCCCTATGAAGTTGGGAAGCTGAGGAAATCCAGAATCCCTCAGTGATAGGAAGACTCCCTCCAGTCCTGTAACCTACCTTTTTAAAATAAACTTAATGTTCTGTTGTGAATGAATGATGTGAACTTTCTACAATACATAGAAATCCTTTCCTCCAAATGTCACACGTGTTCTAATATGTCATGTGTTTGATCTTGAAAATACTTTTCTCTAGGAATTTTATCTTTAATTATTCATTAGGGTTGAACAGGTTCAGCATTAATTTTAAAAACAGGGAACATTCATTTCTCCTACTAAAATATCAGTGGCTTGTAGTTACGTTTAGAAAAAGCAGCTGTGATATTTTTGGGTATATTATAACGAGGCAGTTATAAATACTTAAGTGCTGCCTCAAAAATAAATAATTGGATCGTACTGACAAATAACTGAAGCCAAAAGGAATTCTTTGGAGACAAAAAAGACAGGCCAGGAACAGAGCCTTGTGGGACTCAACTGATTGGAAAAAAAACCTAAAACTTGAAAGAACAAAACACCTGCAGCCTAGCAATGAACTGTAAGTGGAATAGATCAATTCCAATCAGTCTGAGAATCTGCACTGACTATTTTTGAAAGAACACTGTAGTTTATGGCATCAAACTGAGCAATAATATAAAGACACACTGATACATAGCATATATTCCTGAATCGGAATACCAAAAAAAGATCAAAGCACAACTTCAAAAAGCAGACTCAGAGTTCTGTCCCTTTTGAAGTCAACTTGGACACATTTATTGTGAAGATCACGTGTCTGAAGGTGTGACTGAAGCTGTAACAGCCTTCTGTACAATAGTCTTGGACTATTTGAGTTGCCATTTTAGTGGATATATTGGTGGATTAGTGGATAGAACTCAATGTCTTGTTTCTGTCCCAATATTGTGTGAATGTAATTGATAGATGTAGTTTCTGGTCATTTCATGTCTTTTATGCATGGATTATTTTTCCTTTGCAGGCTTAATTTGTACAGAGGCAGTACAGTAACTTAAAGAGGGAATCACAGGACATTCTGCACCAAAATGGAATAGATCAAAAAGGGTGTGAGAAAGGGGAAAATAAGTAATTAGTGAAGATTAAATTTTACCAATTTTACATCCCTAATTTTCTCATTGCATAAAAAAATTATCTAGGAAGTTTTAATTAGAATTGTCTAAAATTTACTTTGATCATATGTGGAAAGAAAGCTACCCTTCACTGTATTTGAAATCTCAGACTACAACTAGCAATAGCACCTTTAAATACAAGCCTCAGGAAAAAAAAATCCAAACCAGCTTTATTTGTTGGAAATGTTTTTAAATACAACTTCCTTATATTGGTATTCTCACTAGGATGTTAGTATTTTCATTAAAATGTGGAATAGAAAAATATTGAGACCTATAAAGGAAGAAAATTATCATTAGACATACTTCATTTGAATTCCATTGCTGAAGAATAACATAAGTCACAGCCAGCTATGCTGAGATGTACAGGGTATTTGATGTCCAAGTTGATAAGTATTTAGAGAGAGTACAGTATAACATTTTAAAGTAAAATGGAAAACTACTCCTCTTAAACTTTGAATGTGGGTTGGCAGATGGCACAATGTCAGGAAAAATGAATGTTTTCTAAACCCTAAAGGAAACAATTTATACATGTCTGCAGTGTAAAGTATATTTTTTTCAGATAGTGAATTAGTGATAGTAAACTTATAGTAAATATTATTTGAGAGTAAATATTTTTCTACGTGCCTTATGTGTGATAACCATACTTTTCTAGGGACTTTTACCATGCAGTGGCCAAGGGTCCTTAGTGACTTGAAAGTGACTGAAAAATACTTACTTTTAGGGGGAAAAAAACCCAGCAAAACACCATAACCAGGCAGCCTATCTCTTAGTTTCAGTAAGTATGGCTGCAAATAGCTTTCAAAGGCATGGCACAGAGAAGATTTTTGTAAGATACTTTCAGATTTTGAATGACTGGGGAGGTGTGGGCTAAGAAGGTTTGAGCAATTTTCACTTCCTAACATCTTGGATCTTCATACTTCCTTCACCTTACTGGGCAGTCATATATCCTTGGATAATAAATAATATTGATATCTTGGACATCACATCACTGGTAAAATGAGGAGACAGTTCAGTAGCAAAAATCATAGATAAAATTTTCATGTCAGTGCCCTTTTTAAGGCAGCTTCTGAGAGCATCCTTCTTTCAATGTAGCCCTGTAGAGAAGTGTAGTACTTACATGTTACAAGGTAGAGCAGTTTTTAAAATTATGATCTATCCCATTGGTGAAGACTTAAGAAGAAAATCTGGTGCAAATATCTTAATAATTACTGTGAAACATTGAAATATTCCCCTCCCAGTTTCCAGTAATAAAAATATAAGTAAAAGGTTGTCTCTTAGTAATTTTCTACCACTTTGTCCTGTTTTAACCTGATTACCATCTGCCAGTACTTTATAGAGACAGAGCAGCAATCAGTGCCACAAATGAATACTGATGTCTCTTCTTCTCACTTTCTTAATTGTCCTGCACACATTTTCCCTCCTTTAGTCCTCTACATAAATAAGAAGCTATTCCTGTGATCCTGCAATGGAATGTGGGATTTTTCTGCTAAATGGCTTGAGACTTAGGTGCCCAGGCTTACTATGAAGAGGGGGAAATGGGAAGTATTGGCTCCAGACAGATAGCTGGGTCAGTCTGGCTCATGCAGTGAAGGGCAGAGGATCTCTTGAGGATGGAAGGCAACTGAAAAAGCAGTTTTTTCAGGAAAAAACATGCTTATCTGGAAAGTTTATGTAAGCTACAAATGCAAACATTGAAAAGTCCAAAGTTTGGACTTTATGCATGTAGCACTGACTTATCATAAACCCCCCCAGTTTTGCTTCCTGTTCCTAATTGATTTTGGTTCCTTTTCTGCTTCTTACACCCCCCTCAGTTGCATACCTCTTCTTAATGAAAGTAATTGCATTGATATATTGCCATTCAATAAAAAATCTCAGTACAAGGAGAATACTTCAGTGCAAAATAGTATTTGGAACCCCATAGTTTAATAAAATCTTCTGTACATAAAAATACAAGTTTGAGGACCTGCTACTCTGTCTCTCTCTTGGAAAGGGGACAGCTGGAGGTGCCAACCATTCGAGCCATCAGCTTTGGGGCTTACTCCCATTTATAAAATGAGGAGGCAAGCATCAACATGATATAAGGTATTCCAAGCCAAGAGACTGCAGGATTTACTAAGAACTGTGGTATTGCCACATTGATGCTCATTTCATACACTGCACCTCCAGACATGCTTAGAATTTGCCAACTTTGAACGAAGAAATTAGTAATATACCAATGAACTGACAAGCTCTGGCAGCTGTTTGCACAGGGCCTGCCAGCAGGTCAATGGGATATTGCCAGAGAAGGTGAATTCCAGATGAGAGGGTGGAAAAGGAGAAAGGAATTTTATTTTTATTTTTTTTTCTGAGCTCTGACTCTTTTACACTGACTTCAAAGGAAAGCAAATTTTAACTTGCATATGGGTGAATGAGCTGGATAAATAGTAGTAAGGCAACCTGAAATGTCATCTGTCCGGAAAAGAATAACCCTCAAAATTACTGATGACAGTGGATACACTTTCTTCAGCCAGCAGCATACTGCACTTTTCTCACTCAGGCAGATTATGACAGCCGTTCCTCTGATATGGCCCATGAATGGATGAGCATCACTTTAATGGACTGCCCGCGGTGGACAGCCAGCACAGATTTGCACTTCCAAGCACAGCAGGTAGTGAACTCCAAAGGAACATTTCACACTGGCCATTAAGCATCCAGCATGACCACAAAACTGAGGTGACACAAGGAGAGAGCAATTCCCTGGGAATAAGGATCATGTTTTGCAGCCAGCTGCAGATAAAATAACCAGCTTCTGCTGTAACCTGCTATTATCTGTGGGATGCTAAAAAATCCTCTCCCTAGGAATTTAAGTTTCTCTCTGCGTGACCATAGTTAATGACTGGACTACATGGGGTATTCATTATTTAGTGACTGAATATCCCTACTGCTGTGGTTGTTGGTTTGGCTTGGGTTTGTTTGGTTTTTTTTTTAATTTAAAGCATAATACTATAGAACTGTATAGAACACTGTTTTTTAATTAAAGTCTCTTCCAGGCTTATGCAACTTTCTGAAGCTATTTAATATAGTCCTGTGAATCTATGGCAGAAATTATTCATAATCCATTAGCCAGGCAGAAATAAACAAAAACAATTTTATATTGTCCTTAAACCAATATTTTACTGTTGGAAAACCTACATAAATGTTGCTAGTATTTACCTCTGGCTAATTAAATAGAGGTATGTATGCATCCAAAAGTTCCTTCAGTGTAAAGTTTTAAGATATTTGATGCTTGCTTACGTTGAAATGTACATAATAGTGTCTTTGCCGCCAGTGAAA
>WEIU01011294.1:7955-21967 GCA_013389925.1 Aegithalos caudatus | reverse complement strand
TTTTTTTTTTTTTGGAAGAAAAATAAAAAATTGTAACAGCTATGTGAAGGTCAGTATAATTTTTCTTGTGCTTTAAAAGATTCTCATCTTATTAAGAGTGGAGATGCTTTTGAATTTAGGAACCCAGAAGCTGGAATTTTGTGATGGTTAACAATGTAAAAATCTGAACTGAATGTGGCCAGATGAGAATGGCAGTAGTCTACTGCTTTTATTTGTCCCTCAGATTTTATATATCCTGTCTATGCTTCTGTTTGTACTCATACAACCTAATGGTTTGTAACTCTGATGTCCTGCCTTTCTGCAGCAAAAGTGTTCATGTTGCTATTTTTCTTTTTTTTTTTCTGCCTTTAATAGGCTGGAGAATGTGGTTCTCAGGCCCTTTGGTAGTGGTTGACATTCAGAGGACTCCAGAATTTCTAACAGTTGCCAGTGTCGTTCTCTCCTTTGATTTTTTCACCACTTCTTTCAGACTTCTTAAATTTTTTTTTATTCCCAGTTTGATGACAATCCATATTTCAGGGAATGAAGTCCAAATTAGTTGTTGCCTGCCATGAGATGCTAACAAAATAGTGTGGACATAGCTTGGTCAAAGAGTTACAGCATACCTATACAGACTTCTTTTCAGTAGATTCCTCAGTGATGACTGAGGGGTTTTCAAGATTAATATAATTCATTTTAAAAGAACTATAATACTTTTAAAATCAAGGCAACTCAATGACTGGGTCAGACAGAACAAAAATTCATAAGCAAAATACTAATTTTTATGATTAGGCTTGATTTCAGACTATGCACTAACTTCTTGATCTGCAGTGAACTGAAAACTTTTCTTTTAGTCCCTAGAAGATAATGAATTGGATCTGAGACACAGTTGTGTATTTTTTAAGTATTTCAATCTCTTCAGCTCTTGTGGGTAACACATACAGTCATCTAAATATCCTTATGTATACTGCTAAGTTCCCCAGAAACTGTCCTCCTTAATTCTAAGTGCGCCACTGGAAATCATCTCCCTTCCTAAAGGAATGCAATACAAGTTGAGGTTAAATAACATAGTTGATACCAAGAAAATCAACGCAAATTCTACCAGTCGATAGCTATGTTATATTTCAGGCATCTATTTACAGCATTGGATTAATATATTCCAGATCCTGTTGTCCTCCGTGTGCTAAAGACAACTACAGGTATTTACTGAAACTTTTACAAAGGGCCATTCTTAATATCAAATAGTTTCCACTCACCTTAGCAACTGCACTAGCCTTGCACAGGATGGAAGGAGAGGAATGAGTCAGTATGGTATCTACACAAGCATTAAGATGTAGATGACATTTCATATTACACCTCCATTCAGTGATCTGGGTAAGTTATACAAACAATTGCTAAAATCTGTGGTTGTCAAGGATCAGTATGGTTTAGTTCTTTTCCTTGTTTACAGAAAAATGAAGCTCAATTTGAGATAAATTTTTATTTTTTTAGCAGATACCTTTTATCAGTAACACTGCATTAATTGTTGGAAAATGTTGTTCACAGCTGATTATTTTATAGACTTGAGCAGTGGAAGATAAACAGCCAGTCAGCCAGTCTTTAAAGTGAAAAAAGCCCAAAACAAAACATAAATTTCTGTAAAGAACATTTTATTAGATTGAGTTGAACTATATATAATCTCAGTGTGCTGCTATCAACCCCTCTTAATTAGTTTTATCAGACACAAACAGTGTAATATCAGTTACATAGGTAATGCATTTAACATTTTCCATCACCACAGGAGCTTCAGATTTTGTTTTCATTGAAGAATGGGTCTCCATGTTTCTCATTTCTAAGTCTGCGCTCTTTAGTAAGAAATTTTTGACAATGCTGTTAATTGCTCTTTTATTGAAAAAGTACATAAAGCCACAATTGAACTGTTCCTCAGAGTTAAATTTAAGCTTCCACAGAAATATTTAGTGCATTTGCATGATGTCAATCATCATATACCCTTATCTTATGACAGACTGGTAAACCCAAGGTACATATCTATACTGAGACTTCTTGCAGAGGTAAAGATTGGTTCTGCAACATTGGGGTAAAATAGTCCTTGGAATTTCTTGTCTAAGCATTTAAAAAACAAGAAGCATGTCTTTGCTCTGTAAGTCTCAACTTAGAGTTCTTGTTTTGCAGTAACTTTTACAGCCTTCATTGATGCTATCAATATTAACGTATGTTAATATCAAGGTAATAATTTGTAACAGAAGTGAGAAAAATTACTTGCTTGGACTGTTTTGTGGAATGCTATTCCATAAAGATGTTAGTGACATGTATAAGACAGACATGAACTACAGGAGAAGGAAAAGTTTTATGAGGTGTATTGCTGAATATATAAGAGTATGTTTTGTTCTGATGCTGGACATTATCAAGAGCATAAGGATAAAGATTCTACAAAAATATTTATCATATTTGGTATTTCTAAATAGAATTTTATACTTGAAAACACATTTTAAATTGTTGTTGTGGTTTATTCCAGCAGGCAACTGAACACTACACAACCATTTACCTACACCCCCCTCAGTGGGTTGGGGAAAGAATCTGAAAAAAAATTAAATTAATGGGTCAAGATAAAGAGTTTATCAGGACAGAAAAAGGAAGGGAAACTTATAAAAATGTTAAGAGAATATACAAGCCAAGTGATGCACTATGTAATTGCTTACCACTCAGTGACTCATGCCCAGCCAGTCCCTCAGTAGCAGGCTTATTCCTTATTAGTGTTCCCCAGCCAGCTCCCTCAGTTTATTTTTTGAGCACAAAAATATAAGTCTAGAATATCCCTTTGGCCAGTTGGGTTCAGCTGAACTGGCTATGTGTCCTCTCACTTTTTTGTGCACCCCCAACCTACTAGCTGGCAGTGCAGTATGAGAAACTGAGAAGCCCTTGGCTTCCTAACCACTACTCAACAGCAGCTAAAACATCAGTTTGTTGTCAACAGACTTCTCATCCTAAATCCAAAACACAGCACTATACCAGCTGCTAGAAAGAAAATTAAATTTATCCCAGCCAAAACCAAGACACAAATTTAGTAACCTGTTGTGTAAATGTTTGGCTGGGACCATGGTTGTATTGATGAGAGTACTTTTTTCAGTAAAAGACACCAGAAGCAGGGTTCAGAGATAAAGTAGCTTATATACTGTTTTGGTGTACATATAATGTCAGAATGAAGTAATGCACTACCAGATTTTTCAAAATTTTATCTTGACTGCTTGTGGGAATACCTGTTTGAAAGAATTTGCCCATTTTCAGAGTTCTTTATTTCTGTTACTTATGTCACTTTTAGCAGAGTGTTAAATCATTAAACAGTAAATCTTCATAGATCTGCAATATATTCTTTTTAAATTTAGGAACTAACAGTAGTAAGAACTGTGAAAATATAAGAAATGCAAATGGCATTCCAGTGTTGAAAAAAAAAAAGTAGAGTGTTTGACATAGTAACTTACATTAGTAAGGACTCAAGAGGTTCTGATATTAATATTGTGTTAATTTCATGTCAAAGCAGAAATGAGAATAATTGGCTATTGTCCTTTTTGC
Organism: Aegithalos caudatus; assembly: GCA_013389925.1. Classification (NCBI taxonomy): domain Eukaryota; kingdom Metazoa; phylum Chordata; class Aves; order Passeriformes; family Aegithalidae; genus Aegithalos; species Aegithalos caudatus. The sequence continues at coordinate 18,418 of WEIU01011294.1, read as the reverse complement.
CCTCTGCCTGCTACATTCAGAATCCTATTTAAACTGGACTTCTGCAATGATTAAATTTTACTGGAGGTAAAATACTGGACTGGTTCAGGATTCCTGTTGGTCTTCAATTTTTGTAGAAATTGATTTATTTTGTGCTGTCCATTATTATAGCCGTAAACGTGTATTAAACCAAATGGGGGAAGTGTTAGAAGAATCAGGAATGAAGTAGTGAAGTTGAGCCTCGGAAGAAGGGAATATGGTAGGGGAAAGAGCTTTATGTTTTTCCTTTGTTTCTTAAACCAACTTTAGAAACCTTTGTTTCTTAAATCAACTTTAATTTAACTGACAGAACCCCAAATTTTCCCCAAGTCAAGTCTGTTTTTCCAGTGATAGTATTTGGTAAGGAGTCTCCTTGTGTTTATCTCAGTTCATGAGTTTTTATTTATCTTGTTATTGTCTCCTCCTATCCTGTTGAGGAAGAGTAGTGACAGAGCAGCTGGGTAGTTGACTGGCAGCTGCCCAGGGTTAATGTAGCAGAGTACTCACTATTGAAATGGTCTTCTGCTCTCTCAAACTCTTTATTATATATCCACTTCCATTGTAAAACGGATAAAGCAAATGTGGGTGTGTTGATTTTTATTTTAAGATAGAGCTTCTATTCAAATATATCTTATTTTATTCTTTCCATTCAGATTCACTGAAGTGAAAACTGACTGAAGGACTAAAAGCAAAGGCTAATATAATGATTAAAGTAGCAACATATTATTCTGAATGGCAGATTCTAAAACCAATGCAGGAACCACTGTAAACTGAAGTTAGATTTTTCATTAGATTTTTCTGTAAAGAACTAAACAACCACATGCTAAATGTAGCTTTAGAATGACCTTTGAGTCTAAATGACAACATAAATTATTCTCCAGGTGATTGTAAACTGGAATATGTTATGAGGGGAAAAAATTGGTCATTATGTCCATTATTTTTGTGCATGTAAGCAGTGAAATTTGCAGTAAGTGAAAATGTGTGGCTTTAAAGATGTACAATGTAGGATGTTCCCAAAACCATGGCATTTAGAAAGATGAGAGCCTTTGTATTCTGGCTTTCTTTTCTTCACTGAAGTGCTATAAAAGAATTTTGAAAGTGCCTTTTTTTTCTTGCTTCTGAGGGAATAGACCATATAGGAAACATCCGTGATGTTTCATGTTTGATGGAATCTTCTGTCATAGAAGGCATCTTTTTTCTATAGGTTGAGTGATGTCTTGGGATCTCAAAGTGCATAAAATTGTATGTAACTCAGCTGTAACTGAGATACAGATTTCAGGGTTCTCTAAATCGTTGAGAACACACAAAATAATTAGTGTCACAATATTTAGCTATTCAGCCATTTAGCTTTTTGTGTGTCTTTCTGTATCTGGGCTGTGAATTCTATTTTTAGGATGCAATATATACTCTATATAGGCAATAAAACACCTTGAGTAGACATTATATCATCTTAGATTGATATTGAATGTAATTATTACCAGTATGCAGTTTAGTACTGCCTCTAGAACTAATGAGGATATTGAAGCGTGCTGTAAAATCAGAATGTGTTGAAGTTTAACTTAAAAATAAGTAAATGCATGAACTTCAATAGTAGAACTGATGTTATTATGTCCAAGAGGTTCAATAATAGACAAAATTTTGGCTTTTGGTTGGTTTGGTATTCATTTAGCAGAAGTGTTACCAAATGTTTCAACTGGTAAGATGAAGTGTGAGACCCTTTGTGACAGAATGTCACTGAGTTCAGCTCTAGCCTAGATCCCACTAAACCAGTAATCAGCTGTACAATGATGGATCATCTGTGAAGCACTGCTTTTGGGGTAGAGACAAAAAAGAATTCCATAACTATTTTGAATGACTCAAGACTGTAATAGCTGATAGTGACTACTCAAGACGAAGTCAAAAGAGAGAGATCTGAGAACAACNTTTTTTTTTTTTTTTCTTCCCAGGGAATCAGGGAACAGTGATGTTTTTCATATCTCCATACTGGAGTGAGCATTGCCTGTATACTTACAGGAAGAAAAAAATAAAGCAACATAACTCCCAATAGTAAAGGTGAGAGCTCACAGGTCAAAATCAGTAGGGAAAAGTGCTATGAAATTTTATTGTAGGTAAATTTGGTATAGAGAAAGAAGAATTATATGCTTGGTGTACTCTTGTATCTGTCCCAGAAACAGTAACTTACCTCTAGTTGAGTGTAAATAGATCTCTTCCTCGGCTGACCATTCTCCTTTATCATAACAGTGCATAAGGAACTTTTACTCATGGTGGGTTTTTGAAAGGAGCACTTCAGATCTTTCCTTGTTATTCTCTAGTTACCAAGGGGAAGAAGCTGAATTACTCGTATCCACCTCTGCCAAAAACAGTAGCAGGAAAAAGTTGACTGTAGCAGCAAACAGTGGCAAACATGGCAAAGTTAGCATTCCAATCTCAACAGCTGTATTTATTCTCTCCATCTGGGCTATGGAAGACAGGGAAAGACAATTTTCAGATCAACCAGCTGTAGGAAAGTTGTTTATTTTTTGGAACTCCTTTTAATCAGAAGATTAATTCTTTTTTCATATAAGGATATGCCTTTCAGTTTTTAGAAAATGCTATTGTTTTGAGACTGGAAGTAGTTTCAAAGTATTTATTTAATGTATCTTTACTTTATTCAGCTTGAAAGCATATTTAACAGTTCTAATTCATGCATTTTGCTTACTCACTAAGAGTCCTCAAACTCAGCATGCAATGAACCCTGCTGATCTGAAACACTGAAAAGGGAAATTATTTTCAGTGTTTGCAGTAACAGTTTAAACAGGAACTTAATCACGAGGGATAATCTTTCTTTTTCCAGTTTCCTAATTAATATTGCCTTGGCCCTTTAGAACTTTACTTTACAAATCAGACTTAAAAAAAAGAATTTTATCTATATATATGAGTAATTTCTACACAAAAAGGAGTAAAAAAACAACTTCTTGACAAGCGTATATTTAATTTGCAGGGCTTTTATCCCTAAGCAACATTTCCTCTGGCATAACTGTCATGGAATCCAGAAAAGAAGTGGAAGATTTCTTCAAAATGCATCAGATACACTGTAAAGTCTATTTTGGGGATAATTCTCTACATGTACAACTCTACTTCTGCATGTTACATTTTTAATGGTACTGTGTTAAGATCTATCTATGAGAATTAGCTATGGATTAGAAGTATTTTGATGAAAAAACTTTATTTTTAAAAGTTAACTCTGCATATAATAATCCATTAAATATATTCATAGAAAGTAATTTTTAAACCCCAAATCATCAGATTACAAAATTTATTTAGCTAAAGATATGAGAATTTTATCAAACTGAATATTTTTATTCAGTCATATAGCAGCCATGGATGAGGTGGTTTTGGACAGTGTAATTTGGAAGAATTCTATTGACTATATGGAGTACACTGAAAAACCCATGGCTAAAAACTGATGTTGGGCTAGTGTAAAACTATGGAACTGATTGGCCTGATAAATTAATTTATTTAAGCCGCTTAATGTGGATGACAAATTGATCAGGAATTGGAACTGGCTGCACAGGGAAGTGATGAAATCACCACCACTGGAAGGGTTCAGAAATCTTGTAGATTTGGTGCTTAGGTAAATGGTTTAGTGGTGGACCTGAAAGTGTTAGGCTGAGGGTTGTACTCAGTCTTAGATATCTTTCCCATGCTCAATGATTCTATGATGACAAGGCTGTGGATGTTGGTAGCGTGGACACCACTATCCATTCCAATCTCCTGTAGGAGATGGCTTTTCATGGCTTGGACAGGTGTACTTTCCACTAGGTAAATAACTGTATGAATAACTGAGTCCTAGGAGTGGTGGGGAAAGGTGTGAAATCTAGTTGACAGCCAAATACAAGTGGGGCTCCCTAGGGTTCACTATTGAGGTACAGTTTAATGTCTTTATCAAGTATCTTGATGAGGACATAGAGAAAACATCAAGTTGGACCAGAATGTTGATCTGCTGGAGGATAGAAAGGCTCTTCAGATGGGTCTGGATGGGCTGGATTGATGGGCTGAGGCCAATTGCATGAGGCTGGACAATGCCAAGTGCCCTATCCTTCATTTGGGTTACAGCAACCTCTGACAGTGACACAGGCTGGGGGAAGTGTGGCTGAAAAGCTGCTTGGTGGAAAAGGACCCGGGAGGTGGACAGCTGAACATGAGCCAGCTGTGTTCCCAGTTAGCCAAGAGGTCCGATGGCATCTTGGCCTGTATCATCAATAGTGTGGTCAGCAGGACCAGGGCATGATTGTACTCAGCACAAGCAAGGCCACGCCTGGAATACTGTCTCCAGTTCTGGACCCCTCACAGTAAGAAAGACATTGAGGTGCTTGAGCATGTCCAGAGAAGGGCAATAGGGCCAATTAAGTGTCTGGAGCACAAGTCTGACAAAATGTAGTTGAGGAAGTGAGGGTTGTTCAGCCTGAAGGAAAGGAGTCTCAGGGGAGACCTTATTGCTCTTGCCAACTACTCAGAAGGAGATTGTAATGAGGTGGGGATTGACCTCTTCTCTCTAGTAACAAGTGATGGGACAAAAGGAAATAACTTTAAGCTGCACAACAGGTTGTACAGATAAGATATAAGAATTATTTCCTTATGGAAAGGGTTATTAAGCACTGGAACAAGCTGCCCAGGAAAGTGGTTGAATCACCATCCCTCAAGGTATTTAAAACCTGTGTAGATGTGACACTTAGGGATTTGTTTCAGTAGTGATAGCACTAAGTTTATGGTTGAACTCCATTTCAAGGATCTTTTCCAACCTAAATTACTCCATTATATTAATTTTTAAAATATTATTCTCAGACACAGTTCAACATAAACTTGACATTTCAGCAGAAAGCAGTCTCATTGGTAGACTCTGATACTGTTGTTCATAGATTTAAGATGATTTCTACTTGTGGAAAAGGCACATATCCATCTTATGGAGCTTACAGTCTGGAATACTAACATGATGTTGTGATAAAAGGATAAAACGTACTTAAAACTAGGTATGCTTTTCATGGGAAAAAGTCCTATTTTAAAAAGAATTTTTTTTTTTTTTTTGATTGGCGTTGACCTTTTATCACTCTGACTATGGTAGTAAGAGAAAACATCTTGCATTTCATAATAGTACATTGGGATACACTACTCTAGATATGGATACCATCATCTGCTCTGCCACTTAAATGACAAATTTAAGTTAGAGGATATTTTCAGCAGATGATGGAATGTGTCTCAGTCATGCTTGCCCTCAAGATAGTTTGAGTCATAAAACCTGAGTCTGAAGACCTAATAATATAGAAGAGGAAATATAGGACTGCATTTACTTGCCCACTCAATGGTCTTCAACAACAAAGTATCAGCTCTATGTAAACATGAAACTTGCAGAAGGTAAAAATTGCAATTATCTAATGTTGAAAGGCTGATGACTTTATCTATTTGGGGCTTGATTTTTTTTAACATTTCTGTGAATGTTTCATATGGAGAATGCTTTCATCTGGAACACATAGTATGATCTCTGACTTATAGGTTAAAATTTTGAGTAAGTTGTTTTCCATTTACTGTTGTCATACTCAGATCAAGAACAGAATATTATATTGGTTTTTCTGTTTGATTTAATTTGTTTATGTCTTGGAGGGGCATGATTTAAGGTAGTGTCTTTGAAACACAGGTGTCTGCTAGTGAAAGTAGGAGCTTCCTCGAAATGGAGAATGTAAACCACCTCCCACCAAATTATTATAATTTTGAAATCAAGGGGCTCTTCAGGCAAAGATATGAGGATAGGAATAACAGTTCTTTACTAGTATGTATAATAAAGCCAACAACCAACAACAACTGCAGCATCAACGTCAAACAGAACCACAAACCCAGTGCCAGCCTTCTTGGCTGCAGGCGCTTTTCCCTTCAGTGCAGTTCCCGTCACAGCCAGCAGGGGCGCTGGTGGCTCCCGGCAGGCAGGGCTGGTGCAGTGATTCCCCCGTGGTTGCAGGGGGCGCTGTGGTGCAGGCTCAGGGAATGCATGGTAATGGTGGCTCAGCTGAGATGGGAAGGGATGGAGGAGAGGCTTTGCTTCACAGACCCCCTGGGGCAGCTGATCCCAGCGCCCCAGCAGGACTATGGAACTGCAGGAATGAGCAAAAATCCTGGGCTAGTATACAAGATCAGAGGCTCTGGAGATGTGGCTGGAGCCATGGGATGTCTTGGCAAGCAGGGGGTGCAGGGAAGCAGCAGGGAGGGGGAGAGCAGTGGCCTGGCTTCCAGCAGGGTAGAGAGGGAAGAGCCCAAGATCCTGGGCATCCGAGCAGATGGGGACAGATCCCTCTTTTAGTGAGGTGGGTATTAATATGGTCCCAGTTTGGTGGCTGCTCCCACAAAGGGTGACCTTATAGCAGAAGAAGCAGCTCTTGGCTGGGCTCTAGTGGCAGTAACGAACTCCCTTCCCAAGCAGCAGCTCTAAACATCCTCCTCTGAAAGCCAGGAACAAGAGAAAGCCAGCAGCTGCCCCAGCCCTGTCCCCTGAGACTTGGCCACTTCCCTTCTGTCTCAAGTACGCTGCCAACAGTGCTTCCATTCAACTCCTCCCAATGAGGGGAGATCTCATTGCAGTCTACAACTCAATGGGAAAAAAAAATCCACAAGTAAAAAGGAAAGAAACCCAACCCCCAAGAGGTAGGAAAATAATAGAATAACAAAGATAAAAAGAATACATCTTGCTGAAGTCCCTTAAGTATAACTTTCTTACTGCATAAGGCGTTCAAAACTTCTTGTAAACTGTTGTTTTCATGGTTCTCCAAGTTACTGTTTCTGTATGAAGTTCCTTATCAGCCCATTTATAGTAAGAGGAATTGAAAAACAATAAATCTGAGATTTCCAAAGTGGAATCCTTGTGAACTATGAGTAGTCTTTTGATCTTTCATTCCAAAATAGTGCTATATATTCTTTGTAGGGCCTCACTGCCTTCTCATTGATATGAAGCAGCAGAAAAAGCAGATTGGTCTGAAATTTTTCAGAGGCCACAAGAAGGTTATTTGCAGAAATGATTCTCTTACATTTCAAATATCTCTTCCTTTTTCTCATTTATCTAGCTTTTCTCTCATCGCATGATAATTTGTGATATGCATCTGATACCTTTCTTTTCATGAAAGTTATTGTAATTCTTCTATTTCTAACCTTCAATTTATGTTCCATTGTGTCCTACTGAAATTATTTCCTATCACACACATTCCCCAGTTCAGATAGTTTTATTATTGTGCCCTTTTCAATTCACTAAGGACACCTTTACATCCTGATGGAAGTTCTTCAAAACATAGATGACCTAAATCTTAACGGGATATGTAGTATCATTTCCCAAGAAGATTTTTGTTTCATTGTGTGATCCTGGAAGATCATTCTTAAGTATCATAGATATGAAATCGTTATGATATGAATTTCCCATGAAAGTAACCTCTCACCCAGGAGAGATTAAACATTTGCTTTGTATGTACCATCTTTTCTGAGTGAGAATAATAGCACAGTGCACTGTGAAAATATATTGGGATATGTTATTTTTTGTTATACCAGGGTGGAAAAAGACCACTAAAACATTCTTTACAAATAGTTGAAATAATTTCTACTTGTGTTAGTATTTATAAAGTGACATATTGTCTAAAAATAATACAAGGAACACTTGGAAATTGTTTCACTTACAAAAATTCAAGATTCACAAGACTTTGCGATACCTGTGCAGACAAGAAAATTAACTGGCTTCTTTGTTCATTATAATAGAATTTAGTGCAGTGATCATGGGATCTTATTTTTGCTGTGCATTTATGGATTTTGTTCACAGAACAAAGTCCTTTCTTGAACTGGTCTGTATTCAAGTATGACCCTAAACCACTTTTTGAACACCACTTGTACCCTGTTTGAAAATTGAATTAAATTTTCCTTTTCTTAGAGTTTCCTGTGATCACAATGACTCATTTCAAACAAACTTCTTTGCAGTGCCATTCCAAAGGGAAATTCTTCCTATCCCTATGGCATTAGTTAGCATACAAGAGGAAATTTAGGTTACTCCATAATTGTAGGCAACTTGATTCATGCTGCTTTGTATTATGGTGATTACACAGGTTCAGGACACTGATTCCCATTGAACTTGCCTGAAACAGTGAATGCTTGAAGTCTAATATATAAAAGCTCTGAAGGTCTCACACCAAGAGGAGGAAGGAACACACAAAACAGACTATTCTTACTGCCCTTTGAACTGTGTCACCGAGACTGGTTTCAGAGCAGGGTAGCCTTAGTCACCTGCTTTTTGTCTGTGGGAGCAGGGATTGATTATGACTTGATTAAGTTGCCTGACCTATCTTGGAGGGAATCAGATTGATCTACTGGAAAACCTTCTTCTTTCGAGAATGAGCTGGTTCCTGTGAACTAAAATGAATGTTCTATTCTGGAGTCCCCTTCTTTGCTCCTTATCTAAACTTTTTTCCTTTTCAGACATCATTCCAAGGTTTTATCTTCTTGCTTTATTGCCTCCTCTTATTCTAGCCTGATTCAGTAACAAAACAAGTTAACTAATATTGAAAATATATTCACAAAGATCATGAGTGTTCTGTCATGCCTTTTCACTTCTGCTAGAAGACTTTAAGCCAAAGTAAAGTTTGTTGAATTGGCCCATATCTTCTGGCAGATTGTGCAAGCTTCTTATCACCTTTCTTTCTTCCATCCCATAAACAGTTGTGCTGTGATCATGATGTGATTAAAGTTGAAACACTTTATCAGTGTTGCAATAGGGTACTGTTGTATGTATAAGAGCACAAAAATTAAGGTAATCTTATAACAATCACTCACCAAAGTGAGCAGTTCTAGTGCAGACACTTTCCACAGAGAAAGGTGAATTTCTAGAATTAGAAGCCCAGGAGAGCACCAAGATGCTCTGTTGACAGGAGGAAAACAGCCAATGAGCCTTCAAGCCAAAACATAAGGAGAGCAGACTTCAGATTGCGCAGGGAACTAGTTAGTAAGGTCCCCATGGAAAATGCTTTTGAAGGTACTGGGGTCCATCAGTGCTGGTCATTTCTCAAGCATCACCTCCTAAGGACACAGCAGTAGGGAATGCTGGAAATCAAGCAGCTGAGGCAGAAGGCCAGCTTAGCTAACCAGGGGTCTTCTTTTGGAGTTAAGTCAGAAAAATAAGTTTTATACCCAGTGGAAACAAGAATATGGTGATGCTGCTCACCTCTGTAGGAAGAAAATTCATGTGGCCAAAGATCAACTGGTATTATTGAAAAACACCTGAAGGACAATGCAGTGATCAGCCACAGCTAGCACAGCTTCATGAGGGGAAGGTCTTGTTTGTCAAACTTTATTTCCTTTTAGTATAAATAGCCCACCTAGCTGACAAAGGAAAGCATATTATGTGAGTTTTTTGTATTTCAGCAAAGCTTTTTATAACATCTCTCACAGTATTCATCTGGACAAAATGTCCAACACCCAGCTAGACAAATGCATCAGGCAATATGTAAACAACTGGCTCACAGGTTGAGCACAAAGGGGAATTGTAATGAATGAGGTGACATCATATTGACAACCTGTCACTAGAGGGATTCCACAGGGCTCCACCCTCAGTCTTGTGCTCTTCAACATCTTCATAAATGACTTGGACATATGACTTGAAGGAATACAAAGTAAGTTTGCAGATGACATTAAATTGGAAGGAGCTGCTGACTCCCTCAAAGGCAGGGAGAGTCTGTAGAGAGACCTCAACAGATCAGAGGGCTGGGCAATTACCAACCATATGAAGTTTAATAAAAACAAGTGCCAGATTCTGAATCTGGGACAGGTCATCCCTGTCCATACAGACTGGAGAATGATAGGCTGGGGAGCAGCATTGCAGAAAGACAACCAAGGTTCTTGGTCAATGGCAAGTTGAATCTGAGCCAGAAGAATCAACTGTGTCTTGGGGGACATCACCAGCTGGGCAAGGAAGGGGATTGTCCCTCTCTGCTCTGCACTGGGGCAGTCTCACCTCAAGTGTTGCATAAGGAAGGATATAAAACTATTAGAAAGCATCCAGAAGAGAGCTAAAATGATGATGAAGGGCCTTGAGGGGAAGTCACATGAAGAGTAGCTGAGGTCACTTGGTCTGTTCATCCTGGAGAAGAGGAGACTGAGGGGAGACCTCATTGCAGTCTACAACTTCCTTATGAGGGGAAGAGGAGGGGCAGACAGTGATCTCTTCTCTGTGGTGACCAGTGACACAACCCAAGGCAATGGCATGAAGCTGTGTAAGAGGTGATTTACATTGGAGTTTAGGAATACGTTCTTCACCCAGAGGGTGTTTGTGCATTGGATCAGACTCCCCAAGGAAGTGGCCACAACATTGAAAGAATTCAATAAGTATTTGGACAATGACCTCAGACACAAAGTGTAAGGGGCTTTCCTGTGCAGGACCAGGAGTTGGACTT
>WEIU01011292.1:136332-159340 GCA_013389925.1 Aegithalos caudatus | reverse complement strand
CTCCTTTATAGTCTGCTACATTAGATTTTACAAAGTATTTCAGTCCTGAGCTGAGTTTTGGAAACAGTCAGACTCAACTTCAACAAAACCTTCAAGAGCTATTAAGTGAGTGAGGGCTTCTGACACCATTCAATTTTACCTGTGACCAGTAACAGAGGAGTCTCCATTTGTCTTCTGCTAATGACCACTGGGAAATAAAAAAAAAAAAAAAATCTTGCCCTTTCTATACTGGGAACAATACAGCCTTCTGTACACTGATCATTTGATTTTATAATAAAAATTCTCCATTATATTATCACTGTGTTTCAAAATAAGGGAGCAAGGGGATCTTAACTCTTTTTTCCTTCAATCTATCATCACATATTGTAGCCTATTTCATACATCTACACTGAAGCTTAAGCTTCTTATTTGCATATGACATTCAATTTACTGTTCTGTTCAAGACTGTTGTCTTGGGCCAAAATGATTTAGTATACAGCTGCTGTCTTCACAGAGAAGTTAATAATTCTGCAATTTGTCTGAATTTGATGCTAATAATCTAAACATAAATAACTATTAAAGTAGCACATCAGAGTACAGGTATGGAAACTGTAGGCATGCAATCTGTTTCAAACTGCAATCCCAGTGCTGCCCAAATCCAAATAACAATTGAAACTGCTAATACACTGTCATTGTCACCAATGGAGTATGGTAGCAATTAAGAAAATAAAGTAATTAATCATATGTACCCACAGAAGCATGTGGATGACAGGAAAGCTATTTTGATCAAGTCATTCCTGGTGAGGCAGTGTGATGGCATTGTTCAGTAGTCCCTATAACTTTCTAAAGTGCTTAGTAGAAACACACTGAAAATCTGTTATGTCAGTAGTGGTATTTCAAAATTAAATGTGGTTTCTTAAAACTTAAGAATGTGTTTGTCAACTTTCCACACACAGATACCTAACCACAACCACTGTGACTTTTATTATTCTTTCTAAGGCATTATTTCATCAATATGAATGCAGTTTTTTTAAAAAAAAAAAACCCACCACAGTAGATTATTGTGTGATCCAATGTCTATTTTCATACTTTGTCTACTACAACTAAATACTAGAATATTTGTTTTGTGAAATATCACTTAAAATAAAGCACCAAATTCATAATTTTGGAAATCTCCTTATGTATATAAAACAGAATATGATACTAATTTCACATGCATAATGGATTCTTCTCCTCTGTACTTTAGAGTGAGAATTTTTCATTTCTTCTTTTATGAGCAGCTTGATAACTTGTAATAGGCTCACCTAGGTATTCCTTAGACACATTCAGCATAACCATGACCTTGTGAAACAAATTCCTCAAGCACAATGTGTCTGTGTGCACTAATGTGAAACTCCCTACTGTGACAATGGCTTTCTTACCCTCACAAATTTACTTATTTAAACCTAAACCACAACAATATCACTCTTTGGCAAAAATCTTTAGGTGCAGCAAAATATAAAAGGGTATTCAAACACAAGGTACTTGCGTATTGTATTGCTATATACATTTGTCCACTGCATCTTTTTTTTAATGTACATTGGGTTATTACAGCTTAATTCTTCAATATTTTCATGCTGATCTAAAAGTTCACATTTGCATTCTGTTCCTACTATTAACAATTTCTTATATATAATAGAAAACTCTTCTGATCCTTCAGATTCTCTTCTGAAATCCAAGCAAGCTGTTTCTACAGATAACCCATTTAAAGAAACATGTATTTCACATGTATGTAAAATACAAGGATTAGTAATTAATGGCTTGATGTGTTGATGAAGCTCAGTATGGCACAGAAAGTGCATCATGCCAGTTTTATACAAGGATGAAAATATAGCCTTTTCCCAAGCAAGTAATATAATATATATACGCATTTACACAAACCCTCATTTCTAATTTCCCATATCAACAATTTATATACAAGGACATAAGCACTCATTTCTGGCTTTCCATATCAACAATTTTCCTAAGTATGTCTCCAATGTTTTAGTTGTATACTTCCTGGAAGGATGAAGGTATGTTAAACCACAGCAAACCTGGCCTAACCTTAAGTACACATGCTTTGTCTGAACACTGAACCCTTTGAAATCCTTGCAGCTAATAAATTCAGAAAGCAGAGTAAGCCAAATTCATGACTTCTCTATCTCCAGCATAAGTGATGTTTTATCAGCTGAAATGTTCTGTAATGGTTGTGATTTTAATTGCTTCCCTCTTCTGAAAACATCTTCACTATCTCATCTGAATAGTTTGGCAGGTGGTGCAGAGTACTACAGCTGGTCAACAATACAGTAAGATCACAAGCAACCAAAGACAACCATAAGCATGTAACAGGAAACACAGGTTTAAAGTTTTTCTTTTTTAGAATTGATTTAGTCTGGGTGAAGCTTTTTGTATGTTTATTTAAGAAGCAGTTCTTGTTGAACCAGTTACAACATGCTGCTGGATGAGCATAATTATGAGATCCACAGTAAAGAAGTTAAATTTATTCACTTACAGCTCACCTGAGACCTACAAAAAGCTAAACAAGCCATGAAAATGGTAGTTAAAGACTATACATTATGTAATGATTAAGAAATATTTGCAGACTTTACACACAACAGCTAATTTTTAATAGTACTTACTGGATCTCTGCACGCACTGATTTCTGCTTCCAGGTCCAGAGATAATAAACCCATCTACCCAAATTTCAATTATTAAAGGTTTTGCCTGGTGGTAAAACATCCTTCCTATCCTAATTTAAAAAGGAAACAGACAGCAATCTTGGATAAATGTACGTCTCTATTTCACGGGGGTAAAACCTATGGCACATACATAAAAGGACCCATTCCTCTTCTGCTTAAGCTTGTGAAGTCCCAGGCTAGAAGTAGTCTGAAAACCCCTCACCTATGTACGACAAGACATGATGGAATACATTAGAAATCACAGCAGTGTTTATCACTGACCTAATGCACCTTCACTGCCTTTTCCCCAACTCAATTCAACAAAGTTTCCTCCTTGACAAAGCCATTGAATGTATTGTGCCAAACAGGGAAATTGAAGCAAGTGTTTCTTGGGGATACAGTGGACTCCATCTGGAATGAGATGCTAAGGACACAGAACCAAAACGTGGTAAACTGAGAGAATCTAAGACAACAACACTGGCCTTTGAGAATGCTAAGCTTCTATAAGGAAAACCTCAAGACAGGAATCAGCTTTTCAAAGGCAACTACTTTTTCTTTTTTTTCAATCACACCAAATAGATGGTATATTAGATGTGTTTTTGTCACAGACAAGTTAACATTTGAGCCCTTGGGAGAGAAACAGAACTTCCCCAACATCACACAACAGACAGAGACATGATCTTAGTACTAGAATAAAAAAATCCTATAGCACGACTTCTCATGATGGAAGTCCTGGATGTGCCTAAATTTGGAGATATAAAAACCACTTGTTTGTGAGGAAGAGAGAAAGAAGAATGAGAAGTTAAGCAGAAAGAAAAGGAGAGCACAACACTGGGCAAGAGGAAGGATTATGGAATCAGGGCACTAAGGCTGAAATTAAAGAAAAGAAACAGGTAAGAACATTCTAATGTTGCAAGAAGAGGGAGGGAGACACCCTTAGCCAAGAAGAGAAGGTCATCACATGATCCTGGGTACATATTCTGCCATACTGAGTGATACACATGTCTTCCAGGACAAGGGTATCCACCTTTGCTTTCCCACCCTGCAATCTGTCCTTAGGGAGATTTATTTGTGATGTAACTAAGTGTTTTATGACTCCCAGGATGTTGGAAATGATTTATTTTAGTCTGGATCAGTAGAGCAGGCTTTCAAATGCCATCAGCAGTAAACTCCAATTCTCACTGTTTCTGCCTCTTTTCCCCAGGAACTGTGCCACACATGACTGGCTTTACTGGCAGCTGCTCCTTCTCCCCTCTCCAGCTCAGCCTCAGAATAACACAACTACTGTCCCATCTCCACAACTGCTGGCAGCATACTCTGAATTGGGTACCAGCAATATTTTATTCTATGAAAATATAAACTGAGTACAGTAAGGCTACTTTGCTTAATGCTTTTTCTGATTAGCAAGTGAAGCTACTGGTTACAAGAATCTGTTTAACAATGAAAGCTCCATTCTGTCTGATTAGCCCTAGTGCTGTGACCTGGATAGCCAGATACATCAGCATTATCTACAGAAGATAATACATGGCAAGATGTCCTGTAAGTCAGTGGTTAAGGTACCTGGGTTAATCTTCATATGTGTATGACTCTAGTAAAAAGAAAACATCTGTGAGCAAAATAAAAATGACTAACCACTTCTTAACATTTACACAGTGGACAAATACATCACATCCTAATGCAAAGGGAAAAGCTGTTAATTGCATTCTATCTGAATATGTCTTGTAGTCAACAACACTCGTAAGTTCTAACTTTATAATGATTTGTAGTGTTTATCGTTTTTGTACTTAGGCATAAATCAGCTGAGAGTAAGTAACAAGTAACATAAATAAGTACCAAGTAACTTTCCTCTTTTTCAAATTAATGTTGGATAAATGTCTGACTTCTATGTCTTGGGCACTGGTCCCTTTTTGCTCTGTATACCTACAGAGATAAGTATCACTGAGAAGAGAGGATCTGGTATAAGCGTTAAAAAAGCTAAAGCAGAGGATAAGACAACAAATAGCTACAAAGATCACTATGTAACACAATTAATTCCATGTGGGAACCCAGTACCTTAAAATCACAAAAAAGATTATTCAATTATGGATAAGTATGCCCTAAATCAGGATTCAATACGTGAATGCCAAAGTGGCCTGTGGGAAAAAAAACCCTGAATGTATAGAACAAATCATCTACACTCATTATCATCTGGAACAATTAATCACATAAAAGAGCATTAAGATTAGTTGATTGTTGTTAAGATGTCTTTTAGTCCCCTCTGTGTCAGAGTCTGGAATAAGGATTTATTAAATACATGCTTAGAAAATTCAGCCTTGAGAAAGGTGCTTGAATTCTGCAATTTGAATTCACTCTGAGCTTCTAGATACTTCAAGCACAGTACAGAATCTAATACTATGACAATTGTGGCTCCTGACAGAGAATGACATTAAGAGAACATGACATTAAGAATGACATTAAGAAACACTACACGTTTTCCCTTAAACAGGTCCAAGCTAGGTATTAGTCACATTTGAGACATGTAGACGGGATAGTTAGAAACACAGTTATCTCCTCTGGGCTTCCAGACTTCTCTAGTGCAGCAATAACTCTTCTACAGAAAATAATGATAGTAACAACCAAACTTTTTCCAGAATATCCAAATATAATATTTTCTTTTACTAATATTTTTCAGCACAGCTTTTTCTCGCCAAGCTGAAGCAGAGGGGTCTTCCATTACAATTGCATTGTAGCTTTTTCTTAAAAACAGACAACACAGAAGAAACCCCTTAGTTCTTAAACAAATTGCTCACAGATGAAAAACTGTAGAATTACAATCACATTTCTCTAACTACTGTGTGTCCTCTATCTGACCAGTTTCATCAACTGCAACTACTGAGTCATACAGGCGTTTATTGAATCCCAAACCATTTCACAAAAGGGCTGACATTCATTGAGCTATCATAAAGCAAGAGAAGAGAGATTTGGTTTTGAACACAGAACAAGAAAATTGGTGAATGGAAGTCAATGGTTTGTGCCTATTTTGCATGTGTGGTTGACACCCTCTCAAAAGGAGCAGAAAACACTGTCTCAGTTAGAACTTGAGGTGACAAGTCTAACTGGATGCATGGATGTGCAGAAGAGCAGAGTCTGCCAGGTCTCCATATGCTGAACACATGAAGGTTTGGGGTTAGGCAGAGCCCTTTGGCTGGCCTGCCATGGGCCTGCAGGACGTGCTTCCCTCTTTGCAAGGGCAGAACATGCCAAAGGAAAATAGGAGAGGCAGGCTTCGTTCCTCTTCTCTCTAAAGTTGCTTAGTATGTATCTATAAACAACAAAATCAACCTCTTCAACAGTCTACTAATTTTTGCTCTGGGCATAAAGCCAAAATTATTTTGTGAACATAACTAATTGCATAGAAAATATTTTGAGAGTATTCTGGGAATGCGAAGTTATAAAATACAGATAAAAATTAACTACTCAAAATTCTAAACTGATATACTATTTATTTATTCTATTTATGACTACTTAAATATTTTAATTTGAAACTCAATGGGTACCTATACAGAGAGAAAAAAACCCCCAAAACAACACCCCCTCATGTTCATTTATTACAGTGGTGGTGCCAGGTGGGTGCTACTATAATTCCATTTTTTATCCATTTAGGAAGGTCAGATTTTAGTGAACTGGGCCACACCAAGATCAGGACTGGTAGCACTGATCATATAAAAGCTACTAAGCACATGAAAGGAATTACAGTAGATCATATACATCAAAAAATTTGGCCCTTTGCTTCCTTTTTTAGTTCTATGGGTGGGAAATGCTCTACAAAACCTGTGAGGTGACCACACATTTAAAAGTAGTCCCTTGCCACAAGGGCTGTGGTACAGTAATTGCCTGCAAAGAAGCTGAAGAGCTCTGCAGCACACTTATCTTCTAGAGTTGTCTCTGGAACACAATATCAATAACCCTATGATCACAAGGTAGTGAATTAGCAAACTATGAAGTAATTCTGGTCTCTCAAATAAAGTGCAAAATGAAACAAAGCTGAGGTTTGCAGCTGTGCATTTAGATGTCATCTGTTTAATTACTTGTATAATTTTATTGGTTAAATTCCTCAACAAAAATAACAGCATGAGCAAGTCTGAACTTTTAAAAATCAGTTATTAATTTTTATACTGTTTAATGTTTAGACAGTTTGAGGAATCTCTTCATACTTTTGAAACATTCACCCAAATTCAGGGAGCACTGTATAAATATACATTTGACTGACTCTATAAATTATAAGTATGCACAATTCCAATGGAGGGTCCGTATGATATTTTTACATGCCAAATGTTCCTTGAAAATTAACAAGTGGAATATAGTTTCTCTAAATAGAGGAAGTTTGAGGAGGGGTCTAGTGAAAAAGGCAAAATACAATATAACCCAAAGACTTAAAATGATTTTGTTTTGTGGCAGAAATAATTTTATCTCAAAACTCAATGCTGTCTTGCAGTCAAAGGACTTTCCATTTCAATTTTTTAGATATTTTGTGTCTACTGGCTTTACCATATGATTAAGATAAATAATCTTGTGATTTCCCCATTGTTTTCAGCCTGCATTTCACTTTGGTTTAATTGATTAATCTAGTTAAGGGGTACAATATCTCAGTCTTTCCAGATGTTCTATAAATTCACCTGGAAATATGTAGATGAAGTTTCACTGAACACAGCCCTCATATTTGATGTATGGAATTTCTCTAAATGGTGCAGTACAACCTGGCATAGGGAACAGGCTGGAAGGCAAACTGTCCTAAGTGTGTTTCATAACCTGATGTGGGACAGGATTTCTTTCTGCCACTGTGTCAGTATATCAAAATCATACCTGCACATCAATCAAATTGTATCTGAAGCAGAAAAGAACATTATAAATAAATACCAGATTTTCCTTTATATTAATGTGTATTAATACATACTTTCAACATGCCTATTGCAATAGATAATGCTTATAGCATGGATAATATAAGAAACTACTCTGAAACATGAATATTTAACTTTCCAAGTCAATTCACATTTATCTTTGGCACCAATTACATTAGTTTCCTAAGATGCCACTTGTATTTTCTTCTTCTTCTTATAGAATCATCATATTCATAATGGCAAGCTGGAACTATTTTTGAAATACTGTATATGATATTGTAAAATATGTCAATAACACAGTATTAAAAATAACCTTCCTTTAATTCTTCTTTCTTGAAGTCCTGGCACTACTTTGTCTATTTCAATATCCCTTGAAAACTCTCCTGATATAAAACCTCACTCGATAGTAATTATGAAATCTATTACCTGTCATGTTAAAGCCAGCATTTTCTTCTTCCTTAAAACCCCATTGGACTATTGTTAAATGACTACTGGCACTTCCTAAGTCAATATGAATCTATGCCTAACAAAATATATTGAAGGGGAGTTTTACTTCTAAACACACATTTGAAGGAGGGCAAAGAGAGAAACAAAAAAGATGCAAATCTACTCAAAATATCCCTGTGTACTCACAATATTGACCATGAAGACTACATATTCCATTGTCGGGTAGTTCTTTGCCTCCATGATGCAGCACAAATATTTAAATGGGGGTGACTATTAAGAAAACTATTAAGAGTTTTATTTTTCTGCCTGGAGCTTTTTTTTTTTTTTTTTTTTTTTTTTTTTTTTTTTTTTTCCCAAGGACACTGCGCAGAAGTGGGGAGTTACTCCCAAAATTGTGGGAAACTACTGACTAATGTAATCTCACCACGTGGTTACAAACATTCTCCTTTATTTCACCTAAAATGGCAGTTTATATACATTTCAGCATAGTTTACATTCCCAGACATCCCCTCATTGGTGTGCAGCATAAAAGAATGTAATTAAACATTGCTTATTTTATATTTAAGGTGGCTAAAGTGTTCAAACCAACATTTGTACCTATTACTAAATAAGTGAACTACTTTCTCCCTTGGCATACCTTAACACAATTTCTAACAACGCCACAGGCTTTGGCCTTGCTCAGCCTCTACCTAGGTCCAGGCTGGGGTGTCCAGACTAATTCAGGAACAGATCATGCACTTGCCCCCTAAGAAATTCTGCTACACTGCACAGATACAAACACACAAATGCACTGCCAATTTGGGAAACAGCAAATTCCATCATCTTTAGTTTGAGTTGAGTTTAGTAAATATAATTGGATACACCCTTATGAGGTGCAATGTGTGAAAAATACAACATGTAAATTAAAAACAATTATTTTTAGAAAACAAGTTCAATAACATTTGTAGTTACATAATATATCAGGTATTTTTTTATTATGCCAAAAACATGGAAATATCACCAATGAAGCAGACTGAATAGAGTGGATCAAAAAAGATACGGCAGAGAATTGCATTCCTATGTATTTTTCCTGAATACATATATGCACATATTTATACACTTCCAACTTAAAAAAGTTTCAAATTTGCTTCACGGCTGGATTTGCTAATCTACAAATTTCTTCCTGTTTCTTGAAAAACTGTCACACACAAAGATTAAATAATATTGTTCAATAGTTACATAATTTTGGTTATCAGAAAGAGTTCAAACCTCTTCTGTTCCTATCCTGCAAGCACAGGGCATATCTATCTATTTGTAGATATTCCTATGTTCTATTTGTAACACCTTCACACCCATTTATTTTTTAGTGCTCAAGAACACATAATACCAAGCCAGAAAACTGGAGTAGCTGTGATTTATGCCAATCATTTACATTGAAGTTAACAGAGATGCCTGATACTATCTCTGTATTTTATTACTCTCAACATGCACTTGTGTTACCCATTAACATACCAGTGCTGGCCATTGCCTTCTCACAGAAAAGAAACCAAAACCCTAGCAACAAAAATATCAGTGGGCATGAAAAATGTTTTGAGAGGCTGAAGAATGGTACATTTATCTTTGTGTCCAACAACTAATAGAGCCCATAAGATTACAAACCAACCCTTAAAAAAAGTGATGGATGTTTTTGTTCTTAAGCAAAAAAAGACAAGTAAGAATAGCTTCTGAAATGCAACACAAACCCATTGTACATGGCTTTTTAATTTCTCTTTCTTTTTTTCTTTCTTTATTGCAGCGTAATGAGGTTTAATAGCACAGTAAGACCTTAAACACAACAAACATTAAGCACGACTTCTGACTGTACTTAAGGTCTTTGAGCTAAGTGAAACTATATTGGAAAAGTCACTTAAGAGCTAGGAACCATGCTCACTTAAACAGTAAAATTTGAGTTGCTCAGGGTAACAGTAACATGGATTTAATTTTGCCATGGGAGCTTGGAAGAGTATCCCATAGAGAAATATGCTAAAATAACATGTTACCATTCTGTATATTTCTGATAATCCTTTTTGTTAAATAATTGAAAACCAAAGCTGAAATACTTACAAGCATTAAATGAAAGACACTGGCAAACAGTTTTGCAAAAGAAAGAAAACTTCTATCCAAAATGTAGTTTAAGAACTGTGGTATGAATTTGTCATAGATAAAACCCTGTGAGGGACATCAGAGAACCCACAAATATTTAAAGAATGAACCACAATCTGTATACAGAAGTTAACAAATGTTTCATTACAAACGGGATATGCTTTTCTCAGTAACAGAAGCACACAACTTGCATTATAGTTACCTTGAGATCCTGCTAGAATTAAAAATGCTGCAAAGAAAAGAAATCTGCTTTACATAATATTGGAAAATACTTTTCACCAAAAAGTATTTGTTGAAACCAGATCTGATGGAAATTATATTTACTCAAAAACAGTTAAGAAGAAAACTATATAGAATAAAGAGTTTTAAAAGATCTCCTCTGTTCTTTTAGAATAAATTATTTACTGCATCCAAGACTTTAGATGTTAATTTTCAGTATATAAGACCGAAAAGCAACCTTGATATATGAATTCAATAATATATTTTAAGAATCAGCGAAGTAAAGTCTGGGAAGAAACTGTAAGGAGTTTGTGTAAAGCAAAGGAACATTACTTAAGTAATTCATATAGCAGAACCACTCCAGCTCTTAAGGTGGCATTAATTTCTAAGAACCAGCTAATTATTTTCTCCCATATTAACAGAAATCCAAACACCTCCTCTCATTCCTCCCTGTATTTTACAATAACAAGCACAATATAAAGCCTGTTCAGGAAAAAGAAAGATTAAAGGAATGTAACTTGAAGAAATGTAAAACCTTCAATAACATTGCTTTATAACATAAAACATGAAACACAAAACACAACTCACATAAAAAAACTCCTCCATCTTTCAGATTACCTTTTATTTCCCAGTTTTATCTGAAAAATTTTTCATTGCAATGAAGTTGCTGAGTACATAAACTGTGAAATGTATTCTGGGATTTTTAAGTGGTATTCAATGTGTTTTTGCTTTGTCTCTGTGCCTTTTCTTGTTTACCTTTTTAAACTGTTAAATTTAAATGACAGTCTATTTAATAATGTTAATGCTGAATCTGAGAACTATTTAATAATTCTTAGTACACAGCATCAAACTCTATGCTGTTTCAAAAGCCCAGATCACGATGGCAGATTAAGCTGATCCAAGCCCAGGCTGATAAATACACCTTCTTGCTAGGGTTAATCCTTGTGTCCCTCAAGGGGACAATAAATAGGTTCAAGATAATAACCTTACTGAAAACAATTGCCTGTTGGCCCCAACATTTTTTTATTTCTTTCAGGTCCCTCAGCCATTTCTCATACACAAGTACGAACAGAAACAACATGAAGAAGTAGATCTTAAAACAACATGAAGAAGTAGATCTTAAAGGTGATAGATAAGATAGATAAAGTAGATCTTCAAATCTAGATTTACAGTTTAAACGGCAGAAAACCCATTGCCTAATGACCGTGGACAAAATAAAAAAATTGACATTACATTCATCCCTCTGGGCTGCCCCAAGGAAGCCCAGGGCCACACTTTACTCCTTAATTCCCTTCACTGGCCATGGCGGGTGTGCCATCTCTTGCTTGAATGAGAGACTTCTCTACCCAAAGAACTCTCCAAATATCTGACATGTTTTTTCTTCCCTGTGGTAAAACAAGAATTGCTTTAGGGAGGAATTAACAGTTCTGAAAATATTTTCAAATATTTATAGACTTGATCCCAATGAAGGAGGTAGATTTCAGTGCTGGTTAAAGAGGAAGAGACATGAGATTTCTGAAGGGTTTATTCAAAATATGCAAACATAGAAGGGAAAAAGAAAAGGAAAAGAAATTATGCTTCCTAGAGAGAAAATGAGACCTAAACTGCAATAACCTTAGATCTCATAAGAAAAACACCTCTATGCATAACAAGTATTTTAAATCTTAGGACTGGGAAATATCAAGACAAGAAGATCAAGAAATGGAGAATTCATGTATACAGAATACAATGAAAAGTTGAAAAAGATAAGAACAAATCAAAAAACAAAACAATTTGCTTGATTTTATTTTGATTGGCTTCATCACAGCAGAACTACAATTTTTTTGAAAAAAAAAGGAAATGGAAAAAAAGCATGTTAAACAGCATCTCAAACCAGCACAAATGAAAGAAATTCTAATCTCTCCTCCACTCAGTCATCCCAAACATCTTACAGATTTCAAACCTGAGGTTATATGAATTTCATATGGCAAGCTCTGTATATACCACACAGAAAATTCTAATTAACTGTGTTAAAGTATTATTTGAGACATCAAGAAGTATCAGAAGACCAAGGAAACTCTGAGTTCAGGCTGCTGTGTTTCTCTAACTTAACCTTGACTTTGCAGAAGATACAGTAGTTAAGATCAGACACAGCTGAGAAATCTCTTTATACAACAAAGTATAGCTCATGAGCAAAGCAGAGACAGCAATGATCTTGTGGAAGTTTTACTTTAAAACTGATATTTACTTCTGACCTTAAGCTGTTTAATGATGGCATCAAAATAAGTCAAAGAAATGGAGTACACACTAGAATAAAGGTAGACTTTGTAGACTCCATTTTGAAGAGATGCATCCCTGATGCCTGGCTCTTAAGGTCACAGCTAAACTGTGCAAATTCCTGATCTGAACACACAATCCAGTTTAAAGGGAGTCTGGAAACCCATTCCCAATTTAGTTGTAAATCACACAGAGGTGACAGAATGAATAATACCCGAATAATGAAACAATCTTAACCACACTAAATTCAAATGCTTTGTGCATCAAATAGGACAGTTAGGCACTAACCATGACTGGCTTGCACACACATATTTGCCACTGAACTGGTCCACAGTGCCAGGGGATTCCACAGCAGTGTCCTGCACTGCTGAAGAACAGGGACCTGCACAAGGTGCCCAAGGTCAGTGGTTCTTCTCACCATGCCTCAACACTGGAGATTCTCCCACACGTGAGCACGTGCCCATGGTCTTGAGATCAAATCTGAACACTTTTAAGAGTTTTGGGAAGCTGCCCTCTGAAATCTCCATCTGCCTCTAAAATAGGTCCTTTAACCACACATAAACACATCTCTGTGAATCTCCATGCAAGTAAGTTCATTCCTCCTCCCCACCCCTCCACAAGAAGGACTGGGATTCAGCTAGTAACAACAACCCACTTGTGCAAACACGTCAGCCAAGCCAGAAGGAGAAACGAAGAGCTTTGCAGATAAAATGCATATTAAGTTCTCAAAACAAAGTTGACAGTAACAATAAATCATTGAAGGTCATTGGTTTTTTATATTAAAGTATTTTTAACATATGCACTGTTTAAGACTTACTAAATAATACTTCAAAAATATCTTTATCAATTCTATGTGTTTCAACTTTGTTTAAATTAATTGGTTATTCCCTTGAATTCATTCTTTATTGATATGTACTTGGTTTTCTTCTCCCCCCATATTTAATAAGGTTTCCAAATATGCGGGCCTGATTAACAAAAAATGGATGCTTAAATGACATAATGCCACTGCTCTTTGCTAGGAATGCTTCTGTGAAGTATATTTCAATTTCCTTTCTATAAGGAACTGCACAAAGAAATTAAAACTTACTGTATGAATCAGATTCTGTGTTATTAAGTGAAAGAAAAAATATAAAGTAGCTATGTGTATTGAGAACAGAGTGGTTAAACTTATCAATTAAAGAGAACAGTAAAGTTGTGAAAATTATTTTCTTATAAAATTTATTTTATTTTTACTCTTACATTATAAGGAAATGGATTTCAAATATATGTATTTAAGAAAATTAGTTACGTTGAAGATTCCTGTAGAACCCACAAAGAAATTGCAAGTAAAAACAAGTTTCATAGTTAAAGCTGAACATTTTTAAAGCCAAATTCCAAATATAAATTTAGCTTTGAATAGCTTTTGGTATTAGATAATTAACAAGCTACATTTCTGAAACTAAATGGGCAGTTCCAGCTGTTATTTTACAATTAGTTTCCACTGAGAGTTTTAAATTAATAACTGCTGCAATAGCCTCAAACATGCCAATGCTAATTAGGAGTGGTGTTTGCATGTAATGCTATCCATATATATGAATATTTTACTGGGCAAAAGGTCTAAGCAGACTTTTTTTTGCCTCTGCTAAACACAGAAGAGAGAAATGTAAAGCAGGAAAAGACTACTTCCAAGCCCTACTCTAGAGTAGTATATGATTCTTATGGAAGATTAAGATGATTTTCCTAAGTCTTTAGACAACTTTATGCTAAAAAACTTATTCAAGTATTATAGCAAAGAACAACAGTTAGAACTTGCTATTTAGTATTAATATTTTTATTTACACCCCAATTCAACAATGATTATTTCTAAAGATTATTAAATGCAAAAAGAAACAAGATTGTATATTAAAATTATATGCAGAGAGAATGTTGTTTAAAAAGTATCTTCAGAAATAAAATCATTTTGGTTTGAAATCTGAAAAAAATTAGTAAATAAATTATGGGTGTGAGTTCAAAATCTTTGCTGTTACTTTTTTATTTTTTTCTGTACTACAGATGGATGAGAACTTAAAAGGATGTTAATGCAATCTCATTTCACAACTTACATGGAATAAAAGACATACTTTTAAAAACACTAATTTTGTCTTTTTTTCCCTATATAACAGAACCCTGAACTTTTAATAATTTTGAAATTCGCAAAAAACTGCACTAGAGCTTTTACAATATACTAAAATTGATGTTTTTCCTAATTCCCTATGTTACATATGGACAATTTAATAAGCAGCTCACATTTCCCTAAATAACTATGTGCATACTTTTTTTTTCACTGATTGTATTTGTTGCCTTTATTCAAAGAAGAAGAAACTCTGGTAAGCATTAGTTAATTCCTTGTTTGCCTACCAGATAAACCTCAATGAAGTATCAAAAACTAAAATATGTAAAACAGAAAATAAGTCTTAGTAGACTTTTTGTAAAATAATCATTAAATTAAAAGGAAATTATGCATATTAGGTCCATATTCTGGGAAAAATTTCATTATCTTAATGCTAACTTCTATGCAAAAACAGAACAGTTTTTAAACTGCAATTTGTTTGAAAAGGAAAATACTAAAAATTAAACTTCTAATGCATAAAAAAGTTTTAGAAAATCCAGGCTTTTTGAACAATAATTTCAAGGTATAGCTTTTCAAATATAAACACCTCAAAATATTTCTAAAGAGAAGATGATTACAGATGTGGGTGCTGTTGAAAAGTTCTGAAAAGCATTTGATTTTCCAAACCACATTTGAAAGAAAAAACAGATTTCCACACAGACTGTTGGCTATGTATGTGCTTTTTTCATAAATTCCTTGAATCATTTTTTCCTTCCCTTCACTCCAGCACTATCAGTACAAACACAGAAAATTGTTTATTACTCCTTATTTCACTGACAGATTTTTGTTAACCAATTATGGGCATTACATGATTATTACAGGGATGTTTTAGATGGAGTTCCTTGAAATAAAGATAAATAGAAGCTATTCTATAAGGAAAATAGCTTTGTTTTGCTATTTGCAAATGTTAGAGAGTTAAACAGTGAAAAACAGTAAACTACAAAAATGAAAAAACTATAATAAGAAAAGACTTGTATTAATAAAAAGTTCAATGAAAAAATAATAAAATCTACAGCTACCTTTTCATGAGTAAACTCTTTACATGAAATGTTTTTGCGGGGAGAGCCATGACTAAAGAATTTCCATTTCCATTCACAAATTGAAAACAGTCTAGGGACAGCTTTATGCTTTGATCTATGAAAGATCTACACATGAAAATGACCATGGAACACTCAGACCTGGCCTATTAAGCTTTGATATATGACATGAATGAAATCCTTGGATCTCAAAAATGATGAATCCAGAGCGTGGACAACAATTAGGTTCTTCATTGAACAATTAGGTTCTTCATTGGCCAAGCTGAGGAAAGCTTGGGATTCTGCTTACCTAAACTCCCAGAACTTGATAGTTTGGCAGTATTATTACTGACTTTATAAGTAAGACCTTTACACAGCCTCTATTCTCTGAGCTTTGTCAGCAATTTAATTTCTGCATTAACAATATTGTAACTCAACATTATTTTACTTTATCTGTTCATGGATACTCCCTAAAACTCCATTAATTATTGTTTCTGACAGTTTGCTAAATACAACTCTGTTGAGGATGATCAGCAGTCACTTAGATCAGAGCCATTTGCACAGTATCTGGTGTAATAGGGCCTTTATCCCAATACAGAAGTAGAACTAAATGTCATCTCAATTTCAGCTTCATTTTTAAGCATATCCATGCATCTCCTTCCTCCTATTTTTTCAGTCAGAGACCGAGAATTTCTGGATCTTGTGATGAAGTTTTCTCAACCATTTCCCTATTGATAGTGTCCAGTTCTGCTGGTAGCTTAGCACAAATAGTGCTATTCACTGCTCTTGTGCCCCTTTAGTCAGGCTAGGAAACTGCCTTACTTGCATTCTTGTCTGAAACCTCCTTTATTCTGCTCCCTGACCCCAATCCAAGGCCTTCTGATAACTTGATAACCTTCCAATCAACAGAACTGGCAGTTTCTTGATGGCAGTGTAAAAGTTCAAGTAGTATTTGTTGAACACAAATACAGCTGGAGCTGAGCTTTAAGAATCAGAGAATCATGAAAAATCATCAAAACCAACAAACCAACTCCTACAATTTAGCAGAAAAAAAATCACAACAAAGACATTGTCTCTTACTGTCAGCAGATAGAAATGTGTCACTGTACTTCTTTTAGGAGCCCTAAAATTGCTGTTATGGTACATGTATCTTTCCTTACTACATATTAATAGCAAAACTAAATTAGTCCATTTTCTACTGGAGAAAATACTCTAATTTTTATATGGTATATGAAAATTGAAATTACAATGTCAATGTAATTCTTTCCAACTTCCAATAATTACCTGAAACTGTATTTGTGCCCCAAAGTTTAAGGCACATTGTTTTTCCAAAATTCCCTTTTCACTTTAGTTCTCTCTCCAAGTTAGCATGTAAGTTCTTTTTCCTAGGACACAATAGATGGAGTCACTTCAGCTTACTTCAGTCACTTCTAGGTCAAAAGTGGTCTGGTTTATTTAGTATGACCTGCAGCCGTACCAAACTTACCTCTCATGAACTGGCATTCTACTAATGATATATGATCACATTCAGCTTTTCATGTATAAATTTATGGGACAAATTCAAAAGATGTTTGGAAATATTATTCAGCCTCTAGCCATGAAAATGTTTCTCAGCCTTTCCTAAAAGAACAGTTTCTAAATGAGAAGCAAAAATTCTTCTTTTTCATGAAGCACTACAAAAGTGACACTAATTGCATGTGGTTGTAGTTCAGGCATAAATAGAAGACTGCTTAAAGCAAAGTGACACCACAAATTAAGTCTGTATTCCCACTCCAGAAACACTGTAAAGACAGTGGTTCAGACAACACTTTATTTTCTTTTATTCTATTAAAAGCAGCAGCATCAAATTAGAGAACAGAGTTTGGAAAAAGACTGAAGATGACATGTTGGGATTATTAGAATACTGTGGATGCTAATTCTTCAGTAAACAATGGAATTCTATAATTTAATTTTGTACAGTCTCTTACACTGGATATTGTACTACTTGTACCTCTGTTAATTTTTACTAAGAAATCTTTCACCTAAGTACATGAGCTACACATTGTGTGGGTTTGCTCATTTTACTACTCAATTTTTAAGCATACTGTATTATCTTCAGATTTTTTATCTAGTACCACATACCATGGGCACGTTAAAAAGGGCAAATACTTTGTAAGAGCTCTCATATTTGGAGAATCAAATATTAAAATTAGACCCAACATCATGTGTTACTAATATCCCACTGGGTTGTTTTTTTTTTTTCCTTGTATACCAATTGTATGTCCTGCCCAATACAAACCACTTTGTATTATTTTATTAAAAAGCCAACTGAAAAATGGTGGAATTAATTTCACTTAGAACTCCAGCAGTCTAACAGCAGTGACTGCCATGTAAGACAATGACGAGATATCTTCAACCATGTTTCTGTAAGTACACTTTGTTCTAGATCAAGTGGAATGGATGCATCTAAATGGATCTAGTTCAACCCCAAAAGGAATATTAATATATTTAATTTAAAAAGTATAATTTTTGATTCTTTGAAAATCTTGAAACTTGCTTAAACAGATTAAGATAGTCACCTTCTTCCCAAAACCAAAAGACAACCCACTATCAACTTCAATAGTTTCCTATAAAACACTGCTAAGTAAGTTGATGCTCTGCTCTGATACGTCTTAGAAACAGTAAAGCTAGTATAACTGGATGATTAAAGAAGGAAAGAGAAGACCAAATCATTTGACAGATGATGAGAAATTAGGGGAGTGGTCATTGAAGCTGAGGAGATCACTTAAAATGCCAGAAAACAGAAAAAGACACAGGAAGCATGATGCTGTGAGACTGGTCACAAAATGCCAGTACCAGTCAGATGAGAGATGTCTCTGGCCCAGTGCTTATTTCTACCTTATTCATTTGGTCTCGTGATATCTAAAGGGGGACTGGAGCATATTGTAACTGCTTCAAAATGATGAAAACCAAATATATACTGCAGAAATCTTGTCTGGAACATTTATATAAGGACCATAATACAAAATAGCATGAGAAGCTTTAAGTAAAGGAGTGATTTGAAAAGCACTGAATTTCAGCATTTCAGGTAAAGCCACGTGGGCAAAGATACAGGCTCAAAAATGTTAACTACAATGGTTTCATTGATTTTAGATTTAAATGAGTTGCTTACTCACTGGTTTGTAATGAGCATACAAGGAACATCACACAGCTCTCTGCAGTGACTGTAATGACCTTGCAGAAGCGGGAAATTGCAGATTCCACTTTAGGATCAGGTGTTTTCCTGGTCAAGTTTTTGTTGCTATGAGGAGAGTGGAGCCTACATTTGGGTCTCTGACTCTTAAAGCAGGTATCAGATAGGAATCTCCTCAGACAGAAAAGGGAGAAACAGGAAAAATCTGTACAAATGTTTGGAAGATCTCTTTCATCTATGACCACATGGAGAGTTGGATCAGGCCCTGCCACCCAAAGCCACTACTAGTGCCAGGCTCTAAGACTTCTTCCATGAGAGTTCCATAATACAAAAGATAAAATGCTCATTTAAAAACAAAAGGAGAAAAAAGACAGGATAAACTACTATAACCAAACATACAAGCAAACCCATTAATTTAAATGTTTCCACATGGAAATATGAAGAAAAAGACTCTCTTACAACTTCTAAGTGATCAGAAGTGAAATTGGAGATATTTCATGGTCTCCTAAAAATCCTAGTCTTGACAAAAGTAAAACTTGCTGTCATTTTCTAGGCAGTAAATGTTTTACTGCTGGGAAAAGATTTTGATGTTTGTAATTTCTATTGAAGAGCACTATGAAGTAGTTAAAAATATTGCCACATCTGAAAAACAGACCAACGGGAAGTATAAGACACTTGTTCATCTGTATTTCTGTGACTTTTCTCACTTGGTATTATTTGCAACCCTACTTTCATGTCTGGCAACAGTGCCAACTCTACTAAGGATCATATATTACTTTTATCATGTTGATTACATATGTTCACCAGTTTTGCTGCCTATATATGATTAGTGTGGTTTGCACATACTTAGTGACATAATCCAGAGCATGACATTTTCACAGAAAATGTGTTTACTGGGAAAGAGCTCCTTAGAAGTTTGCATTCCTTTAAACTTTGATCTACATGACATCAAGAATCCTACAGTTTGAATATATGTTTACCATTTATATTATTAAGATCTATCTCCTTCTCACTATATGGCTACTGAACACTTTGGAAGTCACAAAAAATTTCCTTTCCTCTAAGGTGAACTTAGTAGTAGCTGAATAGAAGAAAGCCTTTTAAAATGTTCTCATCTGTGAGTTTAAACTTCATAATGATTTGACATTTAAATCCTGTTATTCATCAGCACTTCACAGCAGAACTTGATTTGTCTAAATGGATTTGAAAGCCCACAAGTGAAGAGAATCAGAAAAACCTGGTTTTGAATATCAAAAGATTGTATGTGAAAAGTATTTTTACAGGCTGCACGTACCCGTTTTATTGATCAATTAACTTCTCCCAGAATGAATTTTTCTGAGACCATATATGAAAAGCCAAACCCCTCCCCTGATACTTACTGATAAATGTCTTTCCTGAGCACAGCTCTACTAAGAGGGTTGTCAGCCTGAGGAGCCATAGAAACAGATCCAATCTTGAGAACCAAAGTATCTTCTTGAATTGATGGATTAGCTGTAGTTAGGAGAAGAGAAAATATGTGTTCGATTAAAAGTCAAATGCACATAGCAGGAACACTGAAAAGCTATTACTTTAAAAAATGTAAGTAAGATTATTTGCTAAGGATTGAATTTTGAACAGGAGCAAAATTCAATAGCCCTGCTGTGATATATAAAGGCAAAACTATTCTAATTTCATTTCCCCAGAGTTTTATCACACCACTGAATCCTAGTCTGTGACTTCTCATTCTCTCTGACATTTCTTGGGGAGGGTTTTATTCCAAAATGACTTCAGACATTTTATCACAGATTCTTTGTGATCTGTTTGTTTCTCCAATAACTATTTGCTGAAATATCAGCATGTAAACCACTCTGAATTGTGCACCCTTTTTATTATGGGCCTATATCTTTAGATGTAAAACATTACAGGATATCACAGTATAACCATCCTGGTAGCATTTGGAATCGGCTGCAACACACATGAAAAGTTCAAACACAAGGACTGAAACAAGAGTATCTGAAATCTGACATATATACTAAGAACAAGATGTTACACTGGACAGTAAATTTTACATCAATAACAAAATTATTCCAAGGAAAAAAATCTCTGCTTTCCACTTATCTCCATAATTTTCAAATTTCAGCCACATGTAAAGTTTCTTAGCTTTTAAAGCAGTGGTCTTATTAGAGAGAAAACCAAAGATCAGCCCAGAAATAAAATAGCACCATATTTTTTGTAGAAAGCTGTGTCAGCAGGCACAGACAAAGCACTTGGATAAGGCTGTGCTCAGAAATCTCCATATTAACTAGGAAACTCCAGAGCACATGTGATGCAAGTTCAAAGAGTTCATCATCTGAATGGAAAGGGTTCACTGCAACACCTGTGTGTGTGAGATGTATCAATGATGGAACAACATCACACCTGCTCCCATATCCAAGGGAGTTGTGCAAGACTCTCATATGCGAGTTTTGAAAACAAGATTGCCGTAAAGATAGTTTAAATATTTTACTGAAATGTGAAATGCTTGGTGTGGTTAGAACCAGCAAAATCCATACATTTAAAAATATGGTTCCTTCAGACCCAGTAATCTTGGTGAAAAAGACATCATGCTTTGCAGCTAAATACATATAAAGATGTACATTTCTGAACAGATCTAAGAAATCATAGAAATTCTAATATGATATTTTCAAATTATTGTAGGGAATACCCCAACAAATATGTGGCAAAGTGGGAACACAATTCTGATACACATGTGTATTAGCACACAAGCAATCTACTTAAAAGAAACTCATGTATTTACAAAGTAAAGACAAATCCTTTAGTCCCCCAAAGCAAAACAAAACTATTTACAGTTTGGTTGATAGAAATAAATTACAAGAGTTAAGCTGATGAAAAACTCCATTTTTTTACTAAATCTGAACCCATATTTTCAAAAGTCAGTAAGGCATTGTACTAAGTACTAGAATACTGCTACTGTACACTTAGGTCTTGGGTATTTGCTTTCCAATACTCACATAAGAAAATGGAGTGATGGTATTAAATATACATCTGATTATAACTGCAAATTAATTAGGTGGCAGATGTCTTATTCTTGGGAAGTGGTTCTAAATAAAATATATCTTAGGCTAAGAATTTTAATTTGTCTCTGACACTTAGCAAAGCAAAATAAACACAGGACTACATATTACAATTTGTATTGTCTAAGTATTTTTAGAGTTTTTTTCAAGGCTGGGCATGGGCCTTTTGTGTACAGTTTACTGTAGGTCAATAAATAAGCCAATTTAAAATCAGAAGGAATCACAGACATTAATATAATCAGCTGGTTTCTAAAGAGTCATAGGAATTGATATGATGAATTCATATTTCCATTCATTAACCCATGCTTTTCAAAATATGGGAATAAAGTAGTAAACAATCACAGTCATTGCAGATACTAAAAAATCTGAGGGGAAAAAATCTATGCCACATTTTAAAAACATACTTAAAATTTATGTACCCTTACAATAAAATACTGTACATATATTACTTTAGACTTACAATATAAGTACAATCTAGGAAAATATTACAGACTCAAGTGTTCACAATCTCATTTGGTTTCATCCACTCAGTCATCTGAGTCATCTGTTTGGTGAGCTATATGCATTATGCTCTTTTAATCCTTCCTTTTAAGCCTCCTCATCTAGCATTTAACTTTTTTGATACTTTTCAGCAACCTCTCTCCTTTTATCAATATGTAGTTTTACAACAGAAAGCAAATTGGACATGATATTCCAGCATCTGCCATATGCACAAGTACAGCTACCTCCCTTGTTTCTTTTCCCTCGGTCCTCTGTGACCCTCAAGCTGTTTCAGCCACTGTTTCCAGGATAATCCCTTCAGTCCTGAAGACCCAGTCTGTGTAAACTGTTTCCTTGATTTACAACTTTAGCTTTAGAAGATTTACTGTATTTTCTACAAGCAGTGATGTGAGCACAGTAACCCAGATGCATGGCCTCAGGAAATTCTTTGCAACATTTGCTGATGATAGCAGCAATGGTTTTATATTTACTTTCAGACTACTAAACACAAATTTCATTTATTATTCCCAATTGATGAGTTTTGGTGGGTTTTGTTTTTTTTTT
>WEIU01011292.1:112790-131323 GCA_013389925.1 Aegithalos caudatus | reverse complement strand
CTTTTTTTTTTTTTTTTTTCTGGCATTTATTAGTGAAAGTTCTGTATTCAAAAATTTAAAAAAGATTCTTACAGAGGGAAAGAAGCCAGAGAAGTTACTGAAAGGATCCTGCTTGCTGATAGGTCGAACCAACAAGGTGCGTCTGTTCAGCTTGTCAGTACAGGAAAGGAACACACCTCCGTACTGCCCCAGAGACCAAGAATCTTCCCCAAGGCTT
This sequence comes from Aegithalos caudatus, assembly GCA_013389925.1. Taxonomy (NCBI): domain Eukaryota; kingdom Metazoa; phylum Chordata; class Aves; order Passeriformes; family Aegithalidae; genus Aegithalos; species Aegithalos caudatus. Next base: position 131,106 of record WEIU01011292.1, on the reverse strand, counting down.
GAGGTAATGAATGAGGCATGGGAGATAGGAAAAAAAAAAAAAGAAACAAAAAAAGTTGCTATAAGGAAAAAAAAATGGTTTATATTTGGCTCGCATGTTTCGATGTAACTACAAGATAAACTTATGCCATACATTTTTCTAAAAAGCTGAAATTCAATCAGATCAAACAAAAAAAGAGATTGAAAAAGGTAACTGTAAAATTTTATGTGCAAGGACAACCTACAGCAAGAGGTCAAGACAAATGAGAATAAAAGTATAGTAAAATCATGTATGTAGAAAAGAGACTTACCTTGGATTTTTGGCAGATAGCTTTAGCAGAACAAGGAGGAGAATGATTACAAGAACAAAGACACTGAATGTAAATCTGTATTCATGCTACAAAATCAGTATTATTTAGAAAAAGTTAGCTTTTAAGTCTTAAAAGGTGCCTTGTTCTTGTAACAATTCTTTTTAACATATAGGAGAATTAAGTGAAGTAATTGGCTTAAGAAGAGTTAATCAGCACCTTAATTTACTACAGAAATCTCACCAAAAGTTTTTCTCTGCATTGTAGAAAAATTCCTTCAAAATCTCCTGACTGCCAATATCCCCCTGGCCTGGAAGACAAAAAGTTCACCTTGTCTATGCTCTCCTTTTGGTTTTAGTCCACAGAGACTTACAGGTAGGAAAGGTACTCCAAACAGATTAGAAAATATAAATGAGAACAGTGACAATTTTGTCAAGTTGAGTAAGTTTTGAGTTTGTTGGGCATTTTTAGGGGTTTTGTTGTTTGTTCTTTTTCCTCAATGTTTGTTAAGAGGAGCTGGCTACTGGGATTTCACAGAATCACAGAATATCTTGGGTTGGAAGGGACCCACAAGGATCATCGAGTCCAACTCCTGGCCCTTCTCAGAACCATCCCCAGCAGTCACACCATGTGCCCAAGGGCATTCTCCAAATGCTTATTCCACTCTATCAGACTGAGGCTGTGACCACTTCCCTGGGGAACTGTTCCAGTGCCCAAGCACCCTCTGGTGCCCAAGCATCTTTTTCTGATATCCAACCTAAACCTTCCCTGATACAACCTCAGGCCATTCCCTTGGGTCCTGTCACCGGTCACCAGAGAGAAGAGATGAGGGTCTGCCCCTCCTCCTTCCCTCATGAGGAAGCTGGAGACAGCAATGAGGTCTCCTCTCAGTGTCCTCTTCTGCAGGCTGAACACATCAAGCAACCTCAGACCCTGCTCACATGGCTTCCCTTCAAGGCGCTTCACCCTCTTAGCTTCCCTCCTTTGGATGCTCTGCAGTAGTTTAATAATTTTCTTATGTTGTGGTACCCAAAACATCACACAATATTCAAGGTGAGGCTGCCCCAGTGCAGAGCAGAGCAGGACAATCCTGGCCCTTGCCCGGCCGGTAGTGCTGTGCCTGATGCATCCCAGGACACGCTCAGCACTCCTGCATTGTGACACGGTTTTAAAAGATTTTTTTTTTAAAGTATAAATTTTAATTAGAAAATATTATATACAAACAATAACTGAATTTTTATCTTAGGCAAAAAGACAGGAACTGAAATAATTTTTAAGACAGCTCATCAGGAATAAAATCATAAAGGAACGATGGTAATGTTGTTAAATTGATATTAAATCTCCTTCCTACAGTAAGTACACAGGAAACATTAGGCAGTCAATGAGACCTTGCAGACACTGATTCTCAAGTAAAAATTATTTGTGCTCCTAAATATTTTAGTTATTTTCAATGCCAACAGCCGTGCTGAAGCTTTTAACTAGTTTTTCCTCTCAAGAAGTAACATTCTATTTTTATTTCTCAAGAGTAATTCTCTTTTCTCTTAATCTCTTAATTCATAATGGAATTCATTGATCTGTAATGGCAAATACTACCCTAGCTGATTAAAGAGTACACAGGCTCTCTCTCTGTCAAGACTGGTGTGTTCATGGCCAATACAAACTAGAAGATGGCACATGCAATCTGCCTACAGCACCCTGTGCCTGGGTCTTAAGTGACACAGTCATGTTGGTGTAGCAACCTATCCAGACAACAGGACTTGCCAAGTGGGAAGGCAAACTAGTCCTAGCTACCTACCTTGAATACACACAGTGTTGGTGATGCACTGCTTGGGATTCATTACTGAAGTTTTACTCAGGTCTGCACAACACTGTGCCATGGGACACAACAGAGATCATCAGCTTAGCTCTCTTCGTTACATTAACTGCTGCTTTGCCTCAGCAACAGATGTTTCTGAAAAACTGAGTTGTTTCTCTTCAGCATATAAGAGTAACGTAGCATAAATCATTAAATAACGGCACTCACTAACACATCATGAACCAGTATTTCAGGAATTTCCCATTCTAATGTTCAGCTAAAATGAATTATTTTGGTCTAATTGATCAAGAGAGCAGTAAGTGTAAAATAAACCACTCTCCTAAATTTGCAGTTATTTCTATGTACTTCTATGGAATTAGATCTAATTCTGAGGAAACATAATTGTGATTTTTATTATGCAAAAGGTTAAAATTATTTAACTGAAATTAAATATCTACCTGAAATTAAGAATGCAGAAGAAAAAAACCCAAAACACTACCTGCCTTTATCTTTCAGCCTGAAATTAAAGGATCACAACTCACAGGAATTACCTGTTTCTGTAATGGTCAATATTGAAGCTTTCTATTTTACATTTGATTTTGGTATAGACATCCTGCATATCCACTGAAGCACTGAGATCCTCTAATTCACTGACAATACAGACTTCTGCAACAGTAAAAGAAAACAAAAATTATTAGTTATTAATCTGAAACTTGAAGGATTTTAAGCAAGAAATAGATCTGAGACACTACATTTTGTAAATGGGATGATGCTACTTCTACTCAGAGTTTTCTCATAAAGCACTTTTTGATTCAAGTGTCACAGTAGAATCCAAACCTTTTTATACAAATGTATTGAGAAACACATATATGGGGTTTCTAGTTTAGGTATTTATAGCCTAATTCCTAGGGGGGAAAAATGAAAAAAAAAATTGCCAAGATATTTACACTAATTTTCTTTCTCTTGTGTAATTATTTAAAATCAAAGGTTCAAGTATATTTCTTCAAAATTAGCCTAATAAATAAGTCACTTTATTTTTTCACATTTCTATGGGCAACAATGTTAATAGCTAAGCAGGAGTATTTCCTAGGAAAAAAAATTGATGTCCTGCAGTTTATGGCATCTGAGTTTCTTGCAAACAATTATTGTTTGATGATAATTCAACTATATCTCAAAGAGAAAAAAAAATAAACTGTGTACAACACATATTTTTATTTTCAACACAGAAGTTGAAACTTCTCCACTTAATCCTGTATTAAACTTCCTTTTAATGATTATATTATGGTGAGTATATTAAATTGAAATTTGAAATTATCAGTATTATAAACTACAACACACAAAATACATGACTAATTAATATCAAAACTAAACATGATTGTTTCTAAGGAAATAAATGTTCCACTCTGTCAATTAACCAACTTATTTTCAATTTAACTTAATCATGTGTCCACATGAAAGGGAAGTTTATGCCAAAAACAACACTGAATTCTAATCTGCATGCAGTAACCTAACTACAGGTTGCTGTTATTTAAAATACAGCTCTAACCCATTATTTCTGTGTTATAGTGTTCAGTAATGTTGATACAAGCTCTGAATAGCTAACACTGTGCTGTAAAATAGGCTGTGCTGCTTGTAATTTAAAGTAGTACATTAGGTAGAAAAATGCAGAATACCTGTGCCATTATTTCTAGGATCAGGAGCAAACAATTTTACAGTAATTTTTGGCAACATCCACTGCATCCATAGGCTGACACGTCCACTTGAGACTCCGATATTGCTTGTTGTTTGTTCCAATGTAATGGAGTCTGAGAATGGGGAATCATCACCACCCTGAAGAGAATCACCCTATGAAACAAAAGCAATAGGTGAGGAAAAAAAAAGTATTGCTCTTCAACACTTCTGTGTTCTTTTTCTATCTCAACAGATATAGATGCACAAACTATAGAAATACAGATTCCCAAATAGTATATTTGAATTAAGTAATTTGTACCACCAGGAAAGAATAAAATATTTTTCCATTTATTTTGGTAGAGATAACAGACTTTGGCAAAGGCTAAATAGTGAAACTGTAAGGTCTTACGACAGGTCTCCTTGGCATTGCACACTTGTCTTATTAACTCTACACTAGGGAAACACTATGATCAATTTAAAACAAAGGCTAATAGGAATATTTGGAGATGCAATAGGAAAAAGGATATGGAGGCTTGCACATATCTGAAAGGCAAAGGAAGGAAGAGTCACTGGAAGTACCAAATGAAGAGCCACCCAGTAAAGCCATAACACCTGCACTATGTACACACTGCATTTGGGTCCTTTTTTTCCCCTTGTATGTGCTTCCCTGTAATTTCCTGGACAAAAGATTTCAGAAAATAATAGTTTTTTGTAAGAACTGGAAATATTTTATTTGCCACTTTCTAAATATTTCTGTTTTTAAAAAATGACTGTCACTTGTAATATTCTTAAACATATGAAATGCTGACAAATGAGCTTGTAGAAGCTTCTGTGCCATCAATAATCTCTGTTTATTCTCTAAAATTTTAAGGGCTCAATAAAGAAGACACAGAGATTAATGTTTTTAGGAGAAGATGATGACAAATGAAAGCTATACTGAAAATTCTGTTATGTGGGCTTATTAGAGCAATGCAGGCATGTTCTGAAAATATTTACCAGCCAAAGGACCTCACCCTGCTCCTTTGCTGGATCTTCCAGATAGGGAAAGAAAGATGCAAACATGTAACTGCTCATCAGCCCCCAGTGTTTACAGCCTATTAAACTGAATGCAAGAGACACATAAGTTACTAATGTCATCCAGAAGCCACTGAATATCCAGGAGCATCTCCACTTGCAACTCCACCATGTGTTGCAAGTTTTCTTCATTCAAGCACAAAGAAAGGAAAAGGTTTAGTCACTTTGATCCACTAAGACCAAATTGTTTCTAAGATTAACAGACCAATAAACACCCAAAATCTTATCTTTCATTGAAGGTTTGTGGGAATAGGCATTGTAAATTATGATGAGAAACATGTTTGAGATTTATCTAATTAAAAGCCAAGATTATTTCTATGGAAGACACCCCAGAAGGCAGATCTGCACAGAAAGCACTACAATTGGACTGAAACCTTTTTAACCTGTCAGTCAAGATTCAGAATGCAGTAATTTCAGCTTCAGATGTCTCAGGAAAATTTCTTTCAGTAGCAAAATTAAAATCTGACATTACTTGCCTCATTCTGCAGTCCAAGGCTGGAAAATCCAAGTATGGAAGTTCTGTTAGCAATCTATTTTCTGGATGGGTAGGACCTAGCCCAAACCTAATGACATAACTCATATGGAAGCATTTATGTTGACAAATCACATTTTCATTCAACTCAGGCCTACAACTTAATTATAGGATTTCTAAACTGTAAGAGGACACAGAGAGAAACAACGAAGGGACTTTATGTGTGTGCAGTAACCTTTACCCTTGCAAAGCTCAATGATACTTATTACAATTGGGAAGAAACCGTCTACATTGTCAATAGCTGACACAGAAAACTTAGCATTCCAGATACTCATTTGTATGAGGAAAGCAAAGCTTGTCGAACTAATCAAAGCATGTTTCTAGAAAATAACACCTAAACATGAGACTATGATATCCAAACCATCTCAACAGATGTAATGTGAAGTGTTGCAATGAAAATTAAGATCCAGTTCACCTTCAATCATCTATAGTGACAGTGGCTTTGCATTAATCAAAATGCATGAAAGAAAACAAGTATATTTCTATTTATTTTTATATTTCTTCTACAAGGCATTATCACTTACAGCTCTGAACAGATTACCTGGAGAGGCATAGGTGACCATCTTCTGAAAAACTGTTAGACTCCTGAGGTCCAAAAAGCATTTGCCCCCTATCACGTTCTAAGTGAGCTAACTTGCTTACACAATCCCACCTGAAATCTCTCTCCATGGCGGGTCACGGACTTAGCATGACCCTCTTGCTTTTAGTGTTTGTTTACTCTTCTTCTTCTGTTTTACTCTTACACTGTCTAAAAATTTAATTATTAAATATAGCAGGGCCTGTCTCTTGCTGTGCATCTTACAATATGTAATGCCTTCCGCAGCAAGACATCTCATTGGAGAAACCTCAGATAGCTCATTTCACTATGATGCACGTATCTCCAAAATCAGAGGGGCACACTGAACATATGCCACCCAACAAAACAAGTTAAAAAAACAGTGGGTAGAAACTGCTAAATAACATGTCCAGGGAGAGGTTAACTCCTTTCTTACAAACTGTGACTTGTTTTTCCTGTTTGCTTCTCCAGCAAAATTCTTCCTGCCTCTTGCCTTTTTTGTCCAGATTCCCATCTCTTAATACTATTTGCTAACCATGTCCTTGCAAGATATTTCCCACTGTCTACAAAGAGCTCTACTCTCTCCAGTACCACTTAATTATCCTACAAGGCATTGACAGTGACATGAAAGTAAGTATCTTTTCAACACTGGAAACAAAATTCAGTTTTCTTCAAGGGTGTGAGCACCTGTGTCCTTGGAACAGAAAAGTATGGGGAAAGCAGCCTTGGAAAGTGTCAGGCCTGCAAGCTCCCCAGCATCTGAAAGGATATAGTCACTTCTCCAGTGCTAACCATTGTTATTCCTTATTGCTTGTCCCAATATGGCAGGCTCCAGTAATAGGACAGTGACATAACCCAGCCATTTGCTGTCCTCCACTATCCCTGTTAACCCTCTGCAAACACTAGCCTGCCTCCCTTCAAGTACTCTGCTCACTTTTAAAGCAGTGAAATGTAGGAGCAAAAAATGTATGCTTCCAAAGTCACAATGCTTTGAGAATCCTATCTCCTGTTTTGATGAGTCTTTATTTGCAAAGTCCTCATTCTCAGAGGAGATCAGAGAAGCCTCAACTTATTTCATGACTTGAGATTTCATGCCATGAGAATGGCATTAGCTCTGATCCTGTCAATTTCTGACAATAAATATTTGTTTTTCTTTTGTATAACATCCACACAGCTCCTTTGACACTCCGCCTTTCAGTAACTTCCCACACCTTTTGCCTTTGAATGACTGCCCTAAAAGATGATGCTTCAGTGTTGGAGTTTCACTGTATGTGAGATGACCCTTCTCATCACACCTCACATGCTCCAAAAAGACGGTGGAGTAAACAGTGCTCTGGGCAGACCCCTTTAGTAGGGCAGATCTGAAGGAAGAAGCAAGCCAAAGGGAATTTCCCTGTGCTGAGATCTCCAGATGGATTACAAAGTATCAAGAAATAAAAGCCAATTAAGGTAAGGAAAGTGAAAAACAATACTTATATGTTTATTTACAGTTCAAGCCAATGTTCTTGACAATGCTTATGTGCTGTGGATCCATTTGTGACTCTCTATTCCTTGCATTGTATAAAAAACGATTTTTTTCTTTTTTTTCTTAATCTGAAGAATTTTTCATGTTCTGTTTGTACTATAAACACACTTCATTTTGCCAAACCGTAACTTACAAACTGTGATGGAATGGGTGGGAATGAGAGACAATCTCCTTCTCGTCTTCCACACACCCCCTCACTCTCCCACTGAACATGTTCCAAAATGGATTTTGAATAAAAATCAACTTTGTTCTAAAATTTTGGCAGGTTTCTACATTTCTGATAGTTGAGAAAGAAGAAAACAATAGCTGATTAAACTTAAAGGGGTACACTTAACAGCAAATACATATTGCCACCATAGTAATTTTTGAATTCTATTATTGGGTTCTTTTATTTCTGTAATTTAATGTTTTCAGCATTTCATGCACTTTAGGATTTTTTTTTTCCACAGAGAGCTTGTAGAAATTATTTTTATTTAGTGGTGTGAGTGCAAAGATAACTTTACTGTGAAGAAAAGTCACGCTATAATTTTCCCACACTTCTTTAGGATTATTTTTATGAAGATATTAAATTATGTACAACGCCTCCCAGAGAATCAGTCAGTTGACAATTTTGGCACAAGGTTACTTAGAACAGTATTTTTGAGATTTTTGAACAACTGCATTTACCCTAGAGTTAGAGATACCAACCCAGATGTATCATTAGAAACTACACCTGCAATTGCCAGGGTTTGGAAACCATTCTACTGCAGAGCCTGAAAATCCTAACAAAGGCCTCAACTAACTTGGGCTTCACCTCACCCAACAGTTCTGTACCTGGGCTCCTCCATTCCGAGTATTCCAAGTCACTTACCCGTACTCCCTATTGGACTGGCAGCAGGTCAGTGTAACTAAAACTGGGTTTGGCTGCAGCATCCAGCAATGATCTCTTGATGGCAGCCATGGCAGCTGCAGAGCTTTTCAAGAGACATTCCCAGCTGCTCCCCACGGTGCTGCCTCTGCCTACTTCAACATACTACCTACATTTTTTCTGCAATGAGAATGTGTAAACAGCTGAATTGGCCCATTCTCTTTGTCAGTGGCAGACGCTTCTCTGAAGACAGATACAACATGTTGTATACCTGCCCTTTGGGAGGCAAAAAAATGGAAGAGATTGCATTTCTTCTTAGCCTTCATGGTACTGTAACCACAATCATTAGGCAGAGTCAAAGGGCCTGAAAAACTGATGATCTGCAGCAGCTGATGTTTTATATTTTTTGCTTCAAAATAAGCTCAAATTCACAAAATTTTTTGCAGTGAAAAACTAAGAAACTGAAGAGAGCAGAAAGACTGTGCTCTTGTTTCTCATGGAGTTGCAATTTTCATTTTGGATTTTCAGCACCCAGCATGTTATTGTTAAATAATGTTTATGCATTACTTTTTTGCTCTGTTTCCAGATCTACTGAAAAATCAAGCCAGAGTCAGAAACCCTGAACTATTTTCCCACAACTTCTCATGCCAAGTCCTAAAATATACAATTTAAATTCTTTTACCAATTGTTGCAAATTGACCAATATACTGAGTTTATTTTCTTACCAGAATTTATCTTTGTTCATCAGGAAGATCCAAACATACGAGGCCTTCATCCTTGGCCTGCATAAAGCTCAGGGATGATCACAGTTTGGCCACACTAATGCTATGCCTTATCAAAATAACTTCTGCGTTCTTGCTCAATCACTGACTTTCCCCAAGGACTAAACACTTCTACCACTGTTTGTGCTTAAGTAAACAGTAACAAGTGGCCTGTTGTAGTCTGTACTACCTTACCTTTTCCAAGGCAGGGATGGTAAAATGATTAACTGTTTCCAGCCTCCAGTATTTAAGCCTCTCACTCATGTTTCCCTGTCCTACCATCAGCCAGGCTAGAAGTCAGTAAGCCTAGGTAGCTTTATCGACATCAGACCGTGGTGCTCACATCAAGTTGTCAGCAAGAAAAGAATTAGACACAGCTTAAAATATAAATCATTCAAAGATCACATAAACAAATTACCTTTTCTTGCTATTAGATATAAATAGTTGTGCAAGCTTGCTTTCTTCTTTAATAGCAAGTCTGTTGCGGCTGAAAGAAGCTTTAAAAATAATCATGTGCCTCCCACAGAGCAAAACACAGTAACTATAAAATCTCTGAACTTAAAAAATCCCACAGCTATGGCAGCAAAGCTGTTTTCATTTGAGATTTCAAGGCTCAAAACTATAGAAATATATAAATAAAATACAGAGTCTGCTAAAAAACAAACTTCTGGAAATTTTCCCCAAGTCAAACCTACAGAAATATATGTTATTATTTAATTACTCTAATATTGTTTCTTGTTCACTAATTCACTAAATTTCATTTAGATAACTTAGAATTTTTAGGAGTAACTTATATTACCAAAATAATCTTGGTAACATATGGATTAAAACAATTAGCGAATACTTTCAATTCATGCTCCAGTACAGCATGTACTCCAAATATTGTTGTCTATATAGATGATCAAAACCAAATTGTTATTTATAATGCTGGTGGTTTCTGATTGTAATGAGAAATTAATTTGATGTGAGTATAGGGAAAACCACTATTTTTTTGACCATATTGTTTTCTTACTGTTATTGCTTACCTTCAATTTCATATCCATGGCAACATTTTTCACAATTGAAATCATGCAGACATAGATATACACCAAAACCAAGACTACTCAAATAATCTAGAAACATTTTAGTGAAACAGCTCAAGAACTGAAGCTTTGCCTCAAACACCTTTTAATGTCAGCTGCCTCTTCGGTGCATGTGTGTGTATGATGCATATAAAAAGTAGGCACTCGGAATTACCTTTTTATTTTCTCCAAACCAGGGAATTAATATAATCTGTACACAAGGCTAAGCCAATCCTGGCCAAATGCTGAATATATATTTCACTCAGAATCCAAATTATTGCTATCTGCCTGTGTTCCAGAACTGTTCTATGAAGTGTCCCTAAAGTTGATGGGGTTTTCCTGAGACTGAAAGCCAGTCACTCAGAAAAGTCTCCTTACATTCTAATAGGTTTATGTTAAAAAACAAAGCACTGCATACATGTGATACCTTGGTATACCTTCAACTCATCTGATGCACTTTTGACTCTCTCTTGGAGCAAAAACAAGGTCAACTCACTATTCTAACTTGTAAACCTGACAGGAACACTAAGAAAACCACAAATACTATGCCCGTGCAGTTGCACAGCTTCCTGTGACTCCCCCATTCTACTCTATACCTGGTGACTTATGGCTAAGGATACTCATGGGTGAAGTTTAACACAGCATTCATGCTCATAAAAGGAATAGCCTGCTTACCTCAGTACAGTACAGGACTCCTCCCCCTGCCTTGAATATTTTACAGTCTCAGGCAAACACAGACATTATGATCAGGTACCAGATTGCTCCAGGCAGTTACACAGTGTTATAAATTAAGGAGCAGAAATACATAAAACCGAGTGTCCAATCTTATATCTGAAGATACACACCCAAATGCTCCTGTCACAGAGCTGCAAGAGCACTCTGAGGCATGGCCAGCTGAGACAGGGGAATGGACTGAGCTTCAGGAGTAGCTCATAGATGACACAGTGGTTCAACTGTGGCTGGATGGAGATGGAGTGAGCACTGAGCTGGGCACAACGCCAACCTTGGAAGCCTTCACAGCCCGGTACCTCTCCTGGTTGCCATTGCAATTTACACAGAGCAGCTCTCTACTGGGCCTGGCATCAGAGTGACTGGCTGACTACTTGCAGAGGCTCACAAGCAGCACAGGTATACCAGGTATTTTCAAAACAACACTTAGTGTTCTACTAATTTCAGACTTGGAAAATGGCTTATGCTTCTTGACCTGAACACACTAACCACAGCTTTCCAACACAAGATAATACACAGTCACTTCAAAGAGAAACAATACAAACAAATAAAAATATAGGCACAATGCAGAAAATGCTTTTTTTTTCCTCCTTTGTTCCAGCAAAACGAGTAATAAAATATTCTTCATTTGTTTATTGGGGAAAAGTTACTTTCCAACTGGACTCTATTACTCTTTTTGATTTTTCTGATTCTTCCTTGATGACACACCACTACATTCTGTAGGTTAGAACTCACACAACGTATTTTTTTAAGAAATAAAAATACCTCTGTAGTGGTTCCAATGTCAGCAGATGGACTGTATGTGCTGGTATCTGGTGGAATGGTACCAACACTACTCTTAACTGGAGAGCTAGGAGGAGCAGGTCCTGTCAAGGTTTCAGTATAGACAGAAGATACAGATTGATATAGAGCTCCTTTCCTCTGAATTTTATTCCAAACTTTACTTGTGATCTCAGCCAGTTCATACAGAAGCTGCACCTAAAGGAAAAATTAAAACTTAATTTTAGGATGAAGCATCTTTTAATGAGGTAAAGGAAAAATCAAAGTACTCCACTGAGACTTATAGCAGAACTAAACTTCTCACCATTTATAATGCTCTAATAAGCAACTACATTGCAAATAAAATACTTAGCATCAATTACAGTATAGTGACTTTGATAAAAATAATCTGCGTTTTGTGTAAACATACAATACATAGCTCAACAATATAAGCAATAACATGGTCTTATAAAACTTACTAACATAAATTTTAACAGTTAAGCAAAGGTAATTTATATTTCATATGTATAGACACAGTCTCTAGGAAAAGGAAAATGTAATCTTTATAAAATATTAACAATGCAAAATTAATCATTCAAATTGTATTAAAATAATGATCCCATGCAGCATGTGAAACTGATCTGGCTTTGGAAGAATACTCACTACCAAACTCAATAGTCTCCTGGCACATGTCATTCCAATATTCAGAAACACACTGTTTAACTTGCACATTGTTTGACTCAGTTCTAAGATATTTACACAAGTTTTTGTAAATAGGCATTAATCATGGAATTTGTATGACAACATATTGGAACATACTGTATAAAAAAAGGTCACTGAAAACTGAAAATAATATATAAGCAGATTCACAGCTGGATACCATACCCAACTTGCCATTATAAAAAATTGAAATTCTCATATTTATAAGAACTTTAAGCCTCAGGACACTTCTGCTCTACGAAGCTGGCTTCTTATGTGGGCAGAACAGATGCAGAAAAACACTGCTGTCAATCTATATTTGATATAAAACAGTACTTGATTTTGTGCGTGAGAATGTCTGATGAAGTCTCAAAGTACATGGTGCAGTCCTTTCTCAAGAGGTGAAATGCTGGAATTTTATAAAAACCTTCTTAATTCATCTTGGATTTTCTTTTGAAGTTTCAAGGTTTACACAGAGGAGGTCATATAATCCTTTGACAGATTTTTCCTTAGAGGAGATAAACTTCACAGTACATTTTTTTTTTCCTTCATACACAGAGCAATCTACAGCCAAACAACTCTGGCTGTGATGAAGAGCACTTTCAGTTACTCTTTCTAAAGTATTCTGTGTCTGTAGCACTCAGATAGGCACTGGTAACCTTTGAATTACCAAATTCAAGTTTCTAAGTTTTGCCAAGTCTTTTTCATGTAATGCAGGAAGCTCAACTAATGTCCTAATGTAATTAACTAATGTAATGTCCACCCAATTGATTGACTAATATAACATTAACTGGTGCTGACACTTTGCTGGCAAAAGCATCCCTAGAAATTTAATAGGATACAGGCAGATATCCAAATCATACATGCTTGCAATTTCTGCATGTCCCAATTTTTTTCCAAGAAACCAAGGGACAACTTAAGCTAAATTTGTTTTAATGAAGCAGGGCTTTCAGAAAATTATTTATGCTACTACTCCTAAAGGCACAAAGTAATGCAAAAGAAGGAACTTGTGTTTACATATATGCTCATATACAAGGTGAAGAGGTTTGTCATCAGTTAATCCAACACTGAAAGGTTTAAATCTTACTGAGGTTGCAGTAGTCATAATCATTAAAGCTAATAATTACTTATGTTGTTAGGGAAACCTTTTAAAAATTGCTCGGGCTAGAATCTTTCCAGCCACTTGGAAGCAGTGGCTATTTCAGACAGCAGTAGCCATGTCTCTGAACATCACCTGCAACCAGCCAACCAAGTAGTATGATGAAAATACCCTCTTTCTCTCTGAAAGTAGGGACAAAATAAGTTCAGCAAACAAAAAGGCACACTTTCATTAGCGGGAGATGATTTTCAAGGAGTTATGTTAAAAGGTTAAAAGGTAAAAAAGGCAGGATTTCAAATGCGTAGTCTCAATATTTTACAAATACATTTCTGATTATATGAGACAGGCTAGTCCAAGTGTAAGGTCTCCCCCCTTTCTAAGTATTTTTCACCATATATAATAACTATTTTCATAACAACTATTTAAGAGAAGAAAAATGGTAGGACAAAAAGGATAACTGGCAGTATTTGTTAAAAAAGGTTTCCCCCCCACACTGCTTCCACTCCCTCCACAGCAAAACCAAACATAACTCAGTAAGACCCCACTGACTACTTGGCAAAATCCATAAAGCTCAATATGTTACAGCACTTTATATTTTAAAAATAACAGATAACTACAAAATTGAAAACTACAACCAAAGACAACATCCTGGCAATTTTGCACACTGGTAGTATCTATTAACTTTACAACCATCAGAACATGGTTTCATATTAAATCATATAGTCATATAAATATAATACTTCACCCTTTGCTATCATTTAACAAATTCACCAAATTTCACCTAGTTTAAGGCTCTCATCTATAGAAAAAATACAGCCTGCCATTGTAAGTAACCAAATTTCATACTGTGAATTTGTGACTATGAAATGTTCTTTATGGAACTGTGTTTTTCATCTGCTATCCTTCAACATCTGGTTAAAGAAGACGAATAGCTTTTTTTTCTTCCCTTAAGGACGAGTAAGGCACATGTAAAGGAGAAAAGACAGTTCAAGAACCTTTAGCAAGCTCAAATAATTTGTCCACATCCTTTCAGTCAGTAGAATACTTCAGTAAATCAATAACATCACAGTGTACAAGGACACTCTTTAGGACAATAACATTTTGTCTAATATTCCATACTACAACTTCATTTTAACATTTCACTATGGTTATAATATGATTTATATGGAGCTTAGAGTTTCAGTTTTTTTAGTGGAAATATTTTCTTACAGTTTGCAAAAAAAAATACTCAATTACACTTTAATGGAATGCTAGAAAAATACTATTATTTTTCTATTTTCTTTTTAGTTCTCAACTCACATTTAGGTAAAACTTGCACTTAAAACAATGCCATTCCACTTTTAATATTATCAAACACCTACTGTATTTGAAACTCCAGCAAACTAGGTCCAAGTCCTTAAAATGCAAGGTGTACTTTATGAAAAATCTAAGAACACCTTTTCCTTTTATTAAACACAAATGAGGTGGTAACTTTTGTTTACAAGCATTCATCTGTTTTTTCTCCCCTTTACTGTAGGATACCACTGCTTGTCTAAAAAACACTTTATGTTCAAAGAAATGTTAGTTCCACGAAAAAGTAGCAAAAAAATTACATTAAACCACTTCAATATAAGAATCCATGGTGACAGCAGAACAGTATCATAGCATTTAATGGTACATCTGCAATTCATTTCACTCCATCAGCCAAAAGATGCATTTACACTACAGCTAGTACATTTGGAGAAGAGTTTAAATTACAGAAGTTGAGAGAGCTTCAAAGAAAATCTCAATCTAAGCACCTTGATCTTGATGACCCAGTTAAAAAAAAAAATTAAGACAGAGACCCTCTTCATGAAAATGCGGATCAATCGTACTTAAATCAAGTTATTTTTAATTTCCTTTCATAAATCAATTATATGTACCAACCTGGGGGTTGGAGCATTTTATTTCAAGGGATTCAAGGTCGACATGGAGGCAGACAACAAACGAGTGTCTGGATTCTGGCCCTGAAGCAAGCAGTTTCTGTGAAGTCACAGCTAAAGTAGAGGTACAGCCCATTGGTTCTACCAAATTAAGTGTCATTTGTTGTCCAAGAAGAGTGTATATACTGAAATGATGTAGACTAATTGTCCATGGAAAAGCATCACCTAGTGATTAAAAAGAAGGGGAAACAGTTAAACAATTGCTTAATAAAAAGTCGGGTATTAATTTCACAAAATTAGCAAAGGCCTTACTCTAAACCACCTTAGAAGTCAGCAAGCTCAAACAACAACCATTAAATTGATCCCAAACTGTCATAAACATAATTCAACCATCATTTCCATGCTATACTTCAAAATCTGAACAATAGAAATCAATTTTTTACAACTCCTAAAAACTGAAATCCATTGGGAATCTTAACTCCAAACTGAACAAACATGTACAACTCAGTATTTAAAGAAATCTTTCTGCTTCATATAATTTTTCTCAAACTGAGGAATATGCAGAAAACACTCCCCATTTTTTCAGCATAAGGGTACAGTTCAGAGGCAGCTCTTTCTATTATATATTTATATCTATTTACAGGTTTTAACACTAAAAAAGTGAATTCTTTCCTTTAAAAGTCTACAGGTTTCATCTCAGCACAGTGGGGCTGCAGAGTGAAGCCTATTCCAATGCTCACAGTGCAGCTCTTTCCAACTCCTGACTTAAACTTCTTAGGAACAGAATGGTGATGGATTTTCTAAAAAAAAAATACTATGGACATACACTTAACACTTCATTTCTTATGTTTAGGAGGAAGCCTACCCAGAGAATTTCTTGGCATCCCACCAGGAATTGTTATCAGGAATAATCAGTGGCAGAATTGGCAGTGCACAGCTGAACAATAAAATGCCTACAGCTTCCATACAATCAGTGTTCTTTAGGTTGTCAATAGATGAAACATAAAAGCTTCCAAAGTAGGATCACAGAACTATTCAGGTAGTTCTTTAACGGGCCAACAGGAACTCCTTTTGGTGAACAAAAATTTTCAACAGCTCTACCAGCTAGAGTTGAGAGGAACTGAGCACACAGATTATGGGACTTGAAACAGAATCCCTGTGGTAGTTGACCCTGGCTGAGTGTCAGGAACCCACTACAGCTGCTATCATTCCCCTTATTCAGCTGGACTAGGAAGAAAATATAACAAGGGACTGGAAGACAGGGAGAAATAATTCACCTGTTACTGTTCATGGGCAGAACAGACTCAGTTTGGGCAAGTCCATCTGGAGCCGGTTGGAACTGGCTTTGTTGGACATGAGGAAAGCTTCTGGAATGTTCTCACAGACATCAGCCCTGCAGTACACCCCACTACCAAAATCTTGCCATGTAAATACAAATCTCACATATGATAGCCAGGTCACAGAGAAAAAAAATAGACTCTGGGAGAAACACTGAACCAAAACTCAAAGAATGCTCAAAAGTGAGGAAAATAAGGCACTGAAAGATACATGGATAATTCTAATTTTACCTGAAATAAATATGGGGTTTTGCTCTTCAGAGGTGTAAGAACATATTTTCAGGGGGGCTTTGAGGTTTCTTTTGTTTCGTTTTGTTTTCTTTAAAGGAGTCTTCATGCAATTTGTCGGATTTCCTACTGAGGAGCTTGGGCCCTTTTGTAACAACTTGAACACCACAGAGCCTGTGCCCAGCACGTGAATTTTCAATCCACCAAGAGAAACTGCCTGTCCCAATACGAAGTAACGTAAAAGCAGCTAGATGCAGTGCCAGATCCAGACACAGCAGGCTGGTGAGCATCCACAAACCTCAGCCATGCCTGAAACATCTTCATCTTTGCAGGAAGAAGAGAGAAGGAGAAAGAGGAGAAAAGTTCTCCTTCCCGCAGGAAAATTCAGAAAGTTACCTGAGATTTTATTTTTCAAAATTTTGGCCTAAGTCATGGACAAAGAGTCCAAATAAATCTAATATTCCAGAAGGATGGGAGTCAGTCTTGAGAACCAGAGGAGAAAATGGTAGACATTTTCTGCCTGGGCTCCTTGGGGTCTCATGGGACAATAAAAAATTCAAACCAGCATTTTAAACAATATGTGAAGAGTGTGTTTGCTGCCTGGTGTGACCTACAGTCAGTACTGTCCTGCTGAGGGATCACAACACTAAGAAATAGCACCAGCTGTTAATTGTGATTGTTTAAAGAAATTAGAAGGGGTTTGAAATTAAAAGAAAGCTTCATTACAACATCTTTTTACCACATTATTTTAGTAAGACTTCTATTTCTTCTTCCACAGGTGGCTTCAGCAATACATTTATATGGTCAGAAGTATGTATCAGAAAACTCTGTCTCATCCTAATAACAAACTGAAAACTTCAACAGTTTATTTTGAAGCTATTATATACTGAAGAATTCAGTTCAAAATTACTTGAAATTATTTCAAAAGGTTTTCAGATTAAAAGCTTTGAAGCAGTTAATTTGTGGAGTTTTTTTCCAAATTCACTCAGCCAAGAAATACAAAAAAATAATTGCAATAGATGGAAAAAATTCAAATGCAAAGTCAACTCCAATGGCATGTTTCTAATTATGACATATGAACTTTGTTTTTCTCTTTGACCACCACAGTAAATTAACATAGTAAATTAAGCACAGAAATTAACACAAATTAACATAAATTAACATATTTCATATATTAGAAAGGAATTATACCTAAGGGAAAAATGAGCAGTAGTTCTACTAGACTGCACACAGTATCTACCTTAAAAGGAAAACAATGATAAAATATCAATTTACAGAAACAACAGTACATTGAAAAAATGCTGTAGTAAAGATACAGTGAATTTATAGCTATAAAATTCCCCCTAATGTCATTAATTACCTCTTATTCAGCTCCATATATAATATGTGCCTGTTCTAACACTTTACTTGAATGGTGCACCTGATAAATCCTTGTTTCGTTGTTGTACATATGTCT
>WEIU01011292.1:28511-112757 GCA_013389925.1 Aegithalos caudatus | reverse complement strand
AAAAAAAAAAAAAAGTGCCTTCATTCATTTGGAAATTTGTTTTATGAAAGTATTAAAAAAATAATTCAGTGTCTAAACATCAAAGCAACATTGCTTATAGGATTTTCCTGTAATTTAAAGTATGATTTCTTGGTAGAAAGGAAAAGTCAGTGCCACATTTAGCAGAATTTTCTCTACATCTAACTTTCCCATCTATGTATACTATTATTTTTTTCACCTAATTGATGAAATGCTGAAATATTTTAAGCAAATTTGAAAAACTGGAATTGCCTTCAGTGGAACTACAGCACACCCAACATTTATTATGGCAAGATTATAAAATATACACAGGAAACACCCCTACTCTGGTTGAAGATTCTGGTTAATTCCTGATCTACTACTACCCTAAACCCTTATTTTTAATTTTGTAGAAAAACATCACTGATTTGTGTTTGAAAATGTATTAATTAAACTGTTTCATCTGCTTTGATAAATTCTTAAATTTAGAAATACCACTTTCAGGTATTTGGCAGTTGACTGACCCAACCATTAGACTATTTTCAAAGAACTGGCACTTATCATTTATCAGCTACTTGCAATAGTTTAGAAAGACTAACTTCCTATAGAATTTTTGAATTATTTTTCCAATGTGTAAATAAAAAATGTGGTATGTGGAAGCCCTTTCTCTGGTACTTATTGCTGCACTCTGCTTCTTTGCTAGAGTTAATCACTAATACTCATAATAAGACTTCTCATATGCATGTCACACAATATTGATAAATGTACTTGACTACCAATAATTGTTATGTTTGCTCTCATTTTTATGAAGTACTTATTTTTATTTTAAAAAACAGAATACCATTGTGGCATTTGTACACAATGTTGTGTATACGATGCTGATAGGTCTACAAAAGAAATTTTGTTTGTTTAAAATCAGTAATGGTAGGAGAGAGATCATGAAAGGTTTATCATGTGCATGTGCTCTGGGATCTATTCCCAGGCTTACCAGTAGTATCCCTCGGAATCTTAAAAAGCAACCTGAATACTTTGTCTTCATTTCCCTTTCTGTACCCACACTTTATATGTCTTTATATGGATTTCTAAAGCCCTCATTCTCATGGGACAGGCAATGTTTTAAAAAAAGATACTGTAGTCACTACATGTTAGGTCACTTGTACTTCCTCCCAGTCATGCAATAGGAAAGTAGTTCTATGTCTACATAATCCCAGCTTCTCAAAAGTGAGAACTAATTTTATGAGCCATTCTCATAACAGGTAAATTAAACATAGTAATTACTATTACAGATGGTGACATTGAATATAAGCTCAAATAAACCAAAAAAAAAGGTAGATTTATATTAGATATAAAGAAGAAATTATTCACTACCAGAGTAGCAAGACACTGGAACAGGAGGCAAAGAGAAGTTGTGGATGCCCCATTCCTGAAAGTGCTCGCAGCCAGGTTGGAATGGGCTCTGAGCAGCTTGGTCTAGTGAAAACTGTCCCTGCCCTGGGCAGGGGGGTTGGAAAGGGATGATCTTTAAGGTCACACACAAATCCCTCTATGAAACTGCATGCTATTTTAATGTCAAATACTTATCTTAAATATAATAACTGAAAAAATAATTTCTGTAAATTTAAAGATAAACATGTTTTTAAAATCTAACACAAGATGGTAACTTGTAAGGTGGTCAACATACTGCTGTTCTACTTTAACATTTAATTGCTGTTTTCAGGTTGAAATCTATATGGCACTAACTTCCTATTTCCCTGCAACTCAGTTATTGACAGATTATTGAGTTTCAACATAGATTACAAAATTCTCTGAAGATACACAATCTCTCTTACTCCACAAACAAAAGCCATCTTTCATATCTAAATATTTGGAATACAGTGATTTACTGACTGTCAGTATATGGCTAGCCACTTGAAAATGTGAATATGATTAGCAGCCATATCAACAACAATTTTAACATATTTTGAACACTACTTTCTAGAAGTATTTTACTGTGTCTTACCTAAAGATGTGTATCTTACTGTATCTGACATAAGCAAACACTTCTACAAAGGTGAATTCATAGAATTTACTACTATGAACCCAAAGAACATTATATTAATAATTAATTAATATCACTAAAAATCAGTAACTAAAATAATTCAAAATGTGAACTTTTAAAAAGAGGATGATTTCTTCAATACTAAAAATTTTCATTGTTACTCTAAAACAGTGCTTTACCTAGGCAAAAGTTCCCTTCATGTTATCAACTTGCTTGCTTTCCTGTTGTAAGAGTTTGGATTAGTGGAAGACCACTTAGCAGTCCCGAAATTCTGACCATAACAACCTATGTTTATTATATTATGTTGTTGTATGTTGTTATATTATTGTTGTTATGTGTAACAACTATATTTAGTGTATTTTAGCCTATGGCTATGGGTTGGACCTTGGAGATTATACAGATGAATTGTCAAATATTTGAAGTTAGATATGCACAGAAAATTGCAACTTGCTCTAAGCACTTCTCTAAACATTTCAGTTTTCCTCAAACTGAGTTCCTAACTATTTACCTTCTTCTTAGTATTTTACATAAAGGGCAGCTACAAATAGGATAGAGGTTCTCCTCTTCAGAAGTTGTCAAAACAGAGAAGACAAGGGGCAACAGGTTCAAGTTGAACTGGGAGAGATTTAATACAGATATAAGAGAGCTTTTACAGTAAATACAATCATTAACTGGAACAGCCTCCTTAGAGATGCTCAGGCTTTCAGGAGCAAACAAACAGGGTGTTGGATAATGTCATCTTGGGTCCCTTTGCCATGCTCCCCTTTGGACCAGAGGAGCACTCAAGGTCATTTCCAACTTGACCTTCCAGGCTCTACGATTCTGTGGTTCTGCTTTAACATCTTCAATAAATACTACCTCACCAATCTCTGTCTGATTAATTTGTACTCTTAGGATAATACTTAATGCAATTCAATACTTCGCTTAATTATATTTGTTATTCAACAGAAATTCAAAGGAGTATTTAATTATTTACATAGATAAACCTGTTTATGGATTACTTAAGTTATTTAGTAATGACCTACATTATGTTTCTGAATAACAGTACTGTAAAAGTACTTAAAATGTTCTTTTATGCATTCCTACAAACTAAAATTACCTCAGGGATGCAGCAAAACTCTGTAAACAAATGGAAAGACCTGATCGTGGGGTAGTGTATAAGCTATTTTTACAATATGTTGACATCTTGAGGTCAGTAAGTATCAGAGTAGGCTGATATATTCCCAAATGACAGTAGAAATATGTTCCCTTTTTGTCCTCTTTTAGTCTATCATGCAATAAGAAAACTATATTAGTGAGCACACAGCTTTCTTAAAAGTAACAACACATCCTTGTGGAAAATACTTTTACTTACATCTTCTTTGTAAAAGAAGGAATGATCAAAAAAATGGTAACCAGGAAAAGCACAGCTGACTAAATATAATTTCTGAGAGATGGTAACATGTCTGAAGAATGACAGACTGTCCCTGAAGTTGTGTTCAAAGACAGAAGCAAATTAAGAGACTTTCACAATACTAGTCTGTAAAAATTATTTACCTCTACAGGGGAAGAACCAAAGAAGGTGACTTTAAAGCTGTGGAAAAACTTTGAAATAATCGCTTTAAGAGGGAGTCTTGGCATGGGAGAAGGCAATGGCTCCACTAGAGAATCAAAAATATCAAGATTGTGAGAACTTCTGTTTGGCATTATTCCCAGAGCAGAAAGCCACACACAAATAAATTTTTTACCATAGGCTTTATCCCAAGCAGGGGGATTCTTTTCTCTCACTAGGCTCTTTCCTTCAAATCTGGATCTGACAAAACTCAAATGACTTCTTACTTTACTAAATGGTTTAAATTACATCAGTTTAAAACAAACAAAAGACTTCAGTTAAATTTATCTTTTATCTGTCACTACGATTATCAAATAGGATCATTCCTTCTGAAAGTTATTAGGAAAAAGACCTATACCTTTCTTTCTTTCAAACTATTTTTTTTTCTTTTCATTTGGCAGCATCTCTAATATGACTTTCAATACTAAAAACTACAATTTCATTTCCATTGGCAGGATTTAAGGTAAAATGCAGAAAGGAGCAGAGTCCAATATATGTGGCAGATGAAAGGGAGAAGAAACACAATGTTATAAATCCAAACAAATTGGCAGGATCAGGACTAGCTCTTGAATGTGATTTTTTCCTAATTTTTCTTACCCTTTAAATTGTATTTCAGCAATAAGTTTGCAGAAAATGGAATAATTTTCTCAGAAAATGCTGTCACAAAAGCAATGGAACAATTGCTGCATCTTAGAATGAATACACAAAACAGCAAAAATTCTTTCTAAATAATAGAGTTTGAGAAAACAACAATGAACTAACTGTACACCAATGCCGTGGTTTTGTCTGGGATAGGCTTAATTTTCTTTATAGTAGTTGGGATGGCACTATTCTAGATTTGTGCTTAAAATTGTGGATAATATGAGTATGTTCTAATTATTGCTGAACAGTGCTTGAAGTGTTTCCTGCTTCTCACACTGCTCCACCAGCAAGTAAACTGGGGGGACACAAGGAGCTGGGAAGGGAGTCCCTCTGGTCAGCTGACCCCAAATAACCAAATAAATGAACCAAACAGAAAGTCTGGAACACCTGCGTACTGACAGGAAGTAGCAAATCTATTTATTTTGCTTTGTGTGCACCTGCAGCTTTTACTTCATCTTTTAAGCTGCCTTTATCTCAACCCCTAAGCTTTCTCACTTTTGACCTCCTGATTCTCTCCTCCATTCAACCAGGGAGGAGGAGTGAGGGGCTGTGTGCAGGCAGAGCTGCTGGTGGAGTTAAACCACAAATATTGGCATTTCCATGGAATCCCAAACTTGGTTGTAAGACTAGCTCTCATGGAAGTCATTAAAATAAACCTGGAACCCAAGGCTCAGGATAGTTCAGAATATTTGCCTCACCTATTTCCAGTACACAATTTTTCATATATATATATATACACACATGGAACAAGATTTTTACATCAGTATTTCTTCAGAACACTGCTGCAAGTCCATTTACTATTTATTTTGTTCATTTCTAAGGGCTCTTAAAAAAAACCCAAAACACAATAAAAAATATTGAATATAAGCAGCTTGTTTTCATTTGCTAGGTCCTTTTTTAGCTTATCTCCCGCATTCATTTCTCAACCAATTGCAGAATGTTGGAAGCTAATTCTTACCTCAAGCTGGTCTAAAATTCAAACCCCTATCAAATACTAGCTTTTCAAATAAGAACCATAGTATTTTTCCTCAACCTTTACAACTTTTTTCTTCAAATCTCTACAAAATGCTTGCTACAATTCCTAAGTCACAACACAGAACACAACTGTTGCCTATCAGGATGGCCATTAAAGTCTCATTCTTTTCTTTTGACAATTTGCTATACTTAAGAACTTCTTTTCTCATTTTATATTGAATCACAGAATATGTCAAGTTGGGAGGGACCCATACGGATCACTGAGTGCAACTCCCTGCTCCTTGCAGGACTACCTAAGATTAAATCATATGACTAAAAGCATTGTACAGATGCATCCAGAATTCGTGACAGGCTTAGTGCCATGAACACTGTCCTGTGAAGCTTGTTTCAGTGACCAACCACCCTCTCAGTGAAGAATGTTTAACTAATAAACGGTCTGAATGTAACATCCAAGATCTTGGTGGGACGAGAAGTTTCTCCTAACCTGTCACAATGCTGTCTTAGGATCAGTTCCTGTTGTGTCAAGATGATTGACTACAACATAACTTGAGTAACAAAACCAATGAAGGTAAAAAACTATTTTAGTTTCAAATATACAAAACATCACAGAACTAGCTCTTCGGTGACGAGTTCCATGTTGGTTTCCACAGGGCCAACCTTGTAAGTATATTTCTAGACATCAATAATATAAAACAACATTCTGCTAAAAAAGCAGTACAAAATCAGAAGTTTTCAAAATAAAATTAAGATAATTTTCATTACAGTTAGAAATGGAAACTAAAGAGTAAGGTTTTTTGAGTTTATCACATTACCTTCTTCCAGGATGGGTCTTAGCACAACAAATGGGATTTCTTGCAAAGGTTCCATGTGTTTGTGTCCAGCACTCATAATTTTTATCTGGGGCAAGCAGACAACAAGTGTGCCAGGCATACTGGCCTGCCCATGGTACCAGTTTCGCACAGTCCCAGGAATGTCACCTGACACAATAGTACTTGGAGAAGGCAGGCTGTCATTTGGAAGGAACACACAACAAGACTGCACTTCAAGCTGAAAAAACAAAGCAAACAGATTCTCAGAAATTTATTATTTTTCCCCTCATTGTGGATTATTCATATTGGTACAAAATCTGAAGTTACTCATCCATCACAGTTGACTGAAAATAGTCTTGACTTTCAGTTAAGAGAAAAGACAGTGCAAAATGCTGGAAAATAATATATGATCGTAAATTATGATTATGGGAGGGGAGAAAGAAAAAGGATGTTTTTGCTGTGTAAATTCAACAGAAAGGTGTTGCCATGTAAAGTGAACATACATATATCTACATTTCAACAGCTTTTTACAAGTGCAATTGAGTCAGAAAACATCCTGAATGAGAAAGCCCTCCACTTTTTGCCATTCATTAGAGTTGTTAGCAATAGCTAAGTCAAAGAACAAGCCAACATTTTACATGCTGTTACTTTCTATAAAGAACTGTTTCAGGGAAAA
This sequence comes from Aegithalos caudatus, assembly GCA_013389925.1. Lineage (NCBI taxonomy): Eukaryota > Metazoa > Chordata > Aves > Passeriformes > Aegithalidae > Aegithalos > Aegithalos caudatus. The sequence goes on along the minus strand of WEIU01011292.1, from coordinate 106,029 downwards.
TTCTGCCTTTACTTAATAAGCAACAAAATGAGCATGTACAAAAAAGGTAATCATTAGAAAAACGACGAAAAACACAAACTTTAAGAGAAAAACTGACTTTTAAACAAATTGAGAGGTGTATACATAAACAAAGAGATAGTAATGAAGTTGACAAAGTTTATCCAGCTTTTATCCATTTTTCAATGCAAATCAGAAGCAACACATATGGTTTCATTAGAAATAACTTTTTTTCTTTATTTTCAATACTTTTACCCTGGAATATGTCTGACCATTTTGCCACCTTCTCAGGAGCTTCTAGAGAAGCTGAGTGAGCCGAAACCAAGAACTCAAGTAATCACAACTTGTTAACTCAGAGGTGATGTAAGCTGTGGACTGTTAGTCTTCCTTGGCTCTGAAAAATACCACTCTGGCACCAGGATATCAAAAGGCTCCAACAGCCTGCACACTTGAATGCTTTGTTAAGCAAATACAAGCCATGATTCAGTTCATTTCTTCACATTGCTTGGAAAAGCCTAGCATACAAATTGTTGGACAAGATATTATTTGTAGCTGTGATAAAATTTTCTTTGCTGCAAACTTACATAACACTCTTTCAATTTGACATTATTAAAGACAGCACAGCTTAAAATCAATAACCAAGATTTGTACTTCATACTCTCCCCTGAAGGGTATTAGGTCTTCAAGACCACAGTAGTGATTTGTAATAGAGCTGGAATTCCACAGCACTGTAAGTACTTTGCCAGCCTAGTGAGTACACAGATATTCATCTTTATTTCAGCATTTTTGTACCCTTTTGCTTAGACAAACTGACAAGAATTCACTGCAGAAAAATATAAGTAGAATTCTGCAAAAATAAATAGATTCGTTCATGAAGTCGGTGTTTGTTTCTGGATTTAGAACTGTTTGAGTTGTAAAATGAAGCTAATTACATCTTTGATAAGTAGTTTATTGATCCAAGGTTGCAGAGTGTACTTTGTTTATATTGAATGAAAAGCTGGGGTGTATTGTTACAGATGTAACAGATTGGGATTTTTTTTAAAATGGAAAATTAGTCTTTGTGTCAATTTGCAGATTTTTACAGTGACCCATTAGATTGTTTTTTTTTTGGTCTATTAGTAATAGGTTGCAGGTCAAGCCATTGTGGGATAATGATAAATAGATGAGAAAAGAACTTATGATTGGCGTAACTATTGCTTTATCTGTGCACTTGCTGAGTAAACAGTTTATAAAACATCACCCATTCCTCATACACACACGCACATATATATATACACATCTATGACGATTAACATCAAATGCTGCCTGGATATACAAACCATGTGGTAATAATAATCCACAAATTCCACTGACTTGAAGAGAATACTATACTTCATCACACTACCAGCAGCAGGATCTATAGGACATGTTTTACAAAGCACTCTCAAGAAGAAATCTCAATACTCTAGTAGAGTTCTTGCACTTCATTTACAGTTCAGTACAGCTTCATACTGAAGAAAAGTTCTTCCGATCACATTTGGTTTATTTTATTTTGCTATATCAAGAATACTGAAGTAGAATCACAACAGCTTCACCCCTTTAAATTCCTGATGGAAATTCCTTTTTTAAACAAGCAGCACTTTGTTATTCATTTTCAAACAGCTGAATGGGAGTTGGACCATGAATTTTGGTGGGCTTTAAATGGTAGCCTCAGGCCTCCATACGTGTGATGGATACACTCAGCCTCCTTAACCAGACCAGCAGCAGCTCAGTACAAGCTCCAAATGAGGTAAAGGCCTGAGCTATAGCCAGGTGAAGAACTCCAGGAAACCCACAAAGAGCAGACTGACCCAACGAGCATCATGCCTGATCGTGTGAATAACACTTGAATGTGTTTTTTCCACGACTCAGTTATCAAGGAACAAAGAAAGCTGTGGGTACAAGAAGTCTCTTGAACACCCTTCCCACTGCATGCAATCGGGCTACAAGCCAATGTCAGCCTAAGTGGACTGCCCTTGAGCTCTCCCTGCCAGGCAGGATAGCTGCACAGCAATGATCTCCCCTGGAGCTGGAACATCTTTCAAGGTTGTTCCGAAAGGCAGAGAGGCCTTTCGACTAATAACAGGTCTCTGGATGAGTTCAATTCAAGCTTTCTCTAAATTGCAACTTGATGCCTCCCAGTGTTTTGGATTCCTTATCTGAGACTGAGTGTTCCTTTTGTAACCCAAGATCCCTTAACTGCAATAGATCCTTGGTAAGCTGCTGATAGCATGCTGAATTAGTACTAATGAAATCCACGTAGCTAATTCCTTTGGACAGACTGTTGTCAAAGTCTGCGATTAAGATTGGACCTAAGCTCTATCAGGAGTTTAGAAAGCAAGGGGATTGACTCTGAACCTCACAACTCAATGGAAGGACTTCCTTACTCTTTGTTTTTCTTCTCTTAGACATAAACTGTTGTCCAGATCAGATCCAGCTGCCACTAAGCCACATCAGAGATTTGGCAAGCAAGGAGGACCGGCCTGAATTTCCCAACTCAGTATTTGGGTTACCCTACCCTTTTCCATCTTTGGTCTCCATGTAAATAATGCCAGATTTATACCAATTCTATTTTCCCTTGTATGTAGTAAATGATAAAGTGAACATTGCTATTGAACTTCACCAAGTTACATCTTTATGAATTCATACTAAAATCACCTTTGCTAATGCCTTTGATGATGATTATTTAAGTTACTCTAAATCACTCATTCATGACAAATTGGTGCAGACAGCAGGATCCTAAATCTGGATTCACTAAAAATTGACAATATGTAATACTACAGAATTGCTTACAGATATGGTTGGCTTACCTGTGTTTCATTTAAAAGTTTTATATGATTAACAAATTTTGCAAAACATTACTGCAGGATTTCAATGGCCAACACAATGAATGTATGGCTGAAGTCCACATTTTAAAGCAAAGCAAAAATTATGTAATTATTATAATCACAAGAAATTACCAACTTGAACGCAGAAGGGTCCGATAAGTACAAAACTGAGTTGCACCTGTTGAACTTCTTGAAGGCAGATTCACAACTATCAACTTCAATGGAATTTGTGTACACTTAATTCAGGGAATCCGGAAATTTGCCTGCTCACAAGTTCCAGTGAAGGAACGGAAGAGTGCACCTAAACGATGGAATTATATGCTGGATAAAAGTGAGAATGTATGCTACAGATTGCTTCACTGATCGGAAAGTGTTTCAAAATATATGTAATCCAAATTCTTAAAATTAAACTACATCAATAGCATATATTAAAGCTATCATATAAATCTTTTTACACTTTTTAAATAACTGTTAAACTGTGTGCCTAAAATTGTGAATTTAATGTAAGATGTGACTGATTTATGTAACTGAATATAAATCTGCAGCAGTAAATCTTGCATTAATGTAAGGATCTGACAATCCAAGGGAAAGAAAATGAAGTAATCTGCCAGTAAGAAGTCCTCAAGCTGGGGGTCAGATCCTGTTCATGGAAACCATCTGGTTGGGACCCTCCAAGCCACACCAAACACAAATGATCTTTTAAAAAAATATCCTATTCATTAATGCTTCGCAGCTGCACTGAGTGTTACTTCATTTTTCCATGGCAACATCCTTTCTGTTTCAAGGATCTGATTTCAGTTTTGGTAGCAACATGTTCGTTTGCCAATACTGAACACATTCATGTGTTAAAGAGAACGAATTATTACATTCTTGAAACAGGATCACCCCCTATTTTCATTTCTATTATGTCAAGGCCTATACATGCTAAATAATGTACAGTAATGATAAACCAATGAAGCAAGCAGTATTTTCCCTTCTACTTCTAAAATATTAAGTAAAGCATAACTCTACACTCTACACTTTTACAAACATATAAGCCTCAAAGTGTCCAATGACTCTTGTATAAAAAGGAAATTATTAAGTTACTGGAGTATTTTTAATTCTTATTTTTTAAAAAGGAATGTTGTTCACTAGAGAGAAGAGTGAAATAAATACTGCTGAAAAATTAGGTCTTCCCAACTGAGGAGGGTGGGTTGGAGGGAAGAAACCAAAGCAAGTGACTCCACAAAAGTGCAATGAAGAGGGACAAGTTGTTCAAGTCTTTACAGCCTTTCATGATAGTGGTAATGTAAGAAGATTCCCTTTCATAACCCACATTTTACAGCTACATAAATCAATTAGAAGCACTGACAAGGTGACACTTGCATAAGGGCATCTCTCCAGGGAAATTGCCTCTCTCTGAATTAGTCATCTACACTCACATGCTCTCAGTAGAAAGGTAACGTGTTTTTCTGAGTAGAGAACACCATCTTGCAATGACTCCCCAAGCTGCAAAGAACACTGCTTATACATCTCATGTGCAGGTTCTGGTGTATTCAGTATTATAAAACTGTAGCCCAGCTTTCAACATCCAAATTCATTCTGCCATTTAGACCATCAGCAGTTGAGCCAGACATGCAGTGTTCGTTACCACTTTAAAAGGCAGAAATTCTTGATTTGAAAGTAGACAAAAGTAAAAATGTTATAAATGGAAAGCAGAACACATAAGTAAAAGAACTAAGAGGGCAGGCTACCTGTACATAAAAATGACCATAATAAGGATCAGATACATTTTCTTTGATCACTTAAAACACAGTGTCATTGTGCTTCATAGTATTCCTGTTCTTTCTTAAAAAGAACACTTTAAAACCTTTTAAAATGTTTATTTAGTTACTGAAAACACACATTTTTGTTGGTTTGTGGTAAGTAATCAACTTAAGAAATAATCCTAACCCATAACTGCCAAATAACTGCTGAGAGCTGTAACTGCTAAATTAGAAGTCACAGAATCTCTTCCCGACCCCTGGATAACAAGCAGGAACTCTTATCATATCTGTCCTTCCCTTTCTTGCCTTTCAATGTTTCACTCGGTCAAAAATTTTTACAAGTTCTATGCGTTAGAGAAAATAAAATTTTCAGTAATTTCAGGAAAAGGATTTGTTTTTTCAAATAAATTCAGGGATATTTAAAGGCATGTAGCATACCTAAGTTTTATATGTAACAATTACATTCTTATGTAGTTGGCAGTTGTTGCAACATTACTCATTAATTAATTTACCTTTAATACAGATCCTTCATTGTTCTCAATGGAATTAAGCATTAACAGCCAATTAAAAATAATTGTGTTTATACTGCTTCACAATTTTAGCAACTATTAGAATGAAGTACATGCAAAAAATGAGGCTTATTCTCCTACACAGTTAACTGCCAAAAAGACTTCAAGGCTGCCTATAAAATCCTACAACAACTAAATAATAAACCAACCTTTTATAATTAAATATGAAAGTCTTTTCACTTAAATACTAATAGGTTACCACAACTCCAATGCATAAAACCTTCATGCAATATTCTATCAGAAGCAAGCCAGAGCTAGGGCTAAGCAAGTACCAGCTTTGGATCCAAAATAAACTTTCCAGTTACTTTGGTTCCAAACACATTTACTTACTCTAACTTCCACTAAAAGAATAATCCTTTGATGATTTTAAGTTATGAACTTCAGTTTTATCTGATGACAACTACAGACTTTTATGTTCTACAATCATGTAACTAAAAGATCCAGAAAAAAAGCCACAAAGTCTAAATGCTCCAGCATTTAACCAGACAAATTATTCTAGAAATTTCCCTTTTTCATGCCAAATAATAATACAGAAAATCTGTATGAACTTATCATTTAAATACAGTTTTATATATATTTAATAAAATGCACATTATTTATAATAAAATAAATATAATGTACTTGAATTGCAGTACAGTATCATGATACTAATTTTCTTACCCTCTATATATTGCCTTGCACAAATGTCCCATTTGGGCTGCTATTGAAAGATACAAGCTATATATATGGCACTTGTGTCTTGAAAACCGTATTGAAATAAATTAGACGTAGGGACTATTAATAGTTATAATAAGAACAGAAAACATATCTATAAATCCTTCATATTTCACAAGGAATAACTATTGCACATTTGTGTAGAAGCACATTCTCAAACTTTCCTGCAGGGCTTCCTTGGAGTCTGTTGAAATGTTTCTCTGATAACATGTAATAAACTTCTGGGAAGATACTGGCAAATACCTTGTAAAGTACAGTTAAGCATAATGATGAAACAAAGTGTGTAAGCTACTGTATGAATTCATAGGAGTGTTTAATTTCAACAGCGGTAAAAACTAAAAATATAATTTCATAGTCATAATGATGAAAATAGAAAGTATGAGTACTCTATCAAAAAAAAACCCAAAAAACCCCAACCTGGAAAAAGTAAATAAATCTAGAACCTCAAGCACCAGAAAAATCACCCAATATAAAAAAATCCTCTGCCAGTATGAGCCCTATTCTGTATGTTAGGTGAGAGCATCAAGATGTTTAGGAATTACTCTTTGAGAAAACCCCTGCCTACCACTGACATCAATTTTCATTCCACAGAGAGAAAAACTGCCTTTTTAAACTATCTGGTAAAACACAAACTTCATGGTTGGTATTTTACTTGTTGCTCAAAACAAATTCAATCTGCTGGTTGCTCATAAAGAAGCATACAATGAAAAATGTATGAGCAGAGTATTGTAGTCCTGGTTCAGCTTTCCCCCTTTATAAAGGACCCAGCCCTTCTTGGTTGTCATTATTATATGATTACTCTTATTATGGCTCCAACTGTAAGCAGCATTTATATCGGGAGTCTCACTGTGCTAAGTACCACCCAGACACATAACAAAAATACACTGCTTCCTTCAAATAGATTACAAATTCTCTCTCTTATCTAGACATTTTAATCTACAGTAGAGAGAACATAAAGAAAGGAAAACAAGCAAAATATTCATGAAACAACGATGAAAGAGAAGGCTGAAAACCAAAATGGATTTAATGGAAAGCATCGCCTCAACTTCACTATGTTCTGCAATCAGGTTCTTGCTCAGGCAAAACCTGAACTTTTAAACTTTCTAAAACTGTGTATTTCAAGTACTTTTTACATGAAAGAGGAGTGACACATGAAAGAGGAGTGACACACATATTCTGGGATGCACCTGCATATTCTTAAATATATTTCTTGATAGGAAGAAGGAACAAGCATTCAACAACTACTTTCTGTAATAATGACAAAAAAACTTGCCAAAAATTGTAATTAAGACATTTTTGGGCAGTTTTGTGTGATTTTTTAAATTTTTTTTTAAAAATTGCTACTATATCCTGGTGTACCATAAAATCCTGATGTCATAGAATGAATAAGAGGCACAAGTTATAACAATTCTAAATTAGAATAATTTCTCAATAAGCACTTGGTAAGTACTGGGAACAACACAGTCTACAATTCTAGCACTTCTAAGCCATCTAATATTTGTTCCTGCAATCTTAACATTGGACTCCTAACGTGGCACCTACATTGCTACACAAAAACTCTGTTTCTACTGATCAACAGCTACAACCTAGAGCAGTATAACCCAACATGCTTTAATCCCAGCATTTACTTGACCTGCATGAACAAGTAGGCAAGTAAACTGCTGAGCCTTCACTGTGTAGCAACAGCAACTGTGTCATACACCTCAGGGAAATATTTAGCATACACACTTTCCACAAATAGTTTTAGAAAAGAAAGCATTCTGCAAATCTAATGGCACTGTTTATAATACAGAGAAGTATGACAAGCAATTTTTATTAATATAATTTTTGAAGGATTTTTCCTGTTAAATACAAAACAGTATTTTGAAACCAAGTATTTTAAAACCAAAGTATTCTTTGCTTAATTTACCCAAAATCTTTCTTTAGATTTTATTCTCTCAGACTTTGAAACTACTGAAATAAGACAATAAAACTTGCGAGCTCCTTTAAAATCCCTCTAATAAAAAGCACTAGGATGCATAAAAAGTATCATAAAGTGTGGAAACACATAGGGGTTTTTTTCACTTCCTTTTCATCTTACCTGAAGTGTAAGGCACTTAACTGCATTCCACACTATTCCAATAAATTCTTTCATTCTTTCTTCAGGACTTCTGCAGCTTTCAGATGAGTTCAGCACAGTTTTCACAGGGAGGGACAAAGGACGAGATTCTAATGCAAACAAGAAAAGTCACTTATAAGAAGAATATCTAAGTAAATAATATACTTACAGATAGCAAAGAAAAACAATTACTTAACATTGTGCAAGTCTTTCTCTCACTGTGTATATCTCACTATGCACATAATAATAATGTGTCTGTATTAGTTTTAAACTTGTCAATACAACTGCACCACTTAATTCTTGTGAGAAATACAACACAATAAAATTAAATATTCCAACTTTTTCAACATGAACTGTTAAGAAAATATTATGAAGAATGTTATACAAATTACGATAGTTTTCAAAATGTGATAACTTATTCGACGATGTAATTGAACTCCAAGAGGTTTTCACATACACTGCTGCCAGTGTCATCTAAAGGTTTCCCCTTTCTAAAATTTTAAGAAATCACAGACCACATTAAATAACAGCCTTTAATTTGTTTTCTTTGAAAAATTTCCTTAAAAAATTTAAGTATGCTTCCAAAAAGGCATAAAATTTAAACTATTTTCTTACCTTGTCAATTTTTAAGGTAATAAAGTATTAAATATTTCAGCAAAATTCAATGTTTTCTAATAAAAAGAGACATTTCCTTAAACTGTTAATTATTTAATAACATGAAAAGATTTTAGAAACATTAAATTTAATATAAGCAAGCACACTAGAACTTCAAAAGAGGACTGTGAGTGCTGCATAGTTCCTTCTGACATGTTTTACAGAATATCCTTCTTGTGTTTCGGGATACCCACAGAACTATTGTTAGCTTATTTAACATTTCTAGTTTTGGTCTACATGTTGTTGAGCTGACAAAAACAGCAGGAATAAATTATGAAGATTTCATGACTTAAACTAAATTAAAATCAGTGTGTGACAATTTATGTCTACCAATTTTACAGCTAGGAGCAATCAGTGGCATAAAAATTACAGATAAATTCTTACAACAAAATTATGTTATCAGCTGAACTAAAAAAAGCAAAAAAAGATGGTCCTTGATATGCATCACTTGTAATGCAACGAAACATGAGAAGATTTAAAACTGAAACATCTAAGTGGTGAACTTCTGCCAAGAGAATGCAATGTTAATGTCATTAGATTAATTAATTTGTGACATTTTCCCCATCAAGGCTAGAGCTCAATAACATTATCAGAAAAAATCCCTCAACAAAGAGCATTTTAATCATTTTAAAGAGAAATGTTCACTTCATTAAACTGATGGGGAATCCAAAGATTCAGAAAGAGAGGTGGTCAAATATTGTTTTATGGCTGCAGTATCATTAGTCCTCTCAGAGATTCCTGGCTGATGGAATGAAAACTGGATTGTGAGAATGTAAAAAGCGTGACATTTCAGGATTGTTTGTTGTCAGCTGTTCTGGAGAGACAAACACGTAAATTGTCCATCTGGAGAAGCAGCGTGCAATAGCTGTTTTATAACGTCTCACATGGACAGCTTTATGCCATGAAGTGTCTTCCATCCACATTACAAATTGATTAAGTTTAAACAAAGAGATTAGTCTAGGAATAGCTGTTCTCCTTTAACTTATCACCCCACCTCAATTCACACCATCTTCTGTGCAGCCTTCTGTGTAGTCAGGCCCTACACTACAGATACACTACAGGGTAATAATCAGGAACAGCTTGAATAACAAGAAATATTAAAATATGAGTCATTGAAGCACAGGACTCTGGAAAACAAGTGTGGGTAAGGGTGAGAATGGCATACAAAGTCACAGTGAGACTCCAGGATTTTCACAGGTAGGATGCTTCAGTTCAGGATGAGTAGATAAATACAATGTAAACCTACATATTCTACAATGCATTCAGCAGGGACTATCAACATCCTACATCACTTAACAAGTGCATCCCTCAGGAGTGGGATTTAAAGCTAGGTTTTGTTCCAATCTCTCAAACTGTATTTGCAGGGAAACAAACAGTGCTAATTCTCTCTCAATCAGCAGAATAGCCAGAAACAATAATCTTTGAATTAAAAGTAAAATTGTTGACTGAAGCGCCTCCCGGTTTTTTTCATTTACATCTAACTAAAATTTGCAAAATTCCAGGAATATCCACGATAAAAACCAGCTTCACTATAGCCCCTCAAGTTCAACNAAAAAAAAAAAAAGAAAGTCTCAAAACCCAATGGACAAATAAGGAACCATTCAACCACAAACCATGGAAAATAGAAAAGGAATAAAAAGTATATCGGAGTAGAAAGAAGAAACAAGCAAGGAAGTGACTCCTGAAGAGAAAGGAAGAAAACAGTCATTTTTTTTTCCCCGTACTATAAATCCCAGAATTTTGCCTGAAGGGATTCTGGGAAAGTGTCTTCATTCCCTGTCAGGCAGGGAGATGACACTTGCTAAAACACTGTCAGGTGTGGTTACCATGTGTGTTTGGCTAGTCTGCTACAGCAGACACGCATACTGCATCAGCCTCATCTGACTCACTATGAAGGTAATTTCCTAAAATAATTATGCTACTTAGCTACTACTGAACTGAAAACCTTGAAACATTTCCTGGCAATGTAATCAGTCTTGTGTTCAACCCAGGTGCCAGTCAGCAATAGCTAGACAGAAAACATTATTTGGATGAAACACTTCCAAATTGATGAGGTAAAAAAAAAACAACAAACCACCAGAGTGGGGACTGCTTCAGGTTATACCAGTGGAATTTTTTTTAAAAAACAGCGTTGATGAACATAAAATGCTCCTACTCTTATCTTTTAGTCCCTTACTGTTTAATTGGTGCTTTTGCAAACATATACACCACATCAATCACATATAAGCTGCCACACTTATCAATTTCAGAACACATTGGTAATGAACAGACTTTTAAAAAAGAAAATTGTTGATGGAGCAGTTTTCTTAGCTCATTTCACAATTTCTGGTTAAAGTACAGGGGGTGTCCCAATTTCTGCAAAATTAGTAATTAAAGTACTCATTTTGTAGGAGATGCCACAAAGCAAGACTTATAGGTATAAATTCCAGTTAAAGGTGTCATTCTTATATAGACAAATACCTCCTTCATTGTTTTTTAGCCTACTGGAAATGAGTTTTTTTAAGAACTTTGATCCAGAAAACAAGCATGTTTCAAAAATAAAAACAACTTTTGTGAAAATGACACTACGCTGTGCTATTAATATTCAGTGACTTTAGAAATAGAAAAGGGAAAAGATAACTTCTGAGGTGTGATTTGGGAAAAATGGACATTTCCTGAAATAATTCATTGCAGAAAAACCCCACACATCAGAGACTTCCACTACTGAGTTGAAGAATATTAATAATGTGTAGGCACTGATGGTCTCACGCTTTCCTCTCTCCTTACAGCTAGCAGTTAAACTAAAGGGAGCTACCTTATTCCTGATCTCGATGTGGCACAGACCTATCAGGTCTCAATCTCTCTGGTACAAGATGGACTCATTGTTCCTGTCCCTCTGTGTGCCTCAGATCAGTCATGCATTAAGAAGGCAGCAGCTTCCTTCTGGCTGGAGAAAGTCATCCTGCTGCAGGCAAATCCACACTTTCACTGATGCCCAGAAGCTCAGAGTGCTCCTCCTTCAGGACAGGTCCACAGCCAGCCAGCCAGGCAGCAGGACTCTCTCCTCTGTCACATCTCATGACCCCACTCAGAATGTGTCTGTCCCATGACCTCAGCAGGCTGGGGAAACGTTCCTTCCAACATCACATCATCTGTCACACAGCTTCTCACACACCAGAAGGGAGCTAAGCTGAGGAAAATGCTGTTACAGACTGACCACAGTTACCAAGAGGCCGTGGCAGCAAAACATATTGAAGGAAAAAAGCAATCAGAGGAAAGTGTTGTCTTACTACATCGCTCTTTTTCTAGGAAGATTTTTCCTCTACTAAAATTGGAAGTGGTCTGCATGTAGTCAAAGCACTCATTGGGATTTTTTTAACAGGTATTCAGTTTCATGAGTTAAATATGCCTTTCCATGGAAAAATAAACCCAAAAATACTAAGGTGTTTGCAACAAATGCAACACTCTAAGGAACTAATCAAGGGGTCTAAAGGATTAGAAACAAGATCAAAATGTTGTGGAGGAGAAAATTCAAACTTTAAACAACCCCCAAAAATCAACATGACCTACACATATATATCTAACAGAAGATGAACTGTTTTCTTCATATGTAAAAAATCCCTAAAATCACCCCCCTAATTAAACCCCAAACACTCATCACCTTCTAAGAACCTGTAATTTTCTGTAAATCAGCAGGTTTTTGGTTTTGTGTGTAATACTATATAGAAGTAAAAATTCAGTGTAACTTATTACATACAAGCTTTTTTTTCCATAGGTTTGACTTCCAATTTTCCGTACAAATCTCTATGTTGTTATACTTGCAACACAACAGAATTAAGCATGTGTTTATAAAGATATTTGAAGGTATTAAAAATCATTCACACTTTTGTGTAAATATGTAAGACAGCTAAAGAAATTCTGTTCCCAATATAATACACATCCATTAAACGATTTAATTCTGTGATTTAATATTTATACATCTTACAAATACAGTGATTTTCAAAAGCACAAAAGAGTTCTTTCTAAAATACTTCCTACCTTCATGCACTATTTTCCCCACCATTCCATTTCAAAGTTAATCATAGCAGCAGCTCACTGAAACCATGTGAAGAAGCTCAAACCTGCATTTATTTTCTGAACCATCTGTACACTCCAGAAGTCTTTCACTAATATTCACATTTTATTTTTGAGGTGTTGTAAGACAAGCTATTCCCCACACTCCCATTCCTGTATGAATGATATTTGAATTTTTAATTTTCTAGGAATAGACGATGTTAATTACTTTTTGAACTTTACATCAGAATGTTTGAGAATAAAAGCAGTACTTAAATGACCGAGAAGTCCTTTCAAGGTTATAAAAAGAAGCGATATATTTGCCAGCATACTGCATAGTCTTGGCATAAATAATTTCTTTACTGGCTTTTCAGCATTTTTGCATTCTATTTTATTAACAGTGCAGATAATACATTACTTTTATCATGATAACAATTGAGCGACACAGTCCCTGACAACCCATGAGAGCAAGTCCCTGATATCCAGGGAAATGGCAGCAGAGAGGTGTAGTGACTAAATTTGTGTGCTCACCCAATGAGTTAACAGCAGCATAAGTGTTAAAACACAGAGGCTTTTAACATATGTCAATAAACAAAGACAAATGTGATATTAATGTTGTGCAACAAGAAAGGATCTTTCTGTGTGAAAGTGTATGTTGGCTAGGGAATGCCTATGGTCAGCATTTTCTCCCACCAAATTCCTAATGATTGCTGCACTACTTCTGGCAAAAAAATACCTATTTAGTTCTGGGAACAAAAATAAAAGAGGACTGACGCTTTTGTACAAATCAAAACCAGCCATTCAGAGGCCAAACTGAGCTACTAGATTAGTAATTACAAAAATGTGATGTTTGCATGTTCATATCTAAAGTCCACGCCTCATCTTAGTAAGGCGAATCCACAAATTTATCTAAGTATCACTTTACTATTGCAAATGCAATTTATACCATGAAGTAAGAATTTCAGCTTTTGGATCTGGAATAAGTTCTGATAAATGTGGAATTCTGCCTAGTACTCTGCCTTTTTAAAATACACAGAAAGTTCCTTAGTGTCATAAATATAATCGAAAAATAAACAACCATTTGTTCTCTCTCAACAGTGAATTTGTTCATACAGAAAGAATTTCTGATATACTACACTGGCTTTGAATTACTAAGGTGTCTGAAATCCACACAGTGAACTGAAGAAATCATGCCACTGTAACAAAAATTTTAAACATTTTACTAACTGACAAAACTCAGAAAAATTCATTTTTTATATAGATATGTGACTGTTTAAAACATCTATAAAATAACCTGTGCCTGGACACCTTCCTTTTAAATAATTCAAGAACTAAAGCCCATTTATAAAAATCTTAGTATTTTCAGGCACCCTAGGTGATTGTGCATCAGATTTAAATTCCTGATTTTTTTATTCCTTCAAGTATTTTACTTAACCTATTTAGCATCTATTTAGATTCATTCATCTTCCCAAATTAATCAGTCATACATTTCATAGCAGGCATGAATAAACGATAATCACTCAGTTCATTGAGCAGAAATAGTGACCTACTAATTCAAATACTTCAGATAATCCATTGATTTCTCACCAGCCAGACTTCTCTCACATTTGCCAGATTTTTGCATTCCAACAGCTCATTTTAGCAAGAATCTAACTATGCATTCTAGTCAGACTTTAACAATAACGAGTAACTTCATCCAGTTTTGCTAAGTACAGGTCCCATTCTACTACACTGGAACTTTTTGGTAGAAACTTTATTAACTTAAAATAAAACTGCAAATAAAAACATGAGTTTGTCTGGCATCAGCTGCTCCAAATGAAATAGAGATGTGTCTAAATTTAAAGCCTTGTCCTTTCTTCAGTTTTATGTAGAAGTATTTAATAGTGGTTCAGAAATATCTCATGTATACTTTGAAGGAATTTTAAGAATTCCTTCAGTAAAGCTTTCAAAATTGAATTACTAACACTTCCCATAAACCCCAAGAAATTCCAGTATAGTAAATATCTAACAAGCAATTCAAGTTTTATTATATCTATACTATCAAGTTTTAAGAAGTGACTGAAAGGAAACATGGGGATCTTTCTTTGCCTGGTTTCCTATGGAAAGAAGGCTTATGCAATCCTATATGCCCTGCATATGCATGCAATTCATTTGCTTGTCTTGCAGCTCCTAAGGTATTTGCTGGTCAAATTCAAAAGGGTAAATATTTCAAAGATACTATGTTTCTACAAGTTCTGAGAAAATAAGTAAGCAGGGTAAACCACCAAGAAATTGGCAAAAGAAGCTCTGTCCTTATTAGAAGTCAGATGATTTATACAGAACAGAAAACATAAAATCTCTTTAAGAAAAGAGTTCTCAGTTTTCTTGTTAAGACACCATCCTCCATCTACTTGAAATACAAATAGTAAACTAGGTGTAACAGCATACATACAGCTTTCAAATTCTTTAATTATTTCTATTTAAGAACATAATTCTGAAGAACAAAATATCAGTGTTTCAAAACACAAGAGATTTTCCAAACTGCAATGCTTTTATATCCTTTATTTCTCTCATATGAACATATCTTTATGCAACACACCTACACTTCCTGCAGAGGGAAACAAGGCTGGATTCTCTTCTCAGCTTTGAACTTGGAACTAATACGGAATTTGTACTGGAATTAAAAGATTGTGAAGTGCAGACCTTGTCTATGAAAAATGTTGCTCCAAACCTACCACTGTTTAATTCTCTTTTGTAAATGCTCTTCCAATCTGTCCACCAGACAATAAAATGGAGAAGTCAGGTGCTAGACGTAGCAATGAAAAATATCTGCCTGCTTTTGTAGGCCTGATGTACACTCCTGACAGGGCTGAAATGCAGTCACCACCTGTACCATGAGTATACACCTCGCTGTTGAATAACAGGGATCAGCAAAATTTTGTTTTAAAACTGTATGTTCAGTCATGGGACAAGGAATCCAGTTTTCAGCTGCTTTCTTAACAGGTTATGGACCTCACTGCAACCAAAATGTTCATGCCTTCTTAGAAGATATATTAAATTCCATTTACCTACCTGTTCTCTGGCGGTAAGAAAAGTCAACTTTCAGGATTCTGAGTGATAAAAAAATTACTAACTTTTTCAGCCTCTCTAAAGTAGCTTCTTTGAGTAAAGGCCCTCTTCATACTAAGAACATGTATGAGGCTACTTTCTCACTGCTACTGAAAAGTTAGCTGCCACACTCACTGGATTACACCTCCTAAAACAGTGTTAAATTTGTGTCTGTGATACTATGGTTACTTCCAAACTGATAAATGTTGGATTGTGGAAGATACTAGTGAAATTATATTTCATTGCCACGGCTAAAAAAAAAGACCTCACCAGGAGGCATTAAAAAATCCAAACCACAAAACCCCCAAACCCAATTTCATCTTTCATCATGGAAAATGCTCTAATTTTCAAACACAGTGGAAATAATTATAATAATTTTATAACTATGAAAGAAAATTACAGATTATTTTAGTAATGAACAATCACACATCTTGAATGTGAAAACAGACACTTGGGCTTAAATCAATAGTGTGCCCAAGACAGCTCTTAAAGATTGCTACTTTCATCTACTGCAGTCCATACTATCTTCCTGCATAAGGATTACACACAAATACAGCAATCATTTTATCTCTATTCAGACATGAGAGCTCTGCCTCTATGCACAGCTACAGGTCTGTGAATCACTGAACATGGAACTGCTGAATTGCTGAGAATGGGAGAAGCGGGTGGACAGAAAAACAGATGTAACCTTTTTTTTTCAATATTCTTTATCCCCTTGCTTGTTCACAGCCACATCATGTGAGATTTAAATGATATATTCTATTTTATTCTGGTAGTGAAACCTCTGTGGTTAAGAAGATTTATAAATAACTACAATTTAACAACTCTGGATTTTCAGAGACAGATGCCATATAGACAGTAGTTTTGCTCTTTTCCCATGCTTCATTTTTGGCAAGGTGTCAGCAACCATTAGCTAATAAACTAAAATCAAGATCAATATTTGAATTAATTTTACAGCTGTGATTACAAACTGCATTAATAAATAGGGTTGGTTCCTAGCAATTCTCAAGGGAGTGACTGCTGAGATCATGCTAGACTTGAATTAATTCAAAATCACCACCTGAACAGCATGATTTTAAGACAAAATCTCTTTCAATGTGCAAAGACCATGCATATGTACATATTATAAATGTAAGATCTCAGTTTTATGACAACTTAGAACATGTGTAGCTATAGCCTTGATTATTAATAAATATGAGGTAATCAAGGCTCACTGCCTCTTTACCTAGAATGCTTTTGTAGAATTGGCAACATCAGACATCCTAGATCTATAATGAGTGTGGTATTCCTGCTACAAAAGGTGACAGAAGTAACGAAAGAAAACTCAGACAGAACGTAGGTGAAATTTAAAAAGAGGAAATAAAGTGAAAGATGGTGGGAGCGAGCAACACAGAAAAATTAGAAATAATCACAGGCACTCTATTTTTAGGTTCATAAACTATGGTGAGTCATTCATCATGCTCCAACACATTATACAGCTGTAAAGAAACAATATTTCAAAGAAGGAATCCACTGAAATGTCTCTGAGAATGAGATTTCACCTTTCAAATTTGCATCTATCCAACTTTTTCTAACCTCTATAACTTTGGTGGCTTTGTAATCAGAGGCCTTTTATTTTGGTGATACAAAAGATGCATTAGCTTCTACTGTCCCCTGAATTTTCCACTACAAAGCCAATTTTGACAAACCTGGCATAAGAAAACTCTACAGGAAAAGACTCCAACATCACATGAAGTTTGAGGAGACTGCACAGAACAAGCTTGCATGGCACTGCAGCAAGACATGACTCTTTTTAATTAAGGGAAATCTGTGTGGTCTACTGAAGCAGACAGAGACCATCTTTAATTAATTTCATTACTATATAAGGCATTTGCTCTTTGACATAAATTTTATATTTTTACTTGCATTTTTTGCACATAAATATAAAACAATTCAGCTGTATTATACCCATCATTTTATCTCCAGAGTATAACAAATAATAAACATTTTAAAATACAAATGTGCTGGTTTAGGCTGGGGTAAGTTGGTTTTCTTCACAGTGGCTACTACAGGGCTGTGTTTTGAATTTGTGCTGAAGACAGGGTTGATTATACAGAGATGTCTTTGCTATTGCTGAGCAGGGCTTACACAGAGCCAAGGCCTTTTCTGCTTCTCCTACTGACACCCTGGGGAGGAGACTGCGGGTGCATGGGAGGTTGGGAGGAGACTCAACACCTGCCCTAAGCTGGGACAGGTGACCCAAACTGACCAAAGGGATATTCCAGACCATGTGACATCATGCACAGTGAGTAAAGTTGAGGGAAATAGGAAGAAGCTGGGAGGGGGACGTTTGGAGTGATGGAGTTCATCTTCCCAAGTCACTGTTACACCTGATGAAGCCCTGCTCTCCTGGAGATGGCTGAGCTCCTTCCTGCTCATAGGAAGCAGGGAATTAATTCCTTGTTTTTCTTTGCCTGCATGCATGACTTTGCTTTCCCTATTAAACTGTCTTTATCTCAACTCATGAGTTTTCCAGCTTTTACCCCTTCAAATCTCTCCACTATCCTGCTACTGGGGAAGTAAGTGAGTGGCTGCTTTGCTGGCTGGGGTTGAACCATGACAACAGGCTGTCCTTCAACTCAGTAAGTGTCAGGCACGCTGCCTCTTAAAAATAAACCCACTAGACCCTCTGACACTGTATATTTAATTTCGCTTCAAAAAAGAAAAGTAGTATTTTTCAACAATTTTAACAGTTAAAAATTAATGAAACCAAATTCGTCTCTTCTTAGAAAACTGCTTATAATCCAAAAAATAAAATTCTTAGTCAATGTTATTTCTTGAGAGAATTAGCACCATCACCTCTCACTTCATAGTATCAAACTCTATGCTGCAGAATTGTTTACAGAGAAGCCAAATATCTACTTAATTTCAAAAAATTCACAGCATCTAGGCTAAACTTATTGGATAACTTGAATGAGTAAAGTAAGCGACAGATAACAAATGAAATTTACAAATGAACTTTTCATTTTTGCAGCAATGTGTAACTGAAAACAGATCTTGATACTGACTTCAAACTAAAAAGGCAGAAGAAGCTGAGATGTACAGAAACCCCATTTTTGCTTTTATGACATTTTTTTATACTTTATAATTTCATTTTATTATTTCTCACACACACAAAACCCCCCAAAAAAGCAGAAGTAGCATCCATGGCATTTCTAGATTTTGAACAATAATGTTTCCTTTTAGTACAATATTCTAGTGTGATCAGAAAAGATAATACTCAAAGTGAAGGATAACAAACACTGAAGAACTAAAAGGGCTACTATGCTGAGCAGCTACCAGACTGGGACACCAGTTTTCAAAATCCAAGTACAAAGCTATTTCTGCAAACTACATGCCTAGTTTTTATAAACTAGTTGAATAAATTAAAAAAAAAAAAACAAAACTAATCTAGAATCTATTCATGCAAATAGCTGGATTTCAATACCAAATATTCAAAGTAACAAAAGCTTTTCTACTGAAATACATCTTTGTGCTCTGCAGGCACAAGTAGAATTAACGTCAAGAAGAAACAAATCATACAATTCATGATGTTGATAAAGCAGAACAAATGACAAATACAATTAAAAGAAGAATATGCTTAGTACAGTCATTTCATCACAAGGAAAATAAAGGAAATAAATTAATTGTAAAAATAAATGGTAAAATGTAATGGTAAAAAATAAAGGATATTCATGAATTAAATGGAAGTCCTCAAAACTAACCTGCTGTCTTACTACCAGTGATAACATGTCAACACACTAATGTTCAGCAAGCAGATTTTCAGGGTTAGACCCTTTTAATCACAAAAGAGCATTTAACTACCATTAATGAACAAGACTGTAATCTCAGTTTCACCAGAAAACATCTTGAAGTGCTTCATGATAATCTGGAAATAAACATCAATGCAAAGGAAAAGTGAATTTCTTCAGTGTATTTCAGAAGGATCACTAGAAGTCTCAGCTGGATAGTAATGTTTTTTGGATGATCACCTACTTTGCTACTTGCAGACCGTACCATACGAACAAAGAAACTAGAAATTCCTAGAAAACCATATTATCTTGATTAGTGGTAATGAAGTTTCACTTTAGACTCTTAAGTGGCCAGAAAATACTCCTAAAATAAATAGTTTCTTGAACTCCATAAGCAGGAGTACCAACAAATGCACTTTCTATGGGTGAGTGATTTTGACAACAGTAAATTTTAACTGTTTATGCACAAATCTTGACTTCCACAGATGCCAGACTTTAAGCAATGTAAACAGACTGACTGAAATTAGAGATTAATCACAGTGTGAAGCCTGACAAAATTATGGACTAAATATCAAGGTAAATAGCAGATATTCTATTGAAAGCAATTCTCCTTTATTTCATTTTACAAAATATGTTACATTAGACTATCAGGGCCCCAAAGACAGCACCAAAAAAATGAGAATAAAAATAAACATGTATTTGGAAACGATACATTAGATTCTTTTTAATTTTAAATTTTTAATTTCTCTAAAGCTGAGCCACAGCACCTGCACAGCTGATGCTGTTCAGTTGTGGCGATATGTTAGTGAGGGAGGTTGCAAATGCAAAATGGATAGTTTCAATTAAGTGATATACCTGTTACTGTTTTTGTTTTGACAGGACTGCTGGCATACTCAGAGGCTTGATTTGACTGCTGCCTTGCCAAAGGTGCACTTCCAACTGATGCTTCATCCTCTTTCTTTCGAGTTACTGACACACCAAGCGGAACAGCTCCTACAGACTGCTGGAAAAAGAAGTACCTTGTGAACCGCTAAAACTCAAAACACAATTAACAAGGGAATTATGGCATTGTCATGAGAAACATGTTTTAAACTACATATTTGGAAATTATAGAAGACAACTTGAAACACTGATTGGAGCACAGATATTTTGAACACAAATTGAAACTAAATGCTACATTAGATTTGCACTTGTAATTCTTTATTTCAGTCCTTTTAGTCAGAGGAAAAGGTCTACAAAAACAAGAAAGTGAAATAAAACTAACTTAAGAGTACCATGGTTGTTAGCCAATCAAAAACCATAGGAATAAACCTAGCTGATGACCAAAGTAAAATAATTATCTAAATGTTTAATGGAAACTGGAAAATTTTAGGCAGATATGAAGACCCAAAGACACTGACTAACCATCATTAAACTTCAAAATATAGGATGTTTTGATATTTCTACATTATTGTGCTTCTTCCTAACATTTTAAATATAAGATTTAACTGACTGCTATTGATTTTGAACTGCTGTGACTTTCAAGTGTATCAATAAATGAGAAACTGCTCAAAATGCGTAACTGCTGACATATACAAAAATACAAAACTGTAGGCATTAAAACAAATTTTGAAGGATTGCATCCTTATTTTAAAATCAGAAAAGACTGATGTGTATTAATCCACATGGATTCTGGAACAAATGAATAGTCTATTGGCTTTGTTGTTACTTTTTTATAAATATAAGTAAGAAAAGACAAAATTAGTAAAAACAATTTGATACTGTAACATCAACTGCTATGTAAATTGCAGATGCATCCCAGTTGACAAAAGCAGAATATTTCTACCACTGATTTTGCAGACGGTTATCATTTAAAGATGACAAAGCTTTTTTCTAGAGATCAGACATTAGGATTACACGCATCTTAATTTTTGTGTAATTCAATTTTGTTCGTATTGGAGTGAAAATGTAATCCATATAACTGTGTAATGAGAAACCTCACACATTGCATTAGGAATCTCTGTGGGAAACAAATTCGTGTGAGGCGGGCAATGTGCTTGTAAATTTTCTCCAATAGAACACAGATCACTGAATCAAGCAGTGTGCAATATGCGCACACATACAAAACCCCAAAACAAACAGAAAAATGATTTAACTGAAGGAGAACGGCTTCCAAACGCCTCCACCATTTTCCACTATAAAAGTAAATTAAAATAAGACAATCGACTATTTAATCCTACTCCAGTGAAAACAATCAATTTATATATCCAGTGGTATGCAAAATTAATAGAAAAATGCTAATTTCAATGACAAACAGAACTCTTGTCTCTCCCCCTCCCTCTGAATATACAGTCATTAACTTTGCCTCCAAAAGCACTAAAAAGTTTTTCTGGAATACAGTAATATGCCACCTTGGCATACACTCTAGTTATAACAACAAAAATGCCCATCAGCTTTGAAAAGATAACGTTTACACCACAGAAATACTTCCCACTTGCATACAGGGAGAAGATCTGAAGTTTTTTAAACTTTCATCAGACATTTTACATCACTTATTTTCCAAATCTTGCAATTTATCTGATAGAACATTCAAAAGCCATAGCCATCTGCAGCTTTCTCATGACAGCAACTGTTGAGCCATAATTTGGCAATTCTGGATGTTACACTGCAAGAACACTGACTTGCCAAAGTGAAGCAAGAATTTCTGAAGAATGAATGCAGACAATACAGGACAGTACCAAAGACAACAGGATGGAAATACTGCCTGAAGAAGCTGTATCTATTTCTGAACCACTAAAGAAATGGATCAGCAAAATATAATAAGTTGCATTACTAATCAAAAAGTGAAAAACATCAAGGCTGTCACAGCCAGATAAAGCTGGAAAAAATTATGACCAAATATTGAGTGCTGATCTGGACAATGAAACAGCTGTTTTATCTTTGCTCACTGAAATCAAGCCTGATGTTGCTGCTGATGACGCCCAGTACAATCTTGTCAGGTTTTTGGCAAAAGATTTCTGGTTAAAAGAATCCAGAAGATGAAAGATCAGTGTTGAACTAGATGGAAAAGGATCATCAAGATTTGGGGTTTAGCCACAAACTGATGAGGAAACTGTGGCTTGGGAAAGAGCAGATGACAAGAGCCCCACAGCTGTAGGAGAAGATGAATCTGATGGGAAAGGAGATATTGCAGGCTAGTGTTATCATAAGCATTTCATCACAAGAATCCAAAAAGCCAGCTATAAAATAGGATGTAGTAAATACACCTACTTGGGATTAAGCTTTATGCTTATTAATTGGTAGTGTTATAGAAGATAAAGAACATGTAACAAAGTTCTGGAACTACAGCAACCTTTATATGAGACTTTTTTTGACACAGAGTCAAAATCAGATTCTGTTCTAGAATACTGACAGTTTTATCAATGCAATAATGTGTTGTGGGAATTATATACAGAATACCAAAATAATAACAGTTCACAGAATTCAAAGTAAGAAAGGTTACAACTTTTCAAATGTAATTATTATAATTAGGCTTTCAAGCAGTGGCTGAAAAACTACAGAAAAGCAATCCTTTTCTAAATTTAATTTTTATTGGCACGAATAATCTTACACATTACATACAATGTTAAGTATGTGTACACAAAACACACACACATATATGCCATTTAGTTATGCAAATAAATGAACATATACCAATTTTTAATTTTTTTTTTACTTCATACTGTATGGTCAACATGACTGGAAATGATAAAGATCTAAAATCAGAGAAATGCTTGGAAAAAAAACCAGCTTGCCAAAAATACAACAGGCCAAGTATTTCCTGATTTATGCGGAGACATGCCAACTAACTAAAGCTAAAATATCTATGAGGAGGACTAATTTGCCATAGGTAAATTAATATTTTATTTTCCTTGGGATTTTTTGTAATTAAATATTTTATTTCTGAATTATATTTTCCCATAAATGTGAGGCTGAGGAGACTGTAGGCAGATCTGGGAGCATGAGAAATGATTTCAAGAGAACTTGAACAACTGAGCAGACAAAAACTGAACAACGGAGCAGACATATTCAAGGGATGCCTATACAAGTCACCTCCCTGATAACAAACCAAAGGGAAAAGAACATTCCAAGATGGGAACCTAAACATTGTCACTGGCTTGTGAAATATCAAATTCAAAAGCTTGAGCCCAGACATGAGTTTCTGTCCTTGAGATGGTACTAAACCCAGTTATCCCACACGGTGGATGCTGCATGTGCACAGACTGATGTTTACACATGCAGTAGCTTGCAACCAGCAAGCAGGAACCAAAATCAAAAAAGTCTTTGGAGTGGGGACAGACGGCAGTTCTGCTCAGGACATGATGTTTATTGAACATCTAAGCTCACTGTCATGCATCACTATCTGGCTCAGAGAAGAGTATTTACATTTACTTACAAGACTGTCTGAACTGCACCAGAACGAGCTGTGACAGCAAGGAGGATGCACCCTGTCTACCTTGCAACAAGTTCTAATGACATGAAAATGCAATCACTGCTTGACTACTGAGTTACATTTAATTGTTTTGATTTCTAAGATTACTAGTACACCTAAATTGTTTCAGAGTTCAAACAAAGCAAGGCGTTAGGCCTCGTTCCCAAATAAAAATAAATGAATAAATAAAATTGCATTAATTAAAACTAACTGCGAAATAAAAATACTTGCTTAATCGTTGGAGTACACAAAACTACCTTCTTTCCTGGCAGGTGAACTTGCTAACTCAGGTTAAATTCTACGACTACTTCACATCAGATATTGGAAAAGTGTTTTGCTGAGATAAAAGTCTGATATCTGACTAGCTGTAATCAAACTTATGTGATGGACTGATGTCAGCCAAGAAACCCCTCATTTTCACCAAGTGATGAAAGCATTCCATCAGCAGTTTCAAGGGGTGATGCTCACTGGGCTGCATGTGCCACAAACCCCAGCACAGCAGTCAGCCACTGCTCTGCTCCAGCTGAATAAAATGTCAGTGAGGCCAAAGAGACACTGAAATGTTATGAGCTTTGTAAAAATGCAGCTTATTATGTTCTGTAGTTCTAAGTTGTCATGCTTTCAGTTAAAACCAGTTACAACAGACATGGTGAATATTTCAGCATATATAGAATACACATACTACCAAATTGGCATTATAAACCTAAACCTAAACTCCCAGAAAAATAGNAAAAAAAAAAAAAGAAGAAGTTCATATGT
This sequence comes from Aegithalos caudatus, assembly GCA_013389925.1. Taxonomy (NCBI): domain Eukaryota; kingdom Metazoa; phylum Chordata; class Aves; order Passeriformes; family Aegithalidae; genus Aegithalos; species Aegithalos caudatus. The sequence continues at coordinate 81,308 of WEIU01011292.1, read as the reverse complement.
ATAGGTATCCCATCCCTGTATGGAGCCAGACAACCCCAGCCCCACCCTGTATGTAAGCAGAAGTTTACATCACTGTAGTACTGAAATAAATTAATACTTTCATTTAACTTGTTTTATCAAGTGCTAACATTATGAGTTTAATGTGTACACAGGGCCACATTTACTGAAAGGTTTTCTGACTCTGTGTTTTCAGATAGAAGTCTGAAGCAAAATGACAGCAAAAGCATTGTACTAAGTAGACATTAAAATATCTTAATATTTAAGATCTCTGAATCATACAAAGACCTTCTAAAGAATGTAATTTTTTTTCTGTTGCAATTGTATAAGACTGACAGTTAAAACAGAGGAAGATAAGACCTTTACCAATCAATAACATTTTAACTATAAATCTTGCTTGAAAGCATTGTCTCTTACAGCTGTTAAATGTTCAAAAATTAGCAAGGTTTTATAGAGCATTTTTGTTTGGTTATACTAGTTAGACTGTGGCAATGAGCTGAATTTTTCCAAAAAATAAGGCACAAGGCCTAACTTTGACTAGAATCCTTATTCTAGGATAATTACAGCATTACATAAAGACAAAAGTCTGTGGTTAAGCATAATTTATTACAGGTACAGTTTTCAAATAAAGTTTCTTCATGACTGCTACAGACACTTTAATTTGTATTATTACATACAGTCCATTACCATGTTAATGTCATGTTAATGATGAAAATGGTGACATTGACAGTTGAGTTTATAAACTCGTATTTAAAATAATTTCAAATTGCTAAGACATTTTAAATGCTAATAACATTAGAACTGTGATATAGTAATTTTAATCTCAAATAGATGATGAAAAAATTTTGAAGGCTGTATGAGGTAATGACACGAGTTACAAAACAAACAAATTTGGCTAAAAATTTTGCCACTGATGATCAAAACCAGGGACAAACAAGTTTCCTAATGTAGTCACTTAACCCATCTAGTCACCCAGTATCAAAAGAGAAAGCAGTGACTAACAGCTGATTAAATACTCTGATGTTAAAGACAGACTTTTATACAAACATTTCAAAGAAGCAGGATAAACAGGATTGATTACATTTTGGAAGGCGACGTAAGAGTAAAAAGTAGATAAATGGTTTGTTTTGCAAAAGACATACACCAGGAAATGTTGTGCTGCTCCAGTTATGATGCAGGAATGAAGAATAACTCAATATATTTAAAAACAAAGTAAATTAATTAAAACAATAATAAAGCTTCACTGTCACAGTGAAGGTTTTCAGATGCAGAATGAGCTCAATGGGACTCAAATTACTGTATGACAATTACTACCTAACAAGGTAATTTGGACACAAGATACAAATATTTACAAGTCATGTTTATTCTCCCACTCAGGGGTCCAGAATGAAACTTTTCTGATGTGCAAAATGTTCTATAGTTATGAGACTAATATTGAAAGAATTTTACATTTGTAAAATTACTTAATAACAGACCACTTATAAGTGAGCCAGACCATCACTGGCGACATAAACCACCAGTTTGATCACTTCTAGAAAATCTAAATTCCAGGGAATTCTGCCAAACAACAGTCATAAGTAAGTTTAGTATAAGGGTAAACCATTGTTCTTTTCAGGTCAGGAATATATGGCATGAAAATTAGGACTAAGAATATGTCAAGGAAACCATTGCACCACACAGATCCACAGCCTTAGCTTCTTCTATCTTTTTCAAGCACATCGTATGCAAATACATATTTTGACATGATATACAGAATCTGCTACAGTGTTCACTTTCATCAAGTTATGAACTGTGTGGTTCATCTCCTGTTAAAATGGGGTTTAGTAAGAGTGCTGACCATATAACCAGTTATGCAATTACTTGATAGACCACACAAAATTTTAAAATGTGCTGTACTATTCAGACTCAAGGCTTATGAGGTCTCAGTAGTTGAAATTAGTTACAAAATAATGATCCTAGAAGGTGATCACAAACCCACCTTATTTGTTCTTTTAATTAAAAAATTTAAAAGTTGCAAAATAAAAATTTTAATATGCCAACTTGACATTTTAAATAATTCAAAGTAAGATCAACAGTACATGCAATAAACTACAAGGAAGCATAACAAACTACAAATACTTGAAGAAATGCATTACTGGCACATAAAGAAGTGAAAGCTGCCCCTCTCCCTATCCCTTTTCCTACAAAAATACATACCTGCTGAATGTGTCTACTAACTCGTTTTTGAGGTTGGTAGATAAGCCACGTATACAGGACTGGATCAACATTAATTGCTAATCCTTGTACACTGGACAAGAGAACAGCACCTGCACACCACAGAAAAGAGAAAAAAATGTAAACTACCTGCTCAAGAACCTCCTTGTATGTATTAAGTCTTCTTGCAAACAAATCGTCTTTAATGCAGACTTTTGTTAAGCTTGGACTACATATATAATAAATAATAATACTTAAAGCATAAACTTCAGTAACATAGTCAAAGTGAGAAACTTACCAGCACTACCAGTGTTAGGAATATGCACACATATAAAAATGCAGCAACTTGCATTTTGATTTTGCCTATTACAACTATTTGTCAAGAAAAATGCTTGTTCTCACAAAATTGCTTGTGTAACTGAATACATACAACACCTTCCCTCAAATTTTCAGCCAACATTAACATTGATATTAACATAAGTCAATAAGACCCTTGATGGAAGGCAAAGAATATAATGCATGATTCCCCACAAGCTCATTTAAAAAAAACAAAACCCTTAGTGTAGGACAGTGAGTTCTTTTCTAAAGACAGGCTTTAATAAAGCATACTTTACACTAGCTCTCCCCAAAGCTAAGGACAAACATTTTTCATGTAAATATGGTCATGAATATTCTTTAGAGGATGTTAGGCAAAATAAGGCAAAATTTTTAATGGACAACACTGGCAGCCACCGTACTGTGAGCTCTTAGGATTTTCCTAAGCTTTACAATATATCTTATTTTCTTTGAATCTCACTTTCTAGGACCTAGGATTACAAGACAGGGCAACTTTATTTCTTGTGAAGAAAACCTTACATGGAAAATGCTAAGGTTCAAAATAGGAGAAAAACTATGTCAGTATCCAGAAATGTTAGCATATACATCAAACCATGCACACTAAAATCCCATTTATGAAGCACTAGCTCCATTAAACCTGCATTAAAAAATCTGATCATACATTGGTGAGGGTTTTCTTCTAATATTACAGATAATGTAACTATTGCAGCAGAACATAATTACAGACCTGTACAATTCAGCAGCAAACGGCTTAATGTAATACAAAGGCATCAGTTTTACTGCAAATGTGTAGTAAATAGTTGCAGGCAGTTATATTCTCACATAAGCTTTGCAATTTTACTACAAATTATTATATGAAATAAAGAAATAAATGAAATAAATTTAAAACAGAAATCCTGGTTACTGGAAGATCCCAGGACCAAATTCCACAGAATTACAGTAGTTCTATAATACCAAGAATCATAGCTCCTAAAGCAATATACACTACATTTACTCTGTGGTATACAATGTAATTATGTAGCAATCTGAATTTAATAATAAATTCAAATACATTCAGAAAACTTGACACACAATTCAATGTACTTTCCAAAAAACAGTAAAAACGTGCCTCAAAAGACACATCAGCAAAACTGTAAATGGGAAATTAATTTAAAAAATATAAGTTATGAGTTTATTGTATATAACAAAATTTTAAAACCAGCTAATTCCAAATGGCAGAGGACCCACCAACCTGGGGTGACACAAGCAAAGCCTGATGAGCACAATGGGAAAATGACAGGCAAGAAATACACGAAGATAAATCATCTGCCTAGCCCAGGCCTGGAGTTGGAACACACACTGTGAGGAACTCCTATACACAGACTAGTCCATGTGAGCTGAAGGTTTTAAATGTCAGCAATAAACCTTAGAAATAAATCTGCAGTTAAAGGAAAAGCCAATGTCAAGCATTAAAGGGTAACATGCAAGTACGAGCAGTGAATATGCCTTGTGGCAGGATGTGCAGGGAACTGATAAAATATATGCTACAATCGTTATCTTTTATAAGATATTTATATGCCAACATAAAAGAATCCTGCATCTTTAAAAGACACACCGTCTGTTGTCAGCAATACTTAATGAAAGGTTTAATATCCTTGTGATATGAAAAGTGGGAGACAGACCTCCCAATGAGTGCAGCATAAAGGCAGGTTACAGGCAAAGTCAACAGAAAATCCCACATTTTTAGCAGACTCCTGAAAAGAAAAATACCGTGCTACTGTAGCACATCATTCTCTTGACTTAACATAGTTTCTTGATTACTGAAAAAATAGCTACAACTAAGAAGTTCAACACAATTAAGTCAAACTTTGAACTGAAACGCTCCTTTCCCTTCAATTAAGTCAACGCTAGCACAATCCCACAAAATTCCACCATTAGGCAGCACAAATAGCAAACATTTTTCCAGTTGTCTTTTGATAGCTTGTGCCTGGGATATTAAAAAAAATAAATCAAGCAAACAAAAAAAAAACAACAACTGGTAGAAGTACTCAGTTAAGCAGTTACATTATTTGCCTTTCAATTTGACTGTCAGGCAGCTTAGGCTTCCTACTAAACCACTTCTGTCACACTAAACTATTGAAATTTACTGCAGTATCTGCTACTTAGCCACTATATTTAACAGCAATTTAATCACCTATGTAAAGTTGTTTTCTGTGTAACAGCTTTCTTCAAAAGCATTATCTAGTAAAAAAGTTTCTCAGATTTGCTTCCTGTTTTTATGTCAAGAAATAAGAATTCTTCCCAGTTTTTAAGGAAGTTCTCACTGACTTGAGGATCAAGCTTGAAGCTGGCAGCAGACACCTTACACACTTGAGAAAAAAATTAATTGCTATTTTGTCTCCATCAAAATGCAATGCTAAAGTTCCCTGGATTTCATTAAGATTGTGGAGAACTTTTGTTTCTTCCCCTCCTGTTTTCTCCTTTTAATTAAATTTACATTTCAGAAAAAAAGCAGACCTTAATCCCATAGCATACTAGGGTTTCCTTTCCAGATCTCAGTTCTGGCCAGAGTTATCTATGACATCTATCTAGTATCAGATTTGAAAAATAAGTATTGGACCTAACACCGTGTAATCTTTAATATTTGAGAATTTCCTGAGTCATGGTGTCATTTGCCAGGCATAGTTTGGGCAAATAATTTCCTTCCTTCACAAATTCCCACTCTCTCCTGAAGGAATAGAAGATGAGGAGGCTGCAGTCAGACAGAGGAGGATGATGAACAGAAGGCAGCAGAGCACAGCGATGCTTGGAACTCTCATCCTGTGGAAGTGCTTCCTGACAAGTCCCCTTGGATGATGACAGCTGCAACAACAGCACTTTTCTTCCCAAGGGACGGGGGCCTGCAGAAGATAACTGCAGGCTCCTGCTTGGGTTGGCCCCACTGCCACCTCCTCCCACTTGGGAGGGCTGAGCACAGGCTGCTGGAGAAGCAGGGAGGAGAGGGATCACTAGCTTGGAGCTCCTTCCATAGAAACTCGAGGGAAAAAAGTGGGAGAAAAAGGGAATGTGGTACACTTCTGGTGAGGTGGAAGAGGACACAGCCTGGGAACACAGGTGCAAAGAACAGAAGCCAGAGGGAAAGGCAGGATGGGTGAAATAGGACAGAGTCCAGCAGTAGAGCTGTTGAGCTGATGAATGTTCAGTCATCAGGACAGGAAAGGGCCTCAAATATCAAAGACACAAGAAAAGGATGAAGGAAGCAGGACAGTGAAAGAAGAATGTGGAAGTGAATGAGCACTCTGGGAAGGACAAGGGAGGTGGACAGCCTTGGCAAAAGAACTCAGTTTTGGAGATGCACAAACCTTGTGAATGAGTAAACTGTATTACTGTTTCTCCCAACTAGAAAGAACAGACAAATAATCTTGTGATTTATGCACCTGAAAATGAATTTTTGCAACAGTAAAGGACCAGCCTAGGAGACTTTTTTCAAATTCTGCTCTGTGTGTATGCAGTATCCAAACACACCTTAATGCTATTTCCAGTAAAATGAACCAAAAAACCCCTACAGTAAACTGAAGTTTGAGTTGATGTACATTTACTATAAGAGAGGGATCGCAAATATGAACAAATGGAATGACTTACAATAAAACCTAATTCTGACAAGCTTTGTATATTTTCAGTAACTAACTAAAAAATATTACACCATCTTGCTATATAAACTGAACCATGAATTATTTTAGCATTGAGCACTCATGACTCCTAGATGACTCAGGACACAAGAATGATACCTAGATTATAACAGGTTGAGTTAGCATCATTAATTTAGTATACAATTATTTTAAATTATACCTGAGAGAAGAAATACTTTAAAAATTTTTTTTCTTACTCTTTGAAGGATATTTTTATTTAGATATACTATAAAAAAATGCAGATCTGCATATTACACCCAAGTGAAGACTAAAAGTGTATTTCTGCTGGCTGACTCAAAGCAGATGCACTGTAAATCCCTAAGTGTGGAAATATCTAAGTCTGTTTAATTTTAGCCTGGGAGTCAACTAAGGGAAAAAGACTCTTCTTTACTACTTTATTTACTGCCATTATGGCTCGCTTACCCACATTCCAAACAGGTTTTACCAATTAGTTATCCAGCGGCATCACAGCCCTTTTCAGTAACATCCCAAAATGAAGAATGAGAGCTGAAGAGTTAGAAATTGCAGTTACACCACATAAAAATTAATCATACAAATTTGGTCTCTACTTTGGAATATCAAGGACAAAGCCAGTACAACTGTCTTGCAAAATATTCAGCTTATCTAAGAGACACCGTCCTGCATTTCATCCTGAACTGCTGAGTCAGGCAAGGGAAACAGATACTTCAAGCCACATCAAAGTTTACTTGACTGTGAAAAATTATTTTTACATTATAGCTGCTACAGTAAGTTAATAATTCTGTCTAACTACTGAAGTATATGTCTGCATGTCTCTCTATTCAAGATTGACTTGAATGCCTACAGATGCAAGCATTATCCCAATTTTATCTCAGGAAAAAACCTCCAAGTCTACTGTACTTGCATAGAATTTTACATTCATCAAGCACTTAAAATAACTCTGAGATCAATTAGTTTAGTTGCTTAGACCAGTATTAGAATATTTGACTAAAACAAAAGCAGTAGCACTTTCCCACTAACTACAGCACTTTGGTCTGTAATAACAAACACAGTACCCTCATAAAAGTTATTCCTTGCCCAAGTATACACGCCCCACAATATTTTAACACCATTCTTTCTTTTTTTTTTTTTTTTTTTTTAATTAAAAAAGCTTTTGATATTCAGAAACATTCACTAAGACCATACTTCTACTGCTACCATGACGTTCTAATTCCTATTGAGGTTTATAGCAGAAAAACAATTTTAAAAAATGGGGGAAGTCAACATCATTATTTTTATTTAAAAAATAGAGAAAGTTAGGCAGAGAAGTGCAGTTATTAAATCACATAGCAGAATCCACAGATAGAATTCAGATATTAAAGTTATATGCCATAGCTAAATGGCATATTAGCCTACTGTAGCTAATAGAAAAAATTCAATGTATGAGTCCATCCTGTGTTAATCATAACTAAATCAGACAGGCCTAATTTCAATTAAATGTCTGATAAGTCACCATCATTTTTCTAAAGAAAAAATACCATTTATTTATCAATATACATACTCAAAAGCTCATAAAATGCTGAATTATAGAATTTTGACTTAGAAATATACTTAAAGATGTAACATAATGAGGCAAAAACAAAACTGCTGGATACACTGTTTAACACAAAGTGCTGTATGTAAGGCATCATTTTTCAATGTACAAGATGTCACATTTCTGAAAATCAATCTGCAGCAAGCCATATCAAATCAAGGTATGGACAACAACGTTCAGTTATTTCACATCATCTCTGATGTTAAAAATGGAACTTAGCTCATTTAGCATTTTGTCTTTCTTACCAAGGAAAAACTTTGTGACATGCTGAGTTGGAAGCTTTCACAAAAATGCTATATTATTCATATTTAACTTGCTTATTCATATTAAACTTGCGCTGCATGTTTTTTAAACAAAAACAAAAACAAAAACAAACAAACAAAAAAAACCAAAACAAACAAACAAACAAAAGTTATTTTGAAAGGCTGTTTTTTTTTTTCCAAATCATTTGATCAAAACTTTAATTTCCCCTGGAGAATATGGTGATATGGGTTCAGGGAAACAGAGTTTAATAGGCAGTAAAGACCAAGAAAAAAAGAAAATGTGTAGGCAGCTGTAGTATACAGAAAAGTCAGCTTTAGTTAAATGATTACTGAATCATCTCTATGAAAAGGTAATGGCAATCTTCCTATGCTGAGCTGCATAGCACCTCTTCCTTAATTCAGTGTTTTTATTGCAAGAATATCTCACTCAAGTATCATTTCCTCCTGTTCACTTTTAGGTTGTTTATATATTTAAACATCTTACTTACTATTCTGTAAATAAAAGGAAAATGAGGAACTCTAAATTCAACTGACAGAAAGGACTAAACAGACAGAAAGGAAAGATATACTATAAGGACTTCAAAGCCATATTGTCAGCGAGTAAAAAAAATCTGAATGCTTTCAAAAACATTAGGTGTTTAGAAGACTTCGCTTTATTTGTAAAAGAATATGGGGAAATACAACATTTGAGTCACTCAGAGAGCTGTGTTTCCAGTCAGACACTGCAGGGTGACCCAAAGTGACTCAAAGCAGAGGCTGTTAATGGACACCTCGCTACAAAAGCAGAAAATTCAGTAACACAGACTAGCAGTTTACAAAGATTTCTGTCAAAATCTGATTACTTTGTCTTTTCCTCCTGAAGTCCCAACAGAAAACTATTTAACAGTCACTATTATAAATATGATCATCAATCTGACTCTCAGTTCTTAGACTTGAATATTCATGACCAGGTTTTACATAAAAAAGGCTTGAGAATTTTAGCTTGTTTAGCTCTTTGAAAAATGAATTCAGATACATGTTGCAACATCAAGCCTGTTTCTTCCCATTTTCTGTATGGAACCAGTACCACTTACAGTTACTCTTATGGAGTAACTCAAGAGGAGACCACATTGCACTAAAGTAAGAAGTATTTGGAGCTCTGAAGAAACCATGAGTCAATTTCCTAAGTTTTTGTTTGCTCTACCTGAGACTTCCTCAGTCCCACTTTAAAGGCTATTCTGGCTATCTTTTCATGTTACAAAGATTTTTTGTGTCACTTGTAAAATACAATAATCCTAAGGAATGGAACTACTGAAAACAGACATTGTCAAGAAGATTAGAAACAAAATTGTCATATGGATTTTTTTTTATTTATCAAGAATTTTTCTAATTCCTTTATTTAATGAACTGAAACTAGAAATCAGAGGAGTTGGTCAACAAATCCTTTCTTCCATTTAATCTCTAGTATTACTTTTGGATGATACTCTATTCTGCAAAAAAATGGCGGAAAATTTAGTGTAAAAGTGAGAAATACTATTGCTCAAGCCTGGTGTTCTCCTAGAGAATCAACAAGTACAAAGCAGATTTCGTTATGTAGTCTACTGAAATTCCCTACATAAATTGTTTAATCACAGGTTTTTAAAGAAACTAGGCTACCTAGAAGGAACAAGAGAGAAAATTACACAGATAAATCACAGAACATGCTGAGCTGGAAGGGACCCACAAGGATCCTCAAATTCAACTCCTGACTTGGTACAGGACACCCCAAGAATCACATCATGTGCATGAGGATGCTGTCCAGACACTTCTTGAATTGTCAGGCTTGGTGCTGTGACCATTTCCCTAGGGAGCCTGTTCCATGGCCACATTTTCCTGCTATCCTACCTAAACCTCCCCTGCCTCAGCTTATTCCATGTCTTCAAGTCCTGTTGCTGGTCTTGAGAAGGGGCAAATAATTTAGGAGAAAAGAAACAGTCATGGGCAAACATGGTAATTTTCACTACGGAAGAAGGCAGAGCCCTACAGGGCCCTGAGCTGCCCAAGCCATTGCAGGACATCAATGTGGTGACCAGCTCTGCTGATTTATCCAGAGGAACCACAAACAGGGCTGACCCACAAACTCCCAAATATCCAACCTGATTCAATACAGATAAAAACACTTTTTCTACTGGTATTGTTGCCTCATATTTTAACTTCACATGTAAATGATAACTGAGCTGACTGGTGTGCCTAAGAAAACAACATTTCTGTTTATTCTAGAAAAGCATTAGATCAATTCAGTAGGAAGAAAGGAACAAGCAATAAAACAGAAAATATCAACTAAGCCACTGCATAAATACATTGTGTACACAGATACTCAGAACACTGCATCCAGCTCCTATCAGCCAAAAGGGTCAGCTTTAAGCATTCAAATCTGAAAACTTACGTTTCACAACACCATTTATTCAGTATTTATCCTCCCTGATTCACTCTATGCTCCATGCCAAATGCATTATACAGTCTCCAAATCCCAGAGCAGAAAGCAAAGAAATAAAAAAGTATACACATGTACTGGTTATATTACGTTCTTTTCATAATTTTTAAAATTTTTAAATGATAACCTATTTACTATAGTAAGCTCCAAAGCAAATGGATTTTGAAAACCTCCAGGTCCAAACCACCTGAATGCGGACCTCAGAGAAAAGCTGCAATGTCACAACCTCTTCTAAAGGCAGTATTATTTGTAGGTTTTTATCACTGCATTATTCTAGGTAAGCGTGAATGTAATTATGTAAGTATCACCAGAAGCTGCACTTTACAGGCTGCTTACACTGACATTACTGATGAAGAACCAGAGTCTCCACATATGCAACAAACAAGTTCTAATCACTAGACAATTCTAGTTTTAATCAACTATTCAGAATAGTTGATTAAAAAACCCTCCAAACTCCACACAAACTTCTGCACAGAGAGCTTCAGCTGAAGGCCAAAATGCTACGGAGAGGCAAGCCACTGAGAAAACACGTGTCAATGGAAAAAGACCTTTCGCAAGTCAGTGAGAAAAATAATATTTTGAGAGAGCAGAAGTCTCAGAGCTATCTTAAATAGGCTGGGTTTGACAGAATTAGTCATACAGAATCATTCTATATACAGACTATAAATCTGTGTGAGATATAATAGGCAGAAAATAGCTGAGGTGTGCTCCAAGGCTCTGAAATCATGGGAAATAGATATTTGCTGAAATATTTGATCTCACCCATGAGCCAGTCGGGAAGAGAGGACCACGTACCATCACCTCTATTAATGCAGAAAATAATATCAGTCATGATCTCTATGCTTTACTCCTAACTAAGCTTTGAGAATGTCTAATAATCTCTCTCAAGTTTTCTACTATGAAAAAGAGCAGGGCAAATCTTACTAAATTTACAAATTATTATTTCTATGACCTTTAGGCAGTTAATTGTGCACCACAATATAGCTACCATGCTGGTAACAGAATTGCATCCACCCCCTCTCTATGACTGGATTGGTAGAGTGCTACCACACCTTTTCTTTGACTTTGACACAACATATTATGATTAGGAGCTAATGATCTAGTTAAAATGAGTAATGCCTCAATATATCTCCTTCTAAGTGATTTTCAATAGAATATTCAGTTAGATTTTTAAAATATGGATTTTAAACTAAGATTAATAAATTCTCTGAAAAATGCCAAGAAATTTTTTAATATAGTTCAGCTTTTGCTTTTATAAACACCTCAGTATTATCTGCCAGAATTGTATTTTGCAATTTCTTACTGCAGTATGCTTTTGGGAATTGCAACAGGATTCTTCCCCTATGGCAACAGGGGACCAAGGGAGCTATTTTCATTCCTTCTTTAGCACTTGAACATTTGTACTGTTGTGACTATGGATACCAACTGGTCTTGCACTTTAAGTTATAAAGCTGAAATCTTCTCAGCAGTAGATGCCTCATGCCTTTTATAAGTAATTTGAGCAATATACAGCTGAGGTTTCTGTTTTCTTTTTTCTTAAACATTACAGCTTCTCAGAGCCAACAGAAAACACATAGATCATTTCACATAATTTCTGAGGTGCTCAGTGAAAACAATGCACCCACAGGCAGAGAGACTGAGGAAAATGAAAGTAACTCAGAAAGGCATGCAAGATTTACAGTAGAAATTCCACATAAGGATAGGCTTTTCTGTAGCAGTAATGTAAGTAAAGGAAGAACAAAAACCTATATATATATATTCTAAATAGGAAGATCTAATTAATTCATGTATTCATTTCTATTCCTTAAAACTTCATGCTCTATACCAGTGATTCAAGGCTGAAATAAATAGCATATAAATGCCAAACAATGAGCCTGAATAAAAATAGCCACAGTGTGTTATACTGCTGAAATCATGACACTGCAAGGTAGGTAATGTTACACAGGCAGTTCAGCCATTACCTTTTTTTTTTTCCCCTTTTCTTAATACGTGCACTTCAACAGAAACTTGATACACGGGGCTCATGTTGAAAGCAAATGTCTTCTTTAAAACAAACAACTTTGAAAAAATAAGAAATTTGTGGTGCTTGGTTACTCAATGGGAAAGATATGCAAGTCCTAGGTACTATGAACATAAAATGGCCAAATTTTCTAAAGGACAATCAATCCTGGTCCAATCCTGGCAGCTGCTGTCTGCACAAGCAATGCTTTCAGAAGTATTTGTGAATTACAGTAGAGACACATCAAAAAGCTACTTCACCAAATGTGTACTCAGTTCACATAAATAAGGCCATTTACATTTTAGAGGTACACTTATTAATACCATATTATCTTAATTCCAAATTTGAATGAAATATCACAAGTTCATTAAAAATAATTTGAGATTTAAGTACCAGTATGATAGACTTACACTTGACCTGTAAAAACAAAAACCTTAATCAACTTATGAAACCTGTATGTAAGAAAGGAGGGAGAACAGATGAGCATCTCCACATACGCTGACATGGTTGTACCAAGACACAAACAGGCAAGAACTAACATCTCAAATGTGTAAATAATTCTATTCACACCTATGACAGGGGAGCCATCTTCAGAAAGTTTTGGGAATGTATTGTAGTTTCAAAAGATTTCAGAAAGAAGATTTCAAAGGAACTACATGACATATTGGAGGTTCTTTTCAAGATATACAGGGTACTATTAACTGAAAATCGCCCACATAGTATAAATACCAAGGAAAAAATGCCCTGTTAATGTATATTGTGAAATTCTCTATATTCTGATTGAATTAACCTATGAGCATATTCAATGCACAGAGCACAATCTGGATTCCTCATTCACAGCTTTTTTCCTGTTAGTTCTCTAACATTCATCTGGGATGCTAGTAAACTCATCAGAACAACAAGCTTTTCTTTGTATAATCTTCTGGTAAATAAAATCTAAAAATGGGCAATTATTTATTAATCCCAGATTCAGTCATGTCTACATAAAATACAAAATTGTGCCTTTACTGGTAAAATTTTATCCCCTTCTAGAATACCATTATATTTACAATTATGAATTTATATCAGATATTCTCCAATTATTTGGTAATTTCCTAAACTAGTATTTATGTTACTAGAAATATACAGGAAGTCAGACTTTATAGACAATGGTGATGGTCACTATGAATGTTGCAAGTACAGATTAAAGAAGAATCTTAGCTGGGCAAAGGAAAGCTCACCACAGTTCTTTTACAGAGATTAAGAAATTAATGTTAAAAAAGTCAGAAAAGCAAAGAACCAACACAAAGCACCAATACAAGCAATACTGAGGAAGCTGTTGATCATCCTTCCTTTATGACTGAGGGCTTTTTGGAGTATTTTGAAGTATTTTCATAAATTGAAATAATCTTTCAATTTATTAAGGTTTCCAGATAAATGTAATAAAAATTCTGAATTACCGAAGTAATTTTCCCAATAATATAATGAATGTCACCATGATCACCAACAGACAAATAATAAACTTGTCCTTACAGTCCATAAAAGGGAAAAAAATCAAGGAATTAAGTTATAGGTGATGCTTAAATCTTCACAGCACAGTACAGTATAAATTTCATTAGGTATCATGAAAAAAAAATCGATGAAAAACAACGTTCAGAATATCCTGAGATATCCAGATTGCCAAATTAGTTTATTATAACAATTGTTTTTTTTTCTTTTCAAACAATGCTGTGAGCCTCCAAGACAGTCAGCAGAAAAAGTAACTTTGTTTTTTCACATCAGAAATTAATGCACAAAACTACAAACAAAGCCAAAGTATGTGCAGTTCATTTCTACCAGCAGTGAACAGGGAGATGGTTATTTAATATTTACTATTTTTAAAAAAATCATAATTTAGTTGACATAGAAGCTATTTTTCTCAATACTATTATGCTTGCGAATTTGGAACATATAATTAAAATAAGCTGTTAAGATAAGTGTTTATAAAGATTCATGCTAAACATGATGCATCCAAAACACGGAAACACATAGTACAACTTCATTTTCCTTTAAGCTGAAATACACATTCTTACATGGTATTCAGATTTATGAATGGTATTCATCCATCTGAGAGAGGATAACTAATATTTCTGAATTATAGAAAATCTGCTTTTTATTAACTATGCTTAATATATATTAAATCAGTTGCTGTATTATATAAACACACCTATTTTCAAATCCATTTTTAACCTCTTCCACCACTGCTGAGCTTTGTTTAAAAAACTGAAGTTAAATTTTAATTGATCACATACATTTTGATTAATAAATCCAAAATGTTATTTAATTAAGTCAGTGGTTTAAATCCATGCTTAACTAGATGGAGAATAGGAATTTTACTTTCACTTTGGGGCTTGTGTAAATGGTTCTCTTCACTCAAAATATCAACAACATTGTCTAGATGGATATTATTTTTAAAAAAATTATTCTTGTGTTTAAAAAGTACATAAACTTTTCAATATGGGCACTGGAAACTCACAGGTAAGGAAAATTATAAAACTGCATCTCTTAACTTGTAGAAGTGTAGAAAGCTGCTGTCATACATTTAGGTCACAGTGGGAGTTTTTAAATATGCTGTCTTGAAAAACTGATTTTTAAGTGAAACCAGCTTTCACATTTTTACAGTGTCTTCTGCAAGAGATGTTACAAATAAACAGAAACATGTAACCTTTTGTATAATTTTGGCAGTAAGCTCCACACTGCAGCTTTATGATTTTGCAAACCTCACTTAAATTTTTTAGCAAAAGAAGTGTTAAGTAAACTGTATAAAACATCTGCACAGGCATTATAAGAACACTGAGTTTATTTACAAAGCAAGTATTACTGCAGATGGCTGACAATATATCATGTTGTCTTCAAAATACTAATTTTTCTAAGCAGATCTTTTGGGGATGTGCTCCAAAGGAGTGGTATGTGCTCTTGTGTCATATTTTAAAGATCAGCAAAAAAATACCTTTAAAAACTATTTAGATCAAGTTTTTTAATGCACAAGTCAGACCACTAAAACTGATTTAAAAAAATTCAATCAGATAAAAACAGTAAGAAAATAAGTGAAGAGAGTTCTAAGTAATGAAACATTAAAAGAACACTTATAGCCATGCTATAGATACGCCCTGCAATTTTAAATTTTCTGCCTGACACATGTTGGGGCCCTATGGGGTCCCTACCATGTAACCATAGCAGTATCTAAACAAATCATTTGCTAATCCAGATATGTCAGAGCTGTATCTCTATGCTGGGGCTGGAGAGGTGCCAGTTCTAAAACCAAGAGGTGAACATAACAGCGAGCGTACAGTGGTGTTTCTGTACCTGGAAGAGAAAAGAAAGCTAGAGGATTTTACCTCATCTTTTCTAGTTATTAAGGGAAATAATTCTGACCAGCTGCTTCTTCCCCAGCTCATTATCCTCAGTCCTTTATTACAATTATAACACTGCATGTGAAAACCAGAATTCTGGAATAAAATACAGATGTTTATAAAGTCCTGTGCCTGTTTACAGCTTTATATTTTGTGATACTAAGTGGATACTTGGCATTTGGGTTGGGATTTTGAGTGAGGGAGAATTGTGAGAACATTTAAAGGCCATTTAAAATGTGACTGGAGCATATGCATTTCAAGTATGCAGTTGTCATTCAAACAAAACTCTTAGTTCATGCACTAAGTAACTTTAAAGCTTCATTAAGTCATGGGTTTAGGAAAACATCAGTTGATAAACACTTAACAAAAACAGCAATACCATACCTTCTGTCTTTCAATTGCTTCTTCCTCCTTACCACATCAAGAATTTCACGTAGAATAAACTTTATCTGCTTTGATACTGCTGCTGCGTAGTTGCATTCTCCTTTTATGTAAATTTATACCAAATCCAAAGGCTATTAAAAACACACAGATTTTCAGTGGATATTAGTCCATGCTCAGCTATCTCCGGAATGACAAGCTACATGCTAAACAGTGTCCGATGAAGAACATGACAAGACAGCTCAGAATAACTCTGTTTACTTAGCTCTTTCCAGTCCAAGAGAAAAGCAGATGAATAGTGAATATGACAACCTTGGAAGTTTATGATTTCATGTTCTTGTTTCACAGATATATGTAAAGAAAAGAATTTTCATCCTTTCTTACGATGAAGAGAATTTGTCGAAAAATAATTACATGTCCTTGACAGCTAGGAATATCCAAGTTGTTTTCACACACTAACTGACTTGAGTACCTCCTTAAATTAGGGAAAATTACTTCTGTTCATATCAGTCCAGTTGTGTTTGCAGAATGCCTGTAGGGAAACTCACAACAGCAGTCTGCTACAGTTACGGACATATTGGAAGCACATTATTTAACAGAATTTGCTCTAAATTCTTGTACTGTCAGCTGGAATGCTCCTGTCTGGATTGCCACGAAATAGGCAAAGAACACTGAGTAAGCAAGCACCTTATCATGCTGCTAGGTGGTCACAAGAGCATGTTTACATTGTCTGCATCTGTCAAACCTCAGAAGACCCGACAGAGTCCTCAGTTATTTCATTAAAAGCACCTGTTCCTTACATATTCTAACATAGATGATTTTATGCCAAATTCTACATTAATCCTTTTCACACAATTCAGAAGATCTTCCTGCACAGCACCAAATCTTTATCACAAACTGAATTATGATCTCCTGTTTTAACAATCTGTAGTGTGTTTACAAACTTACAAGAAAGATTATTTAGCAGTCTAAAGGATTTATATTTTTGAATAGTGTAGTTCTTTTCATGTGTCAATACATTCAGCTACAGAAGAGGAGGATAACAGATTTCAGTGGATGTTTCTGATTAAAACATGCTAAACCTGAATTCTATTAAAACTCCCAGACACTAAGAAAAAGATGCTCCATATGTGAAATAATTCTAAAAATTATAAAAGATGAATACTATGACAGTTGTAATTCAATCACAGAAGCACCGAATGAAAGAAAACACAGAAGCAATATTTAAATGTGAATGAAACTGCATTGCGAGAAAGCAAATGTGTCCAATTCCAAAAGATGACAATTTAAAGTAAACATAGATGGCAAGATGTTATAACCTCACTTAAACTGTGATTTTTCTGTATCTGTCCTAGGTGTGTATTCATAATAAGTCAAATATTTGTAAATATAAAACAGATAGTGCATTAAAGTTCCAAGTCTCCTGCCTCACAAGTATAATAGAAAGGTAAAGCAACAGATTAAAAATAATCTGTTTAAATGTGTACTTTTTTTTGTCAGACCTCATAATGAATAGTAGTTGTGCTTAAAAATCAAGGTAAAGAAAGCTTCTCAAACACAAACGATGAACATTTTTAACATCAAAGCATATACTGTACACTTCTTCATTACAGATGACTTTTTCACTTAAGCAGAACAAAGCAAATTAATGAATAGATCATATGTGTATCTTATCTTTTTGTTGTTGTGCTCATAACTTACATTCTTCAGCTGTAGTGGCTAATCAAGTGGCTATATGTACTGAAAAAAAGTATTTTAAAGCTGATGTACTGAACAACAGGTATTTCATGTTCAGGACATTTTGTACAATAAAACATTGTGATTATTATACTAACACTATGGGGATAATCCATACCCTATTTAGAAATAGATAACCTTTTGCTAATAAAAATTCACAAATTAATTCAGTCTTGTATTACCCTCTAGAAGAAAAATAGTTTCTTCCCAATATCACAAAACCACTTAGCATCAACTCCTGTAATATATTCTACAGACAGGTTTTTAATGTAACAGATACCGGTATTGCTGTAATACCTAGAAAAGTTGATATAGACTTTTTTTTTTTAAATTTTTTTTTAACTGAAGAAATAACTCTATTTAAAACACTCCTCCAAAATTATATATATATCCCCATTCTGACAGGATATGCAAAGAGCCTTAGCAAAGACTCTTGTCACAACAGATCATCACATTCAGGAAAGGGACGACAATCCTCCATGGATGCCACCTGAAGAACCAATACACAGCTCCGAGCCCCTTCCAGCAGAATTAGCCCACCCTCCTGGATTGGTCTGGCTATGCTCTCAACTCCCAGGCCCCCAGCTCCACCAGGGAATGCTGGCACAGACTAATTGTGCAGGATCTTTCCCTCTCAAGTACCAGCAGCTGTCTCATGCTGACACACAGATAACAGGGGGCCTGCAAGTGCCTATGGCAGATTACCCCAAATCAGCCCTACCTCCAGAGAGCTGTTTGAAGGGAAGAAACTTCATGGTACTAAAGCTTCAGTATAGCAGAGTCAAATAATAAAGTTCAAATGTAATTTCCATCAGTATTAGATCAAAGTTTATTTTCCTGTCACTATTGCCACATTCAGAAAAGCAGACAGTTCTGAATGTCTTTAAAGTATTTTCCATTACTACAAAATGTTTGTAAATGTTAAGCTGAAGACTCAGAGTTTTTTGAAGAATCTTTCCCTCTTTATTCTGTCTTTACAAAGTGAACATATAGTGTATGATAAATTGATAAATTAGATTTTCAACAGTCTCCCTCTACAAATATATTATTTTTACAAGCATCACAGTTTTTATATTGTCCAACGGACACATCAAGTTGACACACAGAATTCCAGGAATTGTGGTTAATCATGGACGATTAATGTGGATACTGTGGATCCTAAGTGATGGTCCATGAATTATACTTGAGGTGCCTGAAAAAGGAATGCATGAGATATGCAGCCATGGTAAAATGGAAGGGAGGGGAGGAAGAAACCAACTCACACCAAACCTCATCTTCTATAATTTTCTTCCTAGGTTTTTTTTCTGAGTCAAGAAGGAAAAAAAGTGTTATCAGAGAACACACTACAAAAAAAAAAAAAAAAATAGCTTCCTCTATAACCATCAACTCTCTCCCAGGCATGGTGGACACTATGGCCCCCTAAAGAGACCCAGCAGTGCCCTCTGGTGATCCAGGTCAATTTAGCGGTGCTACCTGGACAGAAAATGGACCCTGTGGTGCCCTCCCAAAGCTCCAGATAAAGGAGGAGGACTCTGTCACCTCTTCTGGGGAATTATAAAGGAACACATTCAATCCCCATATATTTGTAATGTGCTGCAAAATTTCTGCTACGTTTACTTTGTTGGAGTGAATAAAAATTTTATCAGTATTTGGGGACGAAAGGCACCAATAGGCAGTCTTGTTGCAAGTTGTCAGTTCTTTGGTGACACTAAAGAAGACAGTGGTAAATACAGTAGTTTTAGAGAATGAGACAACAGAAGAGGCATGGGTTTTCTTGCTTGCTTGGGGGCTTTTTTTTTCTTTTAAAATTTCTAAGAGATTCCCCACAAGTATGCGGTAGAGTAGTAAGACTGAAATGAACTAAATGGAGCAGCCTGGCACTATCTTTTGGTCCTTTGCTAAGTTCGGGAGAATCAGTGGAAAATTATAGCATGGGAAACTCTGGCAACACTGCTGGTCGTAGTGGAAATCAAGTATTCAAAACACACCCAAAATATTTAACTGTAGGGCAACATCTACAGGTTGGATTCCCCAAATCAAAGCTTAAAAATATGTTGTTAAGGCATAACTAATTCTTATTCTTTATACACTCACTTGTGGTTCACATCTTTTTACTTCTAACCAGAGTCACTGTGAGTTTTAGTCTTCCTTCCATCCATTCTGTTATCCAAGAGCTTCCTTTCATGTCTCATGTTCTTTTACAAGTCCATATTATATTCAGCACACCAAATATCTTTACTCTCATTGTCATCTTTTTTTCTTCAAACATAGCCAGCCCCTCAAGAACACAATATTTTCACTTTTGACCCATCAACATACCCTGTACTCTTACATGTTGTCCTACACTTGCCCTTCTAGTTTTGTTTCTTGACTATGCTGTTTTCTGAACCTGTGATACAATTAAGTTTTTGAAGGTACCATTTGCTTTTACAGTGTGACAAATACTTTAGAGTAATCTGATTTGTAACTCAATTTATATAAAAGAAGTTTTATGGCAATCATTAAATGTAGGTCTCATATAGCAAATAATTATCATCTATAAAGTTCCTACTATATCAGCATTATTTCTATTTCAAATTTATACAAAAATTATCAATAAAGCAGATTGGATGTCTTGCATACATTTTGATGCTGTAAGGAAAATTTGAAAATAGCCTTTCAGATGCATTCTTTTAGTTGAACAGATTTAACTAAAACATAAATGAAAATAAATTCAGCAGCAGCAAAGGGAAAATTAACAAAACTTTAAGACAGTATTCTGTTTTTGGTGTTTGCTTTTTTTTTAATTTCAGTAAATGTTAATATAATAGAAGAAGAATCTTCTACATATTTTCTATTTTCACTTCAGAAATTCACTGGAATGGTGTTGCAGAACAATTAGTTAACTCAGACCATGTGGATCTTGCTTTTTTCCTTATGGAAAATAAGGCACAAGACAAGGAGTGTGTTACTCAGCTCCACTTCAACAGCTGTTCTTCCACTCCATTCTATGTCAGCTAATTTTTCTCTGTAGTCATTTTACTACTATCTTCTGTGCAATTGGCTTTTATATCTGCCCTAAAATGGCACAGAAGAGCAGCAGATGCATTACCACTGAGGATGACTTTAATTTTTATCTGACTGCAAAGTGGGGTCAGAAGTAAATATTCTTTTAACCTATTTTCTTTCCTAAAATACCATCGCTCGTGCTAAACCATATTATACCCTAATTATCAGTAGGTTATTAGGGCATGAATGATATGTTGCTGAGCTTTTGTTTCATTTCCCATAGCTTAAAATGTTTCCATTTTTGCTCTGTTCCTCACAGTGAACAGCAGCACACGCTGTCACATGCATGACTTGTTGATCTTTGTGCCACTTTGCATCACTGCCTGTTTCAAAGACAAATTGCTAAACATTATAACAGAACAAACACTTGTGCTGCTAACAGATAATCATGCAGAGCTTGCTATTCTTACAATAAGGGGACATCTGTAATTCCTTTTTTTATTTGGTCCTTTATGCTATTTTGGGTCAGTTTAATTCCAATATTGCAAATGAAAGCCTCGGTCTTATGATAGATCTGAAAAATAAACAAGTTACTGAAATGATAATTCAGTAATATTTACAAAAGGCTAATGTAGATATAAAAGTTTGTAAATGCCTACATTTTTCCAATCCTTCTCCTATAGACAATGAACAAACTATCCAAAAGAAATTCACACTTCAGAGGCAAGATCACGTTTTTTCGTAAGACAAATTAGTTTTATCAGATTACACACATACAGCTGAAGAGAATGAAATATTTTCTAGATGTCAAATGGGGAAGATAATACTGTATGCATCAAAAATTGTTGTTAAGTACCATTTTAATGGTCTCAAAATGCAGAAGAAATCAGAAAACCTTTTTTCATCAAAACAAAAGAAATCAAACCACTACTGACTATATTTTAAAGATTACAAAGCGTTGTCACTGTGCTTAACAAAGTTAATATTGCAAATGCTAACCTGTATCAGTGTGTTTAAAACAAAGTGGCATTAAGCAAGCATATCGTGTAACCTTAACACTGACTTTGTACTTGTAAACATCCTTTCCACACAGAGCCCTTTGGGACATTCAAAGAATTTACTGAATGAGCTACTTGGAATAAATAAAGAACACTCAACACTGTAACACTTTAGCTGATTAAAAAAGTTTTAACTGTTCCCCTAGTTGCCTGGAAATGGCCATTTAAAAAAATGCTGTGGCAATAGAAAACCTTTATTAATTCCTTATTTTTGGATTTTACTGTGTGGGGCTTGTTAAAAATAAACTTTCAATCCAACCAGTTCAGGACTGAGAATTTAGTACTTCACAGCAAACCACACAAAATGATGGAAGAAAAAGATGATCCCTCTCCTATTTTTTTTTTATTTTTTGTAGTACTTGCTCACAGAAATGAGTGAACCCTAGCAATAAAGTTAACGTAAATGACAGTTACATAAACTAAATAAGAACATGTATTTCTTCCAGATTTTCATGCTTTAACAAAAATTACCTTTAATCCACTTGCATGTACCAAGCTACATGACTTTATTCAAAAATTGGACATGACACATCAAACTTTATTTTTTAAATATTCAAATGGATTTTAAAAGTTTGCAGTTACACTTAAATAAGAATTCACTTACAAATAAAGCTTAAGTGTTGAATCTCTATTTGGCAGTAGGATGAATTTCCAGAAAAACTGCTGACTACAGGTGCATTTGCAAAATTATGAGTTACAATTACTCTAAAAGTGCATTTGTTTTAAAATTATCTGTTTAAGAAAATCAGCACGTACCTTGCCATAAATTGTTTTGTTTGAGAACCAAGCAGGTAAAAAGCAAGTTGAACTCTAAGAGCTCAGAGTTGACAAAAAAAAAAACCTAACCAAAAACTGCTTTATTACACAAAATGCCTTCCCTACCTCCACTGTGTGTTCTGACTATATCCATATGGGGGCAGTAATGTTAAAGAAAATAAAACACCTTAAAGCAGTCACCTTAATTAATCTGTTCACAGACAATTCCTTAAACATTAGATTCTCAATACGATACTAAAAATCTCATCCAGACCCTAAATCTACTTATTGGTGTTTTAAATCATCCATATTATCAATAATCTGCTACTATTTTTGCATTGTAGTTATTCAATCTAAAGCAATACCTACAACACAGTGTTGGCCCAAGATAAGCAGCAGATGGGAACTCATTTGTCCATGATGTTTGGAGATACAAAATGCTAAAGCATTTATTATGAATTCTCACCAGAGTAACACTTCCTGGATTAGACTTTTACTTCAATGTACATTATTCTATCATGACAGCTTCCATCAGTCTCCATGGAGCAGCTGGAATCTTGGTGGGATAACCTCTGCCTGGACATTCAGAGTAGCAGCTCCTGCCTTGAATTGAAGTTGGCCTGAATCAGGGGCCGTGTCAGACTCACAGATAAATGTCCTTTCAACCTTCATTCTGTAACCCTTAGGCAAGTTTCCTAAACTAGCTACAAAAAACCATCAACATCAGTGCCTCGGCAAAAAGCCACTTCTTTCCCAACCTTTCCACAAAACTAGATTAAATTATTCAATGGCTTCCTGTATATATTGGTAATTTACAGGGAAGAATTCATTTAGTGTTAGGTAAAAGGCTGTGGGAACACAGCAAACATCTCCATAACTCGTTAGAAAAGAGGCAGCAGGATGAGCTATGGAAGCATAGATGTTTACAATGTTCCATGGGAAATCACCCAACAAAAATCAAAACCCAGAAAATATGCCAAACATACAGTGACCATTACCCTATTCCCCTCAATAAAACTTTCCCATTACAGGCCCCCAAAGAGCCTTCTGACTTTCCCAACACAACGGCTTTTGATCCCTCATGGTAAAAGGGTTGGAGATGCACCTGTGTGAAAACATCACTCTCCAATGTAGTAGATTTCATTCCACTCACAAGCTTGAAAATCCAGAAGTTAACCCAAGTTGCAATGCACTGTAATGTCACAGAGCAATCAAAAGAAATAAACACAAAGTTTCTTTTGTGTTGAAGATTCAACAACAGCTACTTAATAACAGGAAAAAAATCAGAAATTAAGTTAATCATATCAACAGACTTCCAAACAGCTGTTATAGGTACTTGGAGATGGAGATTACATAACCAGGCTATAAAATTATAACAATGATATTTAATTGGCTTTAAATGCCATCATCCAGGGTGGTGTAACATTTTGAGTCTATTCAACAAGAACTGTATGATTACCACAAACCCCAACATACCCTAAATACCACCATTTAAGGTGCAAAGGCTATGACATTTGCACCTAATTCTGCAAAACTGACTGGAAGCCTCCTTGTCTCCAACTGTGCATATACATTTCAGGATGAAAACAGACCCT
Organism: Aegithalos caudatus; assembly: GCA_013389925.1. Classification (NCBI taxonomy): domain Eukaryota; kingdom Metazoa; phylum Chordata; class Aves; order Passeriformes; family Aegithalidae; genus Aegithalos; species Aegithalos caudatus. The sequence goes on along the minus strand of WEIU01011292.1, from coordinate 56,962 downwards.
TCAATGAAGGCAAACCTATTTCTCCCTCACTAAATTTTCCAAGGCAAACTTTCTCATCTCTTCACAGTCTACTCCATCTTCTCCTACAGCTCATCCAGCCACTGTTCAGAAACATCTCATAAACATTTATTCACGGATTTTACTTCTGTTCTCACAAAATCAGCAGAACAGAAGGAAACAGGAAAGTAACTGGAAATAATACTTTGAACTGTAAAACAAAAATAGAAGTCTGAGTTAAAGGATGATTATGTGAAAGAAAATCACAGTTATCTGTAAGTATTGATTTCATATCAGGACTCAAAATCCCAAACACCACTGAAGTCCCACTACACTGAGAAACATCCAGATACAGTCTGCAAAGCAATACAGTAGTTGATAGAAATCGGAAGCAATTGCAGAAAACATTTTGGTATCAACAATGCCTGCTGAGCTCCCAGCAACTTTGAAAATGAGAGCAATTTACTCCCCTATAGAAGAATTCAGAAGCCAAAGTTTGAAATGCAGATTTTTAAAATTCTAATGAGGTCTGCAAAATTACATACAGCACCATGACCTCTTAGATGTAATTCAATCCCTGAATTCATATTTAATGAGACTGGTAGCTAATATTTGCTTTTTTTTTTTTTTTTTTTAAGGCCTTATCAGAATGTCTGTGACCCCTGTAATAAATTAAAAGAAAAATTAGCAGAAAATTACAGTTTCCTACTGTACTACGGAAATAACTACAACCCATGTTACCATGACTGTAAGGCACAACCCTTTCAAAAGCTAGAAGAAATGAAAATGGCTAACAAGATGAGAGAAAGCTTTGAACTTTACTATAAATATACTGGAGCCAGCTAGTTATTTTGACGATTCAATAGCCTGGTGTCATTTTTAGAGTAAATGTAACATTGTTTGGAGAAAATGTTGACCAGTAAAAAGCTGGTCAAACAACGCTTGACTTTTGGTTTTAAAAGCAGCAACAAAGCTGTTAGTTTTAAGGGAACTAGGGGCTGTATTAGGACTAAAGTGACCCTTAGGAGACCATGACAGCCTTGAAGTAGTTTTCTGGGGTAAGGAAAGCCTTATTATCTGTGTCTGATCATTAGCTCATGGAACAGACACTTTCCTATATAAAGGGCAGGAAAGGGTCAGAGCCACAGAGCATGTCTAGTGATTATGTTGATAGCTATCATGCCAGCCGACAGCTGGGGGAATTGTGGGGTGCATTACACATGAAGCTGACTTTATGGCTGCAAACATATCAGCTTTCTTCATAATTTGGAACTAACAGGGAGTTTCCTCTTAAGGCAGATGGATTTTTCTGGCCATTTGAGAAAGATCTTGGTTGTTAATGCTAAGAACCTTTACAAAGAGAGAGAAAATGCTAACAACTGTCTTAATTGCACTTCTGACCAGAATACCCACAGAGATCGAGACTACAGAGCTACTGTATCAGATAAAATCTTTCCCCAGACATTTGTTTGTCCTATTCAATCAGGATTTCTCAGATAAACATTTTGGATTTGACTAGCAATTCTAATTCTACTTATGAAAACGTGCTGAAAGGTTTTGGTTTTGAAAACCAAGCATGAAACATCCCTAGTGCACAAGCCCATCATGAAATAAAGAAATCTCATATATACTAATCTTTGTATGTGTTTGAGGTTCATGGAAAAACCTCAGGGGCACTAAGTTCTCCACCTAAATCAAGAAGGTATTGTGTTCTCCTTAAGTACCAGAGTAACATAGAAACAGTTTCCATGTACTCTACTCGTGTTTCTGTCAAAAGCGGTTGCCAGGACTAAGAAAGAAAAAGAAAAATGGAGGAAAAAAAGGTAAAAAATAAAATACTTTAGCACATTTACTTTTAAGTCATTGAACCTAGTTCCCTGACTACAAGAAACTAATACACATTATCCATTTCCCCTACTGGGTTGAAAAGCTTGCTGTTACCTAAATGACAGCATAGTCAGAGTTTAACAATTGTAAGTACACTGTAGGAAATAAATCAATCCTGAACTCCACAGGCTGTAAATCAGGCTGCTATAAAATTTACAACCTAAACTGAGTGTAACATAGCATGATTTTTTTGTCTCTCATCCTTGTCAGACATTCCTATTTATTTCAGAAGACATGATGGGTTTCTACTCTCTCAAAGGGATAGGATCAAACTATCGTTAATTATGCTAATTGTCCAATCAGGTCACATAGGCATTTAAGTCTGGTTAAGACTGGTCTGACACTGACAGTGGATGTAACCAACCTGTGTGCTCGTAACCACAAGCACCTATAATATACAAAGTAATGAGAGCATCACCTTTTCACTGACAACTAATTAGATCAGCTAAGCCCAACAACAAAGCTATGGTGTTAGATACTGACCTAACTAGTCTCCTCAAATGAAATATCCAATATGAAGTTCATGACAGAGAAATAGCACCTGTATACACATACTTATATACATGCATACATATGGGCATATATGTACCTGGTCAAATTTTTTGTCTCCTCTACTCCTTCATCACTCCCCATTAAATCAGTCCAGTATCCACCTGCTTTTTATTACATAATGAATCAATTACATATATCCCAAAAGACATGAAAAGATTTCACTTGCATCAAACTACCAGTTCAGATTGCCTTACCTTTTATCTATAGAGCAGAGCCTTTACAGGCTTCAGTTTTACAGATGAAATCCATTACTCATGTCAGATAATTATGTATCATATAATTTATTTATTTAGTCTTGATTTTCTTTAGGTATCAAGGAGCTGTAAGACACTACTCCTGCCTCTTCAAATACCACATATGGACAAGAAGCTCTCCTGACTTAGCAACAGGAACTCATGCATGCACTCTACATATACATTACCTACATCTTCACACACGAATACTGGCTTCTTACTATCAACATTTAATTTCTCTCAAAGATCTCAAATTTAGTAATAAAAACAAAAACTTTTTCATAATGTGATGTTTGAAACACGACAATTAACTGGACCAAGTCCAAAAACACAGGTTACTGCTGGGCCAGGAGTGACATGAAAACATTTCAGAGGAGAAACCACATGTTTGCTGACCGCTCCTCACTATACCAGCAGCAAACCTGGCTGGGTGACCTAACAAACCCTTTTCCAATTCTTGCTTCTGTGATACCTGACAGGGTCACAAAAGAGTCTTTGGGGAGGGAGGAGTTTCAAAAAAGATAAAGAAATGCAATGCACAGTGACAATATAAGACAAATAAAGAAATTATTGAAAACAAAAGACACTTAGGAGATTGGCCAGTTTTTGCCACTTCAAAGAGAACTATCTCTTTTGCCATTTGAATATCTTCTTGGCAGCAGATAAACAAAATACATCTTACAAATAGTATTACTATCAAAAAAATTCACTACTTGCAATCTCGTGAAATACTTACTGACTGAAAAACATTTATAGGTTTATACATATAGAGAGTTAATAACTGTTTAGTTTTCTATTATCACAATGAATTAACTTTCAGACCAATTCAGCAAAATAATGGATGAGAAGTTTAAAATCCCTTCGTATGTAGTAACAGTGCTTTCCAATAATGCTATTATAATTAAGAATCTGTTTTCTTTGCTTCTTAAGACAAAGCAGGGTGAGGGTTTATATTTCCAGTAATCAAATTAAAATTTTACAGGAAGTTATGTTCAGCATCTCCTTTCTTTTCCAATAAAAGCTGTGGTCAAGGAAAGTAGCCTTCTGCATTAATATAATCAGGTTTTACATATTTTACTATAAATCTAATTTAAAAAATCATACAAGTAATTATAACCTGAATGTACATAAGTCTACGGGACCTGGTGAGATGCATCCCAGAGTTGAGGGAATTGACATTGACAGATGCATTGAGAGGGTAGTGGTCAATGGCTCTGAGTCCCAGTGGATATCAGTCATAAGTGGCACTGGGACCAGTGTTATTCAATATCTTCATTAATGATGTAGATTAAGGGATTGAGTGTACCCTCAGCAAATCTGCAGGTGACACAAAGCTGAGTGGTGTTGTTGACACACCTGAAGGAGGGGATGCCATCCAGAGAGACCTGGAAGCTTGGGAAGTGGGAATCTCATGAGGTTTAATAACCTGCACCTGGGTCAGGGCAACCCCCAATATCAATAGGCTGGGGATGAACAGATGGAGGGCAGCCCTGCCCAGAAGGATTTGGGGGTGCTGGGGTGAGAGGCTGGACATGACCCAGCAGTGTGCACTCACAGCCCAGAGAGCCAAATGTGTCCTGGGCTGCATCAAAAGCAGTGTGGGCAGCAGGGGAGGGAGGGGATTCTGCCCCTCTGCTCTGCTCTGCTGAGACCTCACTGCAGGGCTGCATCCAGCTCTGGGTCCCCAGGACAGGAAAGACATGGACCTGTTGGAACAAGTCCAGAGGAGGGACACCAAGTTGATTAGGGGGACGGAGCGCTTCTCATATGAGGATATGCTGAGAATTGGGTTTGTTCAGCCTAGAGAAGAGAAGGCTTTGAGCTGACCTAATTGTAGTCTTCCAGTTCCTGAAAGAAGCCTAAAAGAAACATGTAGCAGCACTTTTTACAAGAGCATGTAGTGACAGGATAAGGGGGAATGGATTGAAATTTAAAAAGAGTAGGTTCAGATTAGGTATAAGAAGGGAATTCTTTGCTCTGAGTGTGGTGAGGCACTGGAACAGGTTGCCCAGAGAAGTTGTAGATGGCCCATCCCCAGAAGGGATGGATGAGGCTCTGGATAGATGAGGCTCTGAGCAACTTGGTGTAGTGGGAGGTATCTCTGCCCATGGCAAGAGGCTTGGAATGAGATGATATCTAAGGTCCCTTCCAACTCAAACCATTCTGTGATTGTCATTTTCTAGTACTGCAAAAACATTGAAAGGAGCCTGCCCTACAGCCTATGTTTCTAGTGCACACAGTAATTTCACCAGTGGATTCCCAACCAGCTAAATACAACAAACGTTTTCTCCCCATTACAAAAAAAAGAGTTTTTCAATTACATAAAACATTTCTCCTTGTGACAGTAAGACTGTTCCTAGAGAACTTCCATTTATTTTTAGATCACTCTCTTTTCACTGTCTATCTTCTTTACAACATGTACTTAGGATTCTCTCCATCACTGTCCTGCAAGAGCACAAGCAGCCTAAAGTAACTGTTCAAATTAACCAAGTAACTCCTGAGGAGACCTCTCAAGACAATAATGTCTAATGTTGGCCTCAGGAAGATGTGATCACTTTCTAATTTTGGCAAAGTATGACAAACTTCTCATTCTATCCAAAACTCGCTCTCCTGTTACTGCCCCGATCCTGCTATGGCTATCACTGCAGCTACTGATTGCACTCCTCCGCACTGCAACAAAAAGCCAAGTACTTTCTCCTTGCCAGACCTCACAGAGAAGAAACAAATAAATAAGGAGCAGGGAAAACAAAGCCTGATAAGAAAGGTGTTAACAAAGGACATAGCTGTCAAGGAGCTGTGCCACAGATGAATCAATAAATTCGCAGCATACCCAGTGAGACTGTAGTGACAGTTCTGAAGCCCTAATCCCTGCTCTTTATCAGGTGAAGACAGATCTAAGTCTTGGACATTTTAAGGAAGTAGATTTAGTCTGTTTTGGGTCATCAAATGAAGAAGCCAGAAAAAGCAAACTAACCAGCAGCTAGCTGACCTTTTCAGCAGCAGCAGCCACATAGTAGTAAGAGTGATAACAGCTTCACAGAACCCAAGTATTTCTACTTACTTAATACTTGAATTATGGGATTGTGGTAGAGAAGTACTCTCTATCTAAAGAGACATTTAGGATTTTCCCAATAAATAAATGGGAAAATGAACCTGCAAAAAAGGGCATTAGGTCTAAGCTTTAACTTAATTTCTCTGTCAAACATGAAGTATGTGAGAAGAGTCCCTGAATTCTAACAATCTGAAAAAGAATTGTTTCAGGTCTAGTTTCCTGTATCTTTTCCTTTGCAGTTAACTTTGCTAGTTAAAAAAAGAACAAAAATAACCCAAATTTTTGAAAGACATTTCATGGAATCTCCATTTCACTAAAGGATAAAGAAAAGCAGCTGAACAATTTTTTAATCCACATTTTAAGATTAAATATTTATGGAAGAATGATAATTTTGCTCCTATGATATCACAGTCATAGTTCATGTGATTAAACAACAAATGCCTTCCACTCATGCTTTTTAAAAAAAAAAATTGGAGCAGACCTGTATAAATAATCTAAATACATTAAGTTCTTCAAATGTCAGTCACAACATGAAATATTTGTCACAACTTTATTCTAACTCCCCAAGTTAGAATAAAGAAGATTCAGATTATTGTCAGTGTTTTCTTCCTACACTTCAGAGCTAATTTAATTTGACAGTTTCTACAAGTTTCTTGCTAGCCCAAATTCTTTCTAAGACCTTCTAAGGCATTTATTTTCTTTTCAAAAGGTATATGTGATACCCATCAGGTAACAATATCATGGTCACTTGGGCTTAAAGGAGCAGAAGAGGACAACACAGTAGAAAAAGGTAAAATACTGAAAACATGCTTTTATGAGGTTTCTGGCAACACATGCAGAAAAATCTGGATTTTGTTGGGCTATCCATCCAACCCTTACTATCATTAGACTTCCTATGCTCTAACCCCAAATCCTACTGGGTTCATGACCTTTTCAACAAACAAATATAAGTTTTACTAGTATTGGCATAAATTACCATGTTGAAAAGTTTAAAAATATTAAAGAAAGGCTCTTGCTATGAACAGCTGAAGAACCAATGTTTAGTTTCTAGGAAAATAATTAATTCCTGAATCTTGGAGGGCATATGTAGGGGCTCTCTGGGTCTTCTCCAAGTCCCAGTGCTCAGGAGAGTGTGTGAGTTCTAAGACTTCTAAAAGCTTCCCACAACTTTGTTGAGGGTCAAACACATGTGCCAATAGAGACTGTGAATCAGGAGTCCTAAACTTGACAGAGTGAAGGCATTGTAACACTGCTTAAGAATCAAGTTATATGTTTTTTGGGGTTTTTTTTTCAAATGGAAGAGATTTACAAGCTGCTCTTTTCACAAATGATGCAAATCACCTATTATATTTTATGTGAGTGAAACTTTTACCTCAAATCACTGAAGATTTACCAAAGTGGATTTATTAGGAAATACCACACTTAGAACTGAATTAAATGTGACTATTGGCCACTAATCAGCTTTTGGCTGACTTCTGCCAGGCTTCCATTCTCACAAAAAGCTTTATCATGCACTTTTAAACCAGACTACACAACTTTCAATCCCAGACAGACATTAAAAAGTCATATTAGCAGAAGGTTTATATGTTTTACCAGTCAAAAGCAGCTTCTTGCATTAAAGTAAGGTAGTATATAAATGTATAAAGTAAATATTGTCTGTTTGTGTCTTATTCATGCAGCAACTTACATGCTATGATTCTGTTTTGAAAAACTGAAATATCATTGACCCTCTGATACAACATTTATGTTACACAATTTATATTTTTCTTATGTTTTGGCATAATTCAAACAATGAATAAACTTTCTAAAAAAATGTGAAGCTCAACCTCTCAAAACTTTCACCTGTAATCATTATTCTTTGCTTTTCTTCAAGCAGCACATGGGGTAATTCTTCAAAAGAGATGGCAAAGTGCATGATACATATCTGCTTACTCCATTCTTAACTGTCATTTAAGAGTGATTAAAGTTTTACTTAAATGTACTTAAATGTACATTAAAAGACAATTATACAGATAAATTATCGTTAGAAATAAAAATATTCTAATTAAGCAATCTTGTAAGCTGAGACCTTCAACAGACACTCGATGTGACACTACATTGGAAGTGAAAAAGACACCCAATGTCCCACATTTTATAATCACAAAGTAAAAGTGAACTTAATTGAAGACTCATTCCACATTTCAATGACTGAGAATTCATTTCTATTTAAAATACACAAGTATGAAACCTTCTTTTTAACTAAAGAAAAACTGACTAACAATAAGAATACTGTGATTTTTAGCTTGTGATTCTAAGACCTGGTTGTATACAATACTCGGAGTTGCCACTACACACTCCTAATTTCCAAAACTATAATGCTCTTACATAATTGTCGGCAAAACGTTGTTCCAATAAACTGGCTTTCCCTTTTTTTGGTGGAGGAAATAACAAAAACTAGACTACTTAGGCCTAATGAGCACCTAGTCAATAAACTTTCTGTGCCCCAAGAAGCAATACTGGTTGCATTCCATCAAAGAATAACACAACCTCAGAGGGTTCCTCCAAGCTGTTTCTCTCAAATCATTGCCCACCAATTAATCTTGTCTGGCTTTCAGCCAACTTCTCATCCAAACTCTGTATTTCCATTAGGCACTGACCAAGGCACTTGTCAAAGGTGACACATGCAGCTGGGTGTCATCACTGCAATGCAATCACTGTTCCGTGAACCAATACACAACACATTTGACAGATAGTTAAAATTCAAATATTTCAAGCCTCTATTTAATAAAATAGAGGCTCTTCTAACTTTTGCTATCAAACAGGAAAAAAAAAGCCCCATCCTTTTGAAGTAACCAGAATTACCAGAAACAAACATTGTGCATCCTACTGACAGCAAAACTGAATGCCTACAAGAGCAGGGCCAGTTGCAATTTCAGTCTTTATATATTGTGCTTGTATCTAATATGTCAAACAATGACCAAGACAATCATTGGCATTAAGTTGCATATTACTCCTTCACAGCAAGTGTTATAGAATTCTACAGCTCAAGAAGTTAGCAAAAAACTGAGAACCAGGAGTAATGGCTCAATATTGGCTAACTTATCAGATAGGATTTCTACCATATAAAACTAAGTGAGAGACAGCAATGAGTCAAGATCCATTCACTTAATTAATTAAGTCTACTGAAAAGCATGTGGCAGTACTTCCTTGAACTAGACTTCAAACATGGCTGTACTTGAACATAATTTCTGAAAAAGCCCCCATTTGGTTTTATCATTACCAATATTGGAGAATACATTGATCACCCTCATAAATTGTTCTGATAATTACAATACACATCTCCTGAGGTTGAACTGTTCTATAATTACTGTTCAATCTCATTTGAATCTGAAAAGCTTCAAAAGCCTGTTCCTTTATGAATATACACCATTTATAAAGATATCTTTTAACTACCTTTTCAAGAATAAGCCAAGACACTTTATTATTTAAAACAGGTAAATTACACAAGCCCATATAAATTATTTCAATACATTTATTGTGCTACTGTTCATTCTAGCAACATTTGACTGATAGAGGTAAGGCTCTTACATTCCACTTTCTCTCATGACCATTTTTACTGTATTCTATACACGCATTCCATAATTTATCTATAACTGGTATCAGTCAGCAATGCTAGAACTACAAAGACCATACTCTTTCTCTTTCAACCCTTCTTCTTCATTAGCCCCTACCCCCAGAAGAACCCAACACCTGTATTTTTTCCAGTGGTACAAAATTGTTTTCTCAAAACTTGGTAAAAACTAAGAGTAATAATCCAGCTTGATCCACCCCCATTCTTTCATTTAGCTTAGATGCAAATGAGTGAATTCAAATGCCAACAAATAGACAAAAATTTGAGTTTTACCATGTCTTGTCTGCTATCAAACAGCTATTATCTACTTTTAAAATTACCTAGTATGCAGTTTGCACAGTGCTTAGTTTATCATAACCCCCACTTTCAATAGACATTTCTATTCCCTCAAATCCGGAGCAGTAGTTTTTCCCTATACAAGCTGCATACATTCTCTCCAGCATCACTACTTGTTATTCTGTATTGTGAAACCTTATGCAGCTGGCCTGTTTGTATTTAAATAAGAAATACAAAAATTGTCTCGTACAAAGAAAATGTACACACGCCCTCCCTAAAAAGAATGGAGGATCTGTTTCAAATCACAGTTACACATCTTTTCTTGCTGTTGTGTTTCTAATAAATTTACAGGGAAAGGCTAAAGCCCTTCAGGTTAGCCATTCTGATGCAGCAGAACTGGCACACTGAGTAGTGAGAAGATGAAGGTGACCAAGTCATTAAGGAGAGGATCTGATCAACATCCTCAGATTGACAGCTATGGATGGGCCTTACTGTAACGAAAATAAATACACCTGCCTCACCAGACCTGATCTGGGCCCTCAACCAACAAATATTACTCACACGGAGCAAGAAACGGATCATCCATAGATATATCCATTCCCTGGACAACAAATTCAAGATCAGATCATGCTTGAACTAGGTAACTTATTAGCATTGCACTTGTGTAAAAATTTCAACTGCTTGATTCCTCAGGACCTACAAAGTATTGAATACATTTTCCACACAAAAGTGATTACAATGTCCAGGAACTGAAATTAGCCGAGTTGCACATTTCTCAAAGTATACTTTTGAAAAGAAAGCAAAGGTATGGCACAAGCAACCTTCCTTTTAAGAGAAAACTTCCTGATGCAGAACTAAAAAGTACATAATTTATTAAGAATGTTCTGAATTAGGAATAATTTTTAAAACTGTGTTAAAACCACAGGGATGACCCTCAACTTTGTTTCTTTCACCAAGACCAAATTAAAAGAAATTTATGTAGCTTAACTTTTAATTCCTTTCTTACGTTCTTACTTCAAAGCCAGATTTCCAGCAAAGATCCAACTGTTGGCTTAAAACAAACAAAAAAAAATTCCAATGCTTTTATCTTCGCTACTGTCTGCAAGGATCTCCTCCAAACCCCCAACTTTATGCATGTTTGAATCTTACATCCCATCCTGCATTCATTACTTCACCCCATTAACATTCCATGCAGAGAGCCCTTTGCTAGTTTTACGAGGCGAAACCACAGAACATCAGGTTAACAAAGCCCTGCCGAGAACATTCCCCTCAGTAAAACTGTTCATTGGGAGTCTGTTTACATGGATTTGCAATGACTTATTAGTATTAGAGAACTGAAGGAAAATTAGAAAGACTGGTAACAAGAATACAAGACCTATCTCTATACCTATAAATAATACTGACCACTTTCTTCATCATTATTTCATCATATTGCTTATTAAGTGAAATTTAAAACAATTAATATACCATTTTATCTCAGAACTTGTTTGTTTGTTTTACGTAGTTGGCTATAAGGTGGTAAAAGGAAAAGGCTTTATGGCTTCTAGGACATGTGAACTGATTTTTGTCAACTCTTTTAACGTACAATTATTATTACATTGGCACCTGCAATTCATTTCATGATTCATTTCATGATGTGGATGGCTCAAGTCTATCCATATTCTCATACTCCACATACATGAAGAGGCAGACTGGATGGGGTTTTGAGCAAAGTGCTTTAGTGGAAGGTGGAACTTGATCATCTCTAATGTCCCTTCCGACACAAACTATTCTATGACACTACAATCTCGTAGCTGTGAAACTTACGTATGAATAATATTAGTTTGATAATTAAACTATTATTAATGCATAGATTTAAATTAGTGTAAACATGTATATACACCCACAGTAACACACAAGTACAACACTTAACCCTGCCTACAGAGCTTTAATTGAAGTCCTCTTCATTCAAAAGTTTCTTCCTATCTTGCAAAGATACAGGAGTTCTTTGTGTCTTTCAGTAGGGCCATAACAGTGTTTGTATTCATTTTAGATTGAAAAAATGTGAAAAAAAAAATGGATTTATGGCTATAAAAAATTCATTCCTCTAATAGGAGTTAAATTAATTAGCCAGTGCTTCACCCAGCTTGCAAAAAGAGAAAAAATTAGATGTTACCTTTATTTCGGTTTTCAGAAAGGATGAAAAAAGTCATAAAATTAGATGTTAAATAAAAATTACAATGGAAAAGAATGCTAAAGAAATAAGGCCATATATTTAAGGTTTGTACAAAATACAGCTGTTTAAAGTATTTTCTCTGTCTACTAAAACAAGATTATAGGAATATAAGATTTTATTGATACACGATGGAGGGATTTCTAACTCACAAAACAGTTAATTACATCTCAGCAAACCCTCCTTGTATCTTTTCTATCTTTAAGTTACCATCACTAGAATAAAACTATTACTACAAAAGCATGTACATAAAAATGTTGATTTGGAGTCGTTAAGTTAGATGACTTAACACTTTATCTAACAAATTTTAAAAAGAACAGAATGGGAAACTATCTTGAAACTATGACTGCCACAAGAAATTTCAATTCAATGTCTATTTTTATTAACAGAAAATATTTACACACTCATATACATCATTTTACTGGGAATTTAAGGATGACACCTGCCACTTGGAATTACTTCCAACTAAGATTTTCTACCTTTTCCAAAGGCCATTTAAGCTTAGGAACACAGCAATTCTAATGCTGAATTAGTTGGTTTCATATTGTACCATTTCTGATTAATAGAAGCATAGTGAAGGTGGTTCAAGTAAGAATGATTTACTTGAATGCTTCCAATTCAATTCTCATTGCAAACCCTACCAGTGACACCAAATGTCCTCCCATTCAAAAGGCTTACTTATATGTGACACTACACAAATCCATAGTAACTCAAAATCTCTATTTAGTAACAACACATTGCTAAGATGCTAATTTTACTTTTGTCCTAAAATGACAAAAAAAATTGTTAAGGTCAGACACAAACAAAAAAAAAAGCCATTTTTACAGGGGACATTACTGATACAGAGTAAACTTAAGGACCATCTCCAGTAGGCAGCCAAATGCATTAAGAAATCACTACCAAATATATCCAAGGTCTGCAACACAACTTGTTCGACCTCCAGTAAAAGGCCACCTCTTTCAGGCAATTGCTTGTTGTCGGTCCCTTGGGTGGTCCAAGACCTGGGTGGTCCAGTGAGTTCAGCTTGGACAGCTTATTTCAGATTGTACTGTATTTAACTGTCTCACATCACATTTTATTCTTCTGGAGAAAGAATTCAAACTTTACTAAAACAAGAAACAGTCTCTTATTTAAATCTTGCTTCCTGAACATTAATATGAGTCTTATGGGAAAACTGTATCACAAAACCAAACCAAACAAACAACGAGCTTTACACTACTACATCATTCCAAAATGAGTTGAAGGACCCTAAGGACCCAAAACAATCCTGAACACAACATCTGCACAGTAGTTTGAAATCTTTAAACATTAAGGCTACTATTCATGCTCTCACACCACAATTTCCAACATATCCACCTGACAGAACTGTTATGAGCATCATTTTTTCTTGTAAGTGTGGGATATAAGAAGGAAGAGAGCGAGTCAGTGCACGTGAGGTGGATCCTTCCACAGCTGGCTACACTGCTTCTGGCACCTGGCTGAGCTGTGCTTTGACTGGCACCCTGCACTTGGCAGGCTACCTCTTCCAGGGTGAACTTGCTTGAACAGCGATGGCACCATGGAGCATTTCCATTAAAATTGATTCTTAAGATTGTTGCTATCCAGAAAACAAAAGTGGACCAGGTACCAAACCCTCACATTTATCCCCCAAACAGAGAATGATGGCACTGCAGCTGGATGCAGCTCCCAACAACACTGTTGCTTTTCAGTACTTCCCAACTGAGAATTGCTGTTGAATTGCTTTTGCTTGGCCCTATTGCAAATTCAGTTTTATCCTTCATTTTTCTTATCACATCCATGGTTACTTTTTTTCCCCCTTTCCATATTATTCATTATTTATATTTGACATGAAGAAATAAAGATAATTTCATTATCTTTACTATCAAAATTCATGACACTTTTCACACAATGATTTAAGCACTCACTGCAGCCTAAGCAGATTAAAATTTAAAGAATATTCCAGTAACATTAATTTTGCAGACTTAAGGCACACACTGAAAAACACTAGAAATACTAGAAGGTACAAGTAACTGGAAATAATGAATGATAAGTAACCAAAACAAAATGAAAATAAATCAAAGAACAGATGCTCATTCAAAAAAAAAGACCCTCTAATTATTTTGATCAAATCAGAAATTTCAATTTGAATGGAAGGGAAGCAGTAAGCAGCATTGTTACATTTTTTTCTACAATCAAAAATATGTTCTGAATTTTCAAATGTACTTCCTCCTCTTTTTTTTTTTTTTTTTAACAGAGGTGATTATATCAAAATGATTCTTTATGCAGCGCAGAAAACATACAATTAATGAAGGTCAAAAAGTTATGAAAGATTCAAGAAACACACCAGCAAAGGCTTGAACTACTATTATTATCTCTCAAGCTGCCTTCAGGAGGATTTAGCAATAATGCTGCTGAACAAGTTTTTGACAGTTTCAAACTGAGTCAATTTAACACCATATATTATAAAAACCTACTTCATGTCTCTTATTTATTCTTATTTTATCATTAATGCCTTAGATGTTATACCTTGCCTCAACTCATTACATTCTCTGAGAAGAGGAACTATTATTGGTCAATAGATGATTCTTGAGGGTAGCACTGGACTATGAATTTAAAAATAACCACTGTCCCATATTCCACTAAATGCAACCCTCTGCCTTTTGCAGAAAAAAATCCAAGTTCACAGGTAGGAAATTTATACAATAGACTTGCTTCATCAGAACTATTTAATATTTTAAACATTATTTTAATATTTTAAATGTTTAAAATTAATAAATATGCTTATTTAATAAACTAATTCCTTTCTGTCAGCATTACCACTGGTAAATTATGCAGTACCCAGAAGTTACCACATCAGCCCATCAAAGACAATCAGCAAGTCGAACACAGACACTGACTTGGGAGATTCTGTCTTTTCCTCTCTCAAGATCAGCCAGCCTGTGACACCTGAAGAGGGGAAAACCAGCCCTAGAAAAAATCCTGTATTTGTTTCATTTAAATATATTTAAATAGTTTTATCAGGCAAAAGTAATCTGTATTCTGAAAAGTAAAGAAGCACCAAACAGACAAAAATCCTTCCTTGACCCAAGTACAAGCTCCAAATACCTCCTGTGAAATCTCGCTCCGGGACAGAAACAGGATCTGAAGCAGCAAGGAAAAAACTTTAAATATACCTACGTCTTAAGCAATAAACATATTTCAAAACCTTCAGTTGTAGAATTCTGCTGTGCTGTTGAATTTCATATGGAAAATGTATGAGCAGCATATGTAAAACTGCTCAAATCATTTTGCAGTTAAACAAACAAGCACATGCCTAGAGGGGACAGAAGAAAGTAACTGGTCTCCTGATGATGAATAGCATTAACTTGCTCTGGCTTGCCAAGTCAGTGAGCGGTGTGAATTTAATGGCAATTAGCCCAGATCAAAGTTGAAGTACCATGAACAAAGTAGGTAAAACTGACAGTATCAAAGAAGGGAAGCATATCATGAGTGAGTGAAAAAAAAAATGACTTAGATTTATTTATAATGTTTGCAGCTGTTAATGAAAAAGAACAGATCTTTACAAAATGTTTGTTTTCAAAACAGTATTACTGATTAAGCAGATTTCCATGAGACTGCTTTCATGGGTAAATTGGCCAAAAAAACCTGATAGTGAAGAAAAATATTTTGTAATAGCTTCTATTGTGGACACACTGCACAGAATGGTATTTTCTCAAGAAATTAAACTGGGAGTCAAAGTTAAGCATTCTCCCTCCTACCTGGCAAACAATTTATCAGCCATTGAAAGCAACAGAAAAAGTTCACAGGTGTCAGAAAGAGGCAGAAAAGGAGAGAATTCATGTGTTTTATGTGCAGTAGGCTTTAGGGATTATTAGTAATAGGAAAAATATTCCTGTCATTAAATCTACTTGTCTTAATTAAGACTGAAATTAAAAAAAGCTATAAATGTAAAATGTGCATGAATGATCTGGAAAGAACAGCTTTAGATTTTTCTTTTAAATTTAAGGAGACCTCCACTTCCACATAATATTAGTAGGAATTAAATTCCTATTTCAAGTATTAGATGTTTACAAGACCTACAGCATGCTCACTAATACCTAACTACTATTACTACAAAATTCCAGTCTACCAAGTGGAAGTGATACCTTCCAATTAAAAGTCTGAAAATATTCTCACAGCATTTCCCATAGCATTTTACATGGATTTTAACAAATATTTTTGCAGATGAAATGATAGAGAGAAGTTAAATAATTAGACAGAAGTAGCAGGTTAAAAGAAGAAATTGGAATAAACAGAAAATCCCTTCTTTCTATTGTAATCACTCTCTTACTCTTTTAACAGAGGTAAAATAATAAGCAACAAAATCAAGTTGCAATCTGTTTGAATTAAGTGTACTGAAGCTAGGCATAGAAAAATGGTCCAGTATAATAAACAGCAATATATTTTGACCATAAGCTGAAGGGTAAAGACCCAGCAATTAGTCAGTGATGTTTATGAGAGATTTCCTTGAGCAAGGACTAAGTTTCTCAGAAGATCAAAGATAACTGGTGTTACGCTCTGCCCTAACCAGAGCCAGATTCACACTTTCCATTACTTATTTACATTGATCTTGTGACTATTTTTATAGATCCATCAGAATAAGCGTGGTTTTACTCTTTTACTAATATTTGTTTAATTAAGTTAATTAATTACAGGTTAACTGAAATGTCGTACAAAAGACCTCACGCAGCTTTCAAAGTGTACTGGGAATCCTAATCCTTTTTTTTTCTTTTAACTAGCAGTAAGGATGAAGTCAATAAATTGTCAATTAATAACATACTTGCTTTGATGGCTCTTCAGTAATTTACTTTCATACCACTTCATAAATTTCTTAGGAAAACTTCTGGGATCACTGATACAGTACCCCTGCCATGGGAAAATTTCGTTTAAATCTGCTCTACTGCCAATAAACCAATAAGACTAACTGGCTGATAATCCTCCCACACTACACTGTTTAGGTATATGCACTCAAGCAGCAAAAGTTTAATTTGTTCCACTAATGGCACAGAAAACTATTCAAACTTATTCACCATATAAATTTGAACTTCAGTCTGCTACTTTTTGTTATTTCTTGGGCAGAAAATTCAAGCTATTGGATGCTGTGTAATTCAGACTATTTTATCTTTTCCTTGATCCAAAGCATAACAATAATAATGGACACTTATCAGTAACTAAATATTAAACCGCACTTCACAGAAGAAACCTAGAAAAAAGTCTGAATATTATTTGCATTGGCACTCTAACATGCAAGGCACATTGTGCTATTCTAAGTAGGTGTAATGTTATTCTGAAACTACTAAAAGCAGCAATGCTAGCTGCCTTGGACATATTTCAAGTTGTCATACAATAGCTTTTGTTTAGAATTTCTAGTGGGATAACATGTACTTTATTAGGTACAGCCTATTTGTTTGGAAGATAATTTAATTTATAAAAGCACAGGAAGAATTTAGTAAAGAAGCCATATAATGCTTAAAAAAACCTGATATTCTCTAAAGTTGTAATGATAGTATTGAGACTGGTTAATATAAACTAAAAGATCTATTATGTAAAAGATAATTTGGAATGCAGAGTTCATTCAGAAGCGCTGCACATGTCAAATAGTTATGACAGGACAAGGCCAGGAGGAGCTCCTTAAAAGAAGTAAGAAAGGTATGAGATTTTAAGATATTTTATAACTATCATCCTATCTTATGTAGAAAAATTACTAGAAAGTAACAGGGAAAATTACTATACATATGTGCTAAAATATGTGTTTATATATATATATATATACATATATATATACACACACACATATTGATAGATACATAGATATTTATATACATATACACTATATTTTCTATCCCACATGTATTAAGGAGAGTTTGTCTGCATTTCCCTTAAAAAATATTGATCGCATGTACTGACAGAAAATAGGTAGAACTTGACAAAAAACAAGTGTTTGGCTAGAAATCTTCCTGGGGTATGAAGAACCAGCAGGAGATTTTCCAAAGGGACTGACTTATGGGTAAAGGAATTAAATTGTCCTCCTGTTCCACTAATTATCCTCTGGGAAACAAGAACACCTAGAGCTAAAAAGATTTCTATTTTCTCTTAAGTTGCAGTTCTACAATATATTTCTAGGGCTACATCACAGAATGCATCATGGACTACAAGATCATTTTTCTAAGCTTTCCTCCCAAATCTCAACAATACTCAGATTACCTTATTCATAGATACTATGTGAATAGATATTTTGTTCTCTCCTTATATACACATATAGCTAAACATGAAAACGTTTAGCAAAATTATACCAGCTGTCTGGTAAGTGCACATTCCCACTTTTCTCAACCCTAAATAAGAAATTGACCCTGGCCCTTCCAAATTCTTATTGTGGCATTCCAGTTTAGGAAATGAAGAGGGCTTTGTCTCTCAGGAAAACAAATAAAATTCTCAGAAAAAATGGAAATTAAGTAGGACTGCAAGCTGGGTTAGTTTCATGTTTTTACTAGCTATTATTATTATTATTATTATTATTATTATTATTATTTACTACATTGCTTCTATTTCTCTGAAGCAGCAATCCTAGAAAGGCTCCTAAGTTCCGATGGTGGTGAGAGTCACAGCCTTGTTAGGTGTGAAGCCCAAGCAACTATCCACAGAGACTGGGTCCAAGGCTCAGGAACACACACAGCAGTGCTCCACACTGGCTGCTGTGTATAAGCCAACAACCACCCCTAGCAGAGAATTAAGGAAAAAGAACATGCAGAAGTACCTCTATTACACAGAAGTGGAAGAACTTTTCTTGCCCCAGGTTGGTAAGCATGGCAGGAACTCAGATGTTGCTTTATTTCCTCAGAGTCAGGTACAAAATGCTGCTGTAACTGAGTCTGGCTCCAATATAGCAGCATTCATTTGCAAGTGTTTTGCTATGGGGGGACCTCACAGAAAATGAATGAAAAACATCTTGTTTCCTCAGCATTACCTCATGTTACTTTTGTACAACTATGCTTCTTAATTACAAATTTCTTAGCTCTCAAGAAAAAGTGCTCTGGAGTAACTTACTTAATTCACATCTCAAAATAGAGAGATCTTTTACTGGAGCTAGCTGAGCAGCTCCCATTTGAGAAGGGGTGAAAAGCTGTGAGAGCTAAATCCAAATAGCGCCAAGCCACAGAAAGTTTACAAGGGTTGGGGCATTCTTCTGCAAACATCCCTCCATCATACACTTGCACCTCAGTAGAAAACACTAATGCAAACCCATCCAAAATGCTCCACCTTACACAACTGTGCAAGTCCTCCCTGGTCATTTAGAATCATAGAATTGTTTAGTCCAACCATCAACCAAGTCCACCACTAAACCATGTCCCTCTATACAACATCTAGACGTCCTTTAAATGCTGTCAAGGGACAGTAATGCAACCACTTCCCTAAGTAGCCTATTCCAACACCTGACCACCTTTCCAGTGAATAACTTTTTCCTAATAACCAATTGAAATGTCCTCTAGCACAACTTGAAGCCATTTCCTCTTGTCCTATCACTTGTTACTTGTGAGAAGAGACCAGCCGCCACCTGGCTACAAACCCCTTTCAGGAAGTTGTCAAGAAAATTAAGGTCCCCCCTGAGCCTCCTCTTCTCAAGGCTTAACAACTCCAGCTGCTTCATCTGCTCCTACTATGACTTACCCTCTAGACCCTTCACCAGCTCTACTGCTCTTCTCTGGACTTGCTACAGCACCTCAATGTCCTTCCTGAATTAAGGGGCCCAGAACTGGACATAGTACTGACCACTGGTATGGCCTCACCAGTGCGCAGTATGAGGGGACAATCACTGCCCTGGTCCTGCTGGCCACACAGGTCAGGATGCCACTGGCCTTCTTGGCAACCTGGGCTCGCACTGGCTCACATCCAGCCACTGCTGACCAGCACCCCTGGTCCTTTTCCACAGGGCTGCTTTCCAACCACTCTGCCCAAGTCTGTACTGCACTGCATGGCAGTGTTGTGACAAAAGCACAGGACCCACCATTTTGCCTTGTATAACCTCAGACTGTTAGTCTCAGCCCATCAGTCCAGCCTGTCCAGATGCCTCTGCAGACCTTCCCACCATCCAGAAGATCAACACTTCCACCTGACCTGATGTCCTCTGCAAACTGACTGAAGGTGCATTCCCCTTGTCCAGAACTGGTCCCAACACTAAGCCCTGGGGAATCCCATTAGTGACTGGTTGCCAAATGGATTTAGTTTCATTCACCACCACTTTCAGAGCCTGGCCAACCAGCCAGTTTCCTACCTAGTAAAGAATACACCCATCAACACCATGAAAGGCCGGTGTCTCCAAAAGTGTGCTGTGTGAAATGGTATCAAAGGCTTTACTAACACACAGGTAGACAACATTCACAGCCGTCCTCTCATCCATTAGGCAAGTCACCCTGTCATTGAAGGAAACCAGGCTGGGCAAGCAGGACAACCTAATCTCACGTTGGCTGGACCGATCCCTCTGGTTGTCCTGCATGTGCCATATGATGACACTCAAGATGATCTGCTGTGTAACATTGCTCAGCACCGACGTCAGGCTGACATGCCTGTAGTTCCCCAAATCCTCCTTCTGGCCCTTCTTATAGATGGGAGTCACTACTGCCAATTCCCAGTCACTTGGGACCTCCCCAGTTAGCCAGGACCACTGGTAAATTATGGAAGATGGCTCAGTGAGCTCTTCTGCCAGCTCCCCCAGCACCCTTGGATGGACCCCATCAAGCTCCACAGACTTGTGTATGTCTAAATTGTATGGGAGGTCATTGACCGTTTCCCCATGGGTTATGGGGTCTTTATTCTGCTCCCAAGCCTGTCCTCCAGGTCAGGGGGCTAGGTACTCAAAGAACAAGTTGTCTTGTCGTTAAAGACTGAGGCATAAAGACATTAAGTACCTCAGCTTTTTCCTCATCTTTTGCCACCATGTTTGCCCCTGCATCCAGTAATGGATTTTGTTGCTTATGTATTCACAGAAACATTTTTCTTTGTCTTTCAAGGTAGTAGCCAGATTGAGTTCTAATTCGGCTTTGGCCCTTCTCATTTTCTCCTTTCATTACCTCACAACATCTTTGCAGTCCCTGTGAGTTTTCCAACCCCTCTTCCAAAGGTCATGAACTCTTATTTTTTCCATTTCCAACCAAGGCCTACTGTTCAGCCATGTCACACATTTCTCTGTCAACTCATTTTTCTCAGCATGGGTACAGCCTTCTATACCTTTAAGATTTCCTTTTTAAATTATATTCAGCCTTCCTGAACTCCTTTGTGCCTCAGGATTGCCTCCCAAGGAACTCTTTCAACCAGTCTACTAAGCAGGCCAAAGTAAGCTCTTGGAAGTCCAATAGCAGATCTGCTGCTCCCCCACCAGCCCTTATTTCTTCAAGAGCCAAAAATTCTGTCATTCCGTGATTACTGTGTTCAAGAGGCCTTCAACCACCACATCACCTATCAGCCCATCCCTGCTCACAAGCAACAGACTCCCATCAAAGCCTTGCTGTCTTTTTCTCTGACTCTTAAAATAAACACTTACCCTATGGTCACCATCATTAAGTTCTAGACAATCAGAACACTCCCCATCACCCAGAGCTACCCCAACATTTCTCCTTCCTTGCCTATCCTTTTTGAAGGATGGCAAACCACTGCAGCACTCCAGTTGTGCAAGTCATTCCTCCACATTTCCATAAAGGCAATTAGGTTACAGCTTTCCTGCTGCACAATGGCTTCCAACTCCTCCTGCTTGATGCCCATGCATTGGTGTAAATGCACTTTAGTTGGATTATTTGTTTCTGCCTTTTGGGGACAAGAAGCCCTAATTCCTATGTAACCATTCTCAGGTGCTTCCATGGTTTCTAAAATCTCAGTAAACCTTGTGTCTTTGCTGCGACATGGATTTCCAACCCCAACCTCCACTGAGGAGGCAGACCAAAGGACCTTGCTACCACAGCATCCCTCAGATAGTGGCATACTGCCCCCAGGCTTATCTGTAGTAAGCCTGGTTTTACTCCTTTCCTCCTTCAAATCTCTTTCGTAAGAACTATACCAAATAACTCTGCTAGCACTGCCTTGGAAAAAAATACCAGTGAAGACTTTTAACCATTCTATTTCTACCTTTAAGGTGGATTATTCTCACCTCTCTGTTTTCCCAGTACCAGGAAGAAGGTACAATCTCTGAGCTGGGGGCCTAATTTGCTGCAATTGTGTAGAAAACAGATTATCCTTCCATCATGTTTGGAGATAGTGATTTTTCCAGGAAACAAAGTACAAGTCATCTCAATTCTACTTGTAACAGAAAGAAGGAAAAAACTCCTTGACTAATTCTTGAATGATCCTTAATTAAGCACCTTTGCAGTCTCACCAGCTGATCTGAGATGATTATGAATATCCCTGAATAGATACAACAAGGACATAGATATGACATAGATACTTTATTTTCTGTCTCCAAAGTGCAACACAAAGTTCACATTGCCTTTCGGATGTTCCAACATGCAAAAGTGGATGTTCATGCTCTCACTTACTTCTTGTCATAGGAACTTGTACAATTCCTGCAGTAAAAAGAAGAGTGTTTACTTCTATACTAGTGACTTGGGAAGTGTGAGGATACTGGAGAAACATCTGGCACTTCTAAAGAAAAATCTCTGTTTCAAGTATTATGGGATGTACACCCTTTTGAATTGTGCAAGAATTTGAAGAAAAATTAAAGGTGAACAATTAATTTCCTCTATGTCTGTCTTTTCAAAGAAAACATGAAATCAAGCTGTGAAGACAAGGAACCTGGCAATGCCATCATCTGCAAAAGACTGCAAACTGCAACATCCCAACAGTGCAGAGAGACAGAAATCCTTTTAATATATGGCTTTTACCAGCTACTATACTCTTATATCCTTACTGAATATAAAGGTAGTTTGGAATTGCTATCCACACACATGTTTTATTTTGATATTTTAAACATCTTTGGGATTATTTTTTCCTCATTACAAGCACAATAAAAGAGAAAAACGTATGTCTTTTAACAAAGAAAATAAGATCTTTAAAAAAAGTTTGGAATAATCTGTGCAATAAAAGTGTGCAAAAAAGCAGACAACTATTCTGATTCTTCAGTTCCAATAGCTCTAGAAAATAAAAAGTTTTGAACTGAGGATGTAATGACTACAATAATATTAAACTCGGTTAGCAATTAAATGATCACACTTCCCTTCAGACCACAAATGTAGACAACAGCTAGTAGCTGACATCTCACTTCAACATTTTACAGCTGCTTTAAAGACTCTGGACATTTGGATGCATGCATGCATCTTATTTTCCCAGGATTTCAAAGTCCACGTCCAGGCTGCTACTCAGCCATTATAAATGAGTAATTCAAGTAGGGCATGACTGCTTCTTGTATTAACTTGATAAAGATGTTTCAGTTGAAGTGCATCAACAGTTGTGTTAAGTCATCCTTTTCACAGGCTTATACTTTGCTTATGTTACCAGTCAAGAAAAAAAAGAAGTATTATTGACTTCAAATTATTATAATAGTCTTTATACTAAAAATATTAGTATTATGATTATTACATTTTATTATTCCTGTTTTGAAAAATATAAATATGTCTTCATTATTTCATTTAGTAATTAAAAATAATTTAATCAACTGACTGCAACTTAAAGTTTAGTTTTATTAGTTTAGACATGCAACTGCTTAAAGGACTGATATGTGCCCTTGAAAATATACATTAGTTTTCAGAAAATTACATTCTATGCATAAGATTTTCCAAAAGTTGATTTAAAAATACACTTTTAACATAAAAGGTTAATTTAAAGCTTATCATAAAATAATTAATTTATTACAAAACATGTATGAAAGAAGTGTTTCGCAAAAATTTTACTGTCTGAAAAATATTAATCCAGGGCTTGGTCTAATACATCTTTCAAATACTATAAAGATAGTTAGAACACATTTCACTTTCTTGTATGAATCTTCAGGTCACAACCTAAAAGAAGATTTGCTCAATACAATACAAGTTCTTTTTCTCTTATGACAGCAGGGACATAAGAGAGCTCAGAAGGACAGAGAATTCATATTCTCATTTTATTAATTTATTTCTATTGAATACATGATCAAACATGAACATAGTTACACTAAAAGTAAGAAATATGCTGTACATATAATTCATGCAAAGCCCAATGCACAAAATATGTGCTTTATGAACTTTTACATAAATTGGACATCTGACTGATTACATCTATGCCATGGACATAGAGAAGAGAAAAAGAATACTATCTAAAAGTGATGATCCATCATCATATGTGCTCCATAACCCTGCTCACTAATGTTGAGCCAGATACTGCATTTAGGAATTCTTATATTCAATCATATCTTCTCTTATTTTTCAAAGTATTACTTCTATTTACAACATTTTTGTTATTTTCCCCACTTTAAGGGGGAAAATTCCTATGATAGTCAAGCCAATTCTAATATTATACTTTATATTGTATTTATACAATATTTGTTTAGGATTTAATCATTTTTATTCCAAAAGTAAAACAAGCATAGGTACTTTGGAGGGCATCAGGAGATGAGAAGAGGCAGTCAGCCACTTGTTTGTTCTGATTACTCATTTGAAGATTAATGTTAGATATCAGAATAAAGTTTATTTCCATGTGTTGTTTGCATCATATTATTAGAACATGGTCCTTTTTCCACTGACCTGAGAGTTATAAACACTGAAATTCAAAAAGACATGGCTCAAACTCTGGTCAGTCTGACTCCTTTCACATCCACCTTCCCAAAGACAGCTGTTTTTCCAAACTCCTGGACATGAGACAGCATACCCAAAGATATTTCTTCAGTTTGGCACAAACCCCAGACAAGAAGCCCCAGTAGCTCTGCAGTGACAGATGGTTAACTCAGGCTAAATGTGTCAGGGTTGGTAGATGCAGGCAAACTTACTGTAAGAGTTGAAATGTTTGCAACTTCCTGTCCCCCTTCCATTCACATTGTCAGAATAGCCATTCTTTGCACAAGCACGTAATGTTCTCATCAATTCAGAATGTAGAACCCCAAAATTATTTGCTATTCTGCAGATACACATGTTCTAAATCTCCTTGGGGGAAAAGTCTTTTTTTTTTTCAGATCTGTCTACTTCACCTTGAAAATACATCAGAAATTAGGAAAACACTTAGGAAAGCTAGAGCATGCACTAATAGGCTGTGCTGCAAGTGGTATCAACAATTTGAAGCACAAATGTGTTTGGATGGAAACTCAGAAGTAAGGTCAGCAAATTACTTTGCTCCAGCATATGTTTGTCTTAACTGAACTGGCTGCAAGACCAGGCAACACCTAGAATATTCTCTTTCAGACATGACTTCTGAAAATCAAATGTTTCTTTTCTTCTTTTCAAAATGCCTTTTTCTCTACTGAGCAGTGTAAATCAGATTAAAATTAAGAATTAAAAATATTTAGCTATTTAATTAAACTAGATATCCACTCTAATCCTATCACTGCATTTCTCAAATAGATTTAACATTCCATGTGATAGTGAGAATGTCAGGATAATCTCAAATATACCACATTTGTGTTTGAATTTTTTGTACTCAGAGCCTGTTATATGGAGATATTCAACATTAATGGCTCACATAATACAGGTAAGCTGCAATTTTAGCTGTTAACTTGAACTGAAAAGTTACACAGTACACTGTTTCCCTGATATTAATTTTAAGTATTTCTGCCACCTTACGCAAGCACATATTATGTATCTTGAACATATTAGTTCCATTTGAGTGCATAGGTAAAATGAAATTGGCTCATACAGCCCAGGAGTGATTAGGTCTAAAGGTTATAAGTGAATAATAGTTGCTGCAGTACTAATTTTTATACAGTTTGCAGATTGATGGTAACAATAAAGACTGATCTTGAGAAGCTTCATAGCACATGAAAAACTAATTTAAATATTTCCAAAGTTGTACACCTTAAAGAGCATCTGTCTGCTCAAAATTACTTCAGTTTGGTCAGCTATAGGAGTTTGTCCTAGATTGGGAGTCATCACAGAGGTTAACTAGTTGGATTTTAAAAAATAAAATACCATTAAAATTCTAACCTGCTTTGCTTACCCTGACTGTGAACTGTTGCTTTCTACATAAAATCGGATCTTCAGTCACTCAGTAGTGGCCCAACTTTAATTGCTGACCAAAACTTCATAGCATCATAGAAAGGAATTTCTGTGGGAATTTCTGAACAGTAATATTTGGGTAGAAAGGAACAGTGTGGTTGAATATTCACTCTGACTACATCCTAAATCAGAAAAATGAGGCATCAGTACATTTGCATTATAACCAGAACATTGGAATTTTGGGAGTGACCTGTAGCATTTTTTCTGAACTGATACACAGCTGAACCATGAAAATTACTGAAAAAAAAATAGATTCAGAACAAATATATATATATATCATAATTTCTGCATTAAAATTAAGATAATTCATTTAGCGCTGTTTTATCAAATGTGCTATGATGTTATCTAATTATTTGTTACTAAAATTTAAAAAAACAGAAGCTGACCTAGTCAAAGTGCATTTACAATTTAACACCCAGAGTCTACTGATTTTCAGTCATATCTATTTAGCATTTCATTACAAAAATGTAGCCATCTTATATGAATCATTTACATCACTAAAGAGGCAGTAAGAGCAATATAATTCAATTATAAAACCTGGAAAAAGTTAGAACACTATTTGAAAATAAACAGTTACAGTCCCTTATGCCCATGTCTGGGAAGTGTCCAAATGGAAGTTAAAGATCCCATGGTGTTTTCTCAAAATGGGAGGGAACTATCCCAATATGCTGGCTAACATATATTTTTTCAATTAAAAGCAGATTTCAGTGTCCAAAGCTATGTGTCAGCAATTGCTGAGAGCCTATACCTGTCACATTTTCAAAACACTCCAAACCAACAATAATATCTAGTCACCTTGCTGAATAATGCTTTTCCAGATGCCATAAGTGGGAAAGGTAAATGCATTTTCATGAAGAAAGGAAGCACAGATACATCAGCCTCTACCAATATGAAAATAGAAATTATCATTTGAACCCACATGTAGTTTTTTTTTTCAATAACAGAAGTGTTAAATATGACTTTGGTGGCCATATGGAACACTTTGATACTACCATATTTCAAAGTGAACAGGAATCCAATGGAACACACATGCACAAACACAAAATAAAAGTAGCAGAAATAATCTCATATGCCATTCCCTAACTTCTACCCATTTGAAGAGTTAAAAGTTAAAAACAGAAAAGACTTTTCAATAACTCTTTTTAGCTATTTTTGCAGAATTTTCTAGGTTATGAGATGTTTAAAGACAAGGTGGAGAGATTTCCTTTATGTACTTTAAAGCCTGCATACTCTTACTACCCACCATTCAAGAGCTCAAATCTTTAACTGCCAATACTGAAGCTCAAAGTCCTATCCCAAGAACTAGAATATCAGCTACATTATATACAGGCAAAAATCCTGAGTTAAAAGAGAAGAAAGAGTCAGAAAATGAGCTTTTACAAAAAAAAATTATAAATCTGGATGAGACACAGGCTTTCCAATTCCCTCAGTCACATTCTTCCTCATGCAATATCTAAGGNTTTTCTTTTTTTTTTTTTTTCTTTTTTTAAATATCAATTTTTAAAGTAAGTTTGTACAAAACTCAGAATCCTATTTAATCACAATCTCAGAATTCTAGAACACATGTACTGCTGAAGGATTTATGGCAACTGAGAGAAACTGACCTCAACATAAGCAGAGGGATGAAAACACCTCTTTCCCAAGAGGATTTGCACAATTAATTGAGGAAAGTTGAAGAAGCTGTCTTATTCCTGCATTGTGCAATTACCTTTCTATAACCAGAACTTACTGGCAGTTGCCAGACTCATGCAACCCACTGGAGTTGGGTCTCTTAAATCTAGTTAGCATAGTACAGTACATCCCTCCCTGCTGCTACTCCTATGGACATGAAATCTACAATTGAGGCCAAGAGAGGAAGAGATTGCACTTGAGGACAAGTTTACTTCTCTCTTAGAGAAAGTACTAAGTGCTGGATCCTTGTAAGACAGCAGATGCAGTGGTGATTCAAGCCTGGAAAAATATTTGATATTTAACATGTTTGTAGCGCACAACATAGTGAGGTTGTAAGGGTAATGGCAGAGGAGGGAGCACACACAAACGGCTGAATGTTAAGAGAGGCTCTTACTTTCTCTTCCTTGGTATTAATTAATTGGGCATTTACCACTGTTACCAACCTGCTCCTCCCCACACCATTGTCCCTTCCTGAATTTCTCAGCAGTACCACCATCTGCTGCCCTTGCTTGAATTTCAGCTAAACTTAAGATGTCATTTTGTTTGCTATAATCAACTAACTGAAAAATCACCAGAGAGAAAGAGAGAAACTGCATTACCACAAAATACTTTTGCCCACAAATTCTGTCAGAAAGAAAACTTCCAAATATAGCCTTTCAGTTCAGGCAGTTGAACTGTCATTTTAAATCAAATTTTGAAAACTACAGGACGTTGCTAGAAATTATTTTTAAACATGCATACTTACCAAATTTAAATCCACCCTCCAAAA